>CM021109.1:225807103-226281536 GCA_007115665.2 Sequoiadendron giganteum | reverse complement strand
GAGGGTTGAGGGTTGAGAGTTGAGGATTGAGGGTTGAGGGTTGACGGTTTAGAGTTTAGGGTTTAGGGTTTTTCCCACTCTCCCCCTCTCTCCCTCCCACTCTCTCTTTCTTCCACTCTCCCATTCTCCCACTCTCCCCCACTCTCCCTCACTCTATATTTCTCCCACTCTCACCCTATATCCCTCCCTCTCTATCTCCCACTCTCTCCCACTCTCCACTTCTCCCCTTCTCCCACTCTCTCTTTCTCCCACTCTCCCCCTCTAACCCTCCCTCTCTATTCTCCCACTCTTCACCTCTCTCCCTCCCACTCTCTCTTTCTCCCACTCTCCCCCACTCTCTCCCACTCTATCTTTCTCCCACTCTCACCATGTCTCCCTCCCTCTCTATCTCCCACTCTCCGCTTCTCCCCTTCTCCCACTCTCACCATATCTCCTCTATTCATCACTCACCCTCCTTCTCCCACTCTCCTCCTCCCTCCCTCTCTTAGTCTCCCACCTCCCTCCCTCCCACCCCATCTCCCACCTCTCTCCCTCCCACTCTCTCTTTCTCCCACTCTCCCCTTCTCCCTCCCTCTCTATCTCCCACTTTCCTCCTCTATCCCTCCCACTCTCTCTTTCTCACACTCTCAAAAATATACTAAGAAAACCAAATTTCACATAACGCGAGTGCATTTTTTACTCCACTAAAATGGTAAAACACTCTATATACCCATGATTTGAAAGCCCACAGTCTGCATATTCCCCTGGTTCTACACGTGCTCTGACAAAAAATAGCTTTTTGATGATGTTGTGAAGTGTGCAAGCATCTTTTTCACATTCCATCACCTTTCCCATTATATTTTTACCACCTTTGCATGAAATAGCAGATTTTCCATGTTGAAAGACATATAATATCAATTGAAGTTTGAATTCCATTGAAAACTGATATACAATTGAAGTGTGGAAGGGAACAAGCTTTTGAACAAGTCAAATGGTTATGGAGTTTGAAGAAAGAAGAAGCTAAGGATACATAATTGGGTTGAACTCCTCCATTTGAAAGTTTGGTTTTTAAGGTATGTGAAGTCTTTACACACTTTCTTTCATTCTATTATGGCTTGCTTTCATTTTTGTTTGTCATTATAACCTTAGGTTGTCAATACACATTTTAAATTACCATTATATACACAATTATATACACTTGCCAATTACCATTTTACACTTTCCAATTATAGAAATTCATAACCATTCACGAAAATTCATCCTTTAAGACAACTCCAAGCCTCTCCCATTCCTTTGAAGGGTACAAACACCTTCCAATACCTCTACACAAATTGATGCAGTACAAAGGAAGAAATCAACACCTTTCTTAACACACTTATTCAACTATATTTCCCTTCACAAAAATTTTGATTCGTATACTCAAATTAGCATTAAGAGTTCACAATTCCTTAAGGACCTTCAAAACACCTTAAAAATATTGAAAATAACTGATTACAATCAACTAGGTTCCTCCAAAAATCAACCAATGATTATGTCATTCACAAGTTGTCTTAAATCTTCCATAATGGCACCATTGTTTACAAACACAAACTATAATTCTTAAGACACAACCAAACAATTATTTGTTTAATAAATCTTTGTTTGAGTTAGTACAACAAAAATGAAACCTTTCAGAAGTCTGCCCTTACACACAAACTTAGTTCCTTTGTTCACTGTCCACATTACTAGTAGCCAAGCATCTGCAAACTATCACATGTATCTCCCAAACCATGCACACACTTCAAACTGTGATACTCATTTTTGATGCAGAGTTAGAGGACCCAAAACCATTGAACATGTCAACTTTTCTTCAAGAGCCATCTAAGAAGATTAAAAAGGCATAATGGACCAATCCCAACACTCCTCCAAGCTAGACAACAAACATAAACATTATTTCCCACATTTCACCCTTGGAATCTAGTTACTGTGCAAAACCAATTTTGGGCCCTTAACTCCAAAACTTTCCAAAACACCAGCAAAATAAAAGAATTATTGTAGCACCAATTTCAGAGTTGCAAGACATACCTTAACCCATCACATGACTCCTTTGGGACAAGTTTAAGAAAACTGACCTTTTCACTATTTTAGGCCTTCAAGTAGGCAAATTTTACAAAGGAACTACCCTTAGATCTTCACACCAGACTTCCAAACCCAAAAAAAATCTTTAATTAGGTCTCAAAACAAGATAATTTCTAGGTCTTAGGACCTTACCCGCTCAACTAGGCTTCCAATACAATAACCCCCATTTTTCAATGCAAAGAGGGAGGGTTTATAGAAACTCCTATACTTGGGCCTTCCCAAACCATTCCAAAACATCAAACATCTTCAAAATACCCTGCAAAAGGTCAAACATTTGTTACATAGACCACTCCTTCAACACTTTTTCAAAATCACTCCTTGGTTCCTCAAATTCTCATGGAAAAGTGCTTGTTTGAGCTAAGAACCACATCCTATTGTAAATTTGTTTCATTCCAAGGAATGTTAAACAATAAAAGACCCTACTCTAAAAATTTACATGCCGTCCCACCAACAAACAAGTCATAACAGTAGGTGGGATGGTCATTTCATAATTAAATCCTACTCAAACCCTTGATTGGCTTGAAATGAGCAGTTTCAGAAAATTGTCAATTGCTCCCTTCAAACGTAATGTTAAGCCCTTAGAACTGATGCATTAGAGACTTAAGACATGTTCATACAATATTATATTAGTTTTCTATCAAGGGGAGGCTGTATAGATGTGTACAAGTGCACAAAAGTGTAAAAAAGCCAGTGAATTTATGCAAAAGAGCATTTTTTTTTTATCAAAAAAATAGATTTCAAAATGAACAAAAATCCTCCCTTCGAGCCAATGGAGGTTGTTTAAACCTTTTTCAATGACAACCAACTCCCCGTAATTCCTATAACTAACAAAAAACCACCTTTGAAAGCTCATATAACCAGTACATGGAAAATGTCTTCAATGACCCTCTTACAACATGAAGATACCCAAAATTGAATCAAATTTCAAAATGGAAGGATAGATTGTCAAGCTGCTCCTATACCACAAACTTATCAAACCCTCACAATTCCATTCACGCATTATTTTTCAAAATCACCATCATGGTTATTCACTTTTAGTTAGAAATGTGCTCTGGCCAGCCTAGTGCTTCCATAGTTTGTACACATTTGTCTACATGCTAGGTTAAATTTTGTACACGATGATTGTAAGTATTATTTAAATGAAGCCTTCAATGACATATTTTTCAATTAACTTGAATGGATACATTTTTTAGGAACTAATATTCATCTCATTACCGTGGTACAAATAAAATTATCCACCATGCCGAAGAAAAAGGAAAAGAGGAAACTAATAGACGAAGAGAACGAAACCTTGCAAGAAAAGGAGAGATTTTGAGTGGTGGCATATCGTGAAAAGAAGAAATTGGAAAAGATTGATCAAAACAACTCGATTGTAGAGGAACCTCAACTGTCAAAAAGAGAATGGGAATTGGCAGCACAACAAGCATGAATGTGAAAGCATCATCGTAAGACAAATTTAGATACCATAGTTGGAGACACACCCTCTACGACAAGTGAATATGAAGGGACACCATTAAGCACAAAGTGAATACGGCAGGACACTATCTAGCACAAGTGAATATGGATGGACACCATCTACTGCAAATGAATATGGAGGGACACCATGTACCACAAGTGAATATTGTTGGACACCATCCAACACATCTCAAGTTGAGAGTACATCATCACTCGAAATTGATGAAGAAGGTATGTCTTCTTCTGTACCCTCAATCGAAGGTATGCAATCTAGCCCACCTCAAATAAATATTGATGAAATTTCTAATGTTGAGATGTATGTACCTAGGAGAACACCACCAATAATTTTGTGTAGAAAGCCAAAGTATTTGATTAATATTGATGATGAGATTTTGTAGCACATGGAAGGTAATATTTCAACACACACTTGTAGAAGATATGCTGATAAGATTTGGGAACGATTCTTTGAAAGGCTAAATGAGACTGCAAGATGTCAACTATTTTTTGAAATGATGCAGGGTGTAAATTATAGGAACATCATGAAGACTCTTGGGTTGAGAACATCGAATGCATCGAGTGAAGACACTCTTGTGAAGAATCTAATGGATGCTTATGAGAGTGTGGGTAAGACCTCACACTCAAAAGAAAGTAATGTCACCTGATGTGTCATTACATCGATTTTGGTAAGTTTTCAAACAAAGAGAGCTTGTCTAATTAAAAAGACTAGTGAAAAACCGAGAATTAGTAGAAAATTTTTATCAAGAGCCATTCAAAGGTGGAAAAGAATTGAGGGCAATGATACAAATGAATTATGGGCATTCTCGGGGAGACTATCACAAAAAGATAAAGAAGCTATCTAAGCCTTGAGAACACTAATTGAAGAGTATTGGAAGAATAACACAAGGCCATCTCCGAATCAAAGGGATGTGGTAAGAAGGAGAATCGGTAGTCGGAATTGTGAGCCACATCCAAAGCATTTTTTGGATATAACTCAAACCCAATTTTTTCAAAAATTTGAAAATGATTATCCTAAAATTAGTATTTCTCAAAGAGTTTTTGAACTTCTTACACCTTTTTATGTCAAGATAAATCAAACACACACTACTTGTTGTTGTAGACTACATATTGGATTTTCTAACCATTACAATGTTTATCTTTCTGTATGTTTAGATTTTCATACTAACGATGTTTTGCAGGATTGTGGCATAGAAGACCCACCAAAATCTTCAAAAGAGTTCTTTTCAAAAAAATTATGTGAAATAGAGGATGGCCAAATATTTTATAGGACAACATGCTTGGATGGTTCATGCGAGCATTGCGGTGGCTTCTAGCATATGCTAGTATGTCAACATATGGAAAGCATAGATGAGGTGGGAAAAAAACTAGTAGATTATGGGAAGTATACAATAGTGGCATATGCTAAAAAAGATGCCCGTATGAAGCAAAAAGGTGTGATTTGGTTATTGAGAAGAGTCCAGTGTACCAGTTTATGACCACATTTCATGATAGTATAATGTCTGAGTATGCAATGCATACCCATAGAGCCCAATGGTTGGACATGTAGTTCAAGCTATGCAAGGACACCTTTCCAGTTGGAAGCATAGTATCCATGGTTGACTTTACAGAGAACTACACTCTACAACCACAACATGAGGTGCAGTCACAGTATTACAACTCCACACAAGTTTTGATATTTGTGCACATAGAATTCATTCATGCATCTGATAGTACAAATGAGCAAAGGAAGGTATTGAGGGAGTACCACATTTACATTAGTGATGATCGCACACATTCTCCAGAGTTCGTGCAAGGTTTCTTCCAGATGTTCTACAGTGGTTTGGATCAGAGGGGCATAGAATACGATCAACATATAATATGGTCTGATAACTGTGCAACACAGTTCAAGAACTCCCACATTTTCTACTGGTTGTGCAAGATGCATATCATTATAGGTGTTCAACATATGTGGAACTTTTGTGAGGCTGGACATGGAAAGGGGGAGCATGATGGTGCAGGAGCATGCTTGAAAAGAGCATTATCATGAGAAGAGTTAAAGTATAAATATAGTACAAAGTTGACAAATGCAAAATCAATCATCGAGTGGTGTAATGCTTTGATGGGTCCAGGTAATGAAGGTATGTCTTCAGTTCATAAATTTTTTTGGTTGATGGATGATACTAACATTGCACCATATGAAAACTGTTGTACACTAACATGATCGAGTGAGCTACACTCTTTCCTTAGCTCAAATGTAGGTTCATGGAGTATCGATACATGAAAGATGGCATGCTTTTTTTCTTCATGTACAGTGCAAGCCTGGAATGATTGTGAGTTAAGGGAGTGGGTTGAAAAATGGTTCACAAGTTATCTTAGCCCACTTCACACATTTCACCCTCCGACAGCATTGGAACTGACACAGATGGAATGATCGACCGAATTTGACCATATATTAGATCTAGTTCAACCAGGTGATATATCTACTTTCTTAGTTGTTGAAATTCCATATCCTTATCTTACTTTGTACTATATTCATAATATTGACAAATTTCAAGAGATTTTTTGCACATATCAATGTAGGGCATGTTTATGCAGTTATTATAGATGAAGACAATGAAGAGGGAACAAACTATTACTTGTGTCATTGTGTTGAGACCAAAAAAAAATTGGAGGCCCCAGTTATAGATGGAGAAAACATCGAATACCCTACAGGCTCAGTTGTGGTTACTGGAACATGGCTTAGAAGGTACCCACATACAAGTTTTAAACATTGGCTATTTCAGGACCTTAACATGCATCGTAAGATTCTTCATTACTCGAACCTTGTTGTGGCATCTAATGTTCATTTGACCAAATATGGGGGTAGACCTTTGAACAAGACATTATGCAAGGTCTGTGAGTTTGACCATGAGGCAATACTTGACACAATAAAGAGTACAGAAAACCCGGATGGTTTGTTGGATTAATTTGTAAGTATATGCACGTTGGTTCTTATTAATTTATACTTGTATGCACATTAATTTTTTTGATGCCAATTCTATGATCTTCTTTTACAGTGATTGGTGTCCCCTTGCAAAAAATGCAGATATATGAGCCATCCAAGAGAATGTCAACCATAAAAGCAATGCAACATCCTTATTTTGATGCCTGCATGCAAAATTTGTAAGTGCCTTACATCTATTTTTATTTAATTTCCATTTTGGCATTTTGGATGCTCTTTCTTTTTCTCTTTTACTTTGCATATTTGTAAGTAAACTACTAAGGGTTGATTGATATTTCATTGAAGAAAATGCTGATTTAAGAGCCATCAAAGAGAATCTCAGCCAAAAAAGAAATGCAACATACTTATTTTGATGATTTTGAAAAATCTCAATTTTGATCTCAAGCCATTATAAAAGAGCATGTGAATCTTAGCGAGGGAATCTCAAGTTACTCATTTGAAGTTAACCTCATAATGAGCACCTATGATGTAGACATTTAAAGAGAATCTCGAATGTATGAGTGACATTGTAAAAGATCTGTGAGAACGAACTGCCTGAGGCATTGTAATAAGATTTAATAACATAATGAGATATACTCAAATATAGTAAGGTTTGAGTTCATGTTTGGTGTAGTAGCACCTTGTTCTGTAAATGCATTGAATAGGAAAATTTGCAAACTTTGAATTTTGAAATGTAAACAATATGAAAAAGGTCATATAAAGGTCATGTAAACAATTTGTAACTTTTTTTCTCCAGCTCATGTGATGAAGTGGACTATTCCAACATGTCCAAATAGGTATTTTTATGCTAGGCATGGTCCTCTTTCGCACTGAAACATGTAGAATCACTTTGAGCTATGTTCCACCGGATTGATCCCTTAAGGGTCCAAAGTGCACAATGGCTGCAAACTTCAACATGCTATTACTCAAATATTGTGACACTTAGAAAATTCTCATCTAATCCTATAGGATTGTGTTGAGCCCCTCTACTAAAACCTCAGTCTATTTTTGCTATCTTGGAATGGTTTTCCCATGGCGGCATATTTTCACTTGATGGAAAAAGCATCAAATGCAAGCAGTGCAAAGTTGCAAAGTGGTGCAACTTTAGTTCTACAACTCGTGTGACCAAGGAGACTGTTCCAATATGTCCAAATAGGTATTTTTACACTAGGCATGGTCCTCTTTTGCACCGAAACACATGGAATCACTCCGATTTACGCTCCACCGGATCGATCCCTGAAGGGTCCAAAGTGCAAAATGGCTGCAAACTTCAGCATGCTATTACTTGGATACTGTTACAATTAAAAAATTCTTGTCTAATCCTACAAGAAGGTGTTGGGCTCCTCTAGAAAAACCTCTCTTGGTTTCGGCTGTCTTGGAGTGGTTTTCTTGTGGCGGTGGATTTTCACTTGATGGAAAAAGTGTCATATTCAAGTTGTCCAAAGTTGCAAAGTGGTGCAACTTTCTGTCTGCAACTCGTATGACCAAAATAACTATTCCAAAGCATCCAAATAGGTATGATTATGCTAGGAATGATCTTTTTTTGCACCGAAACATGTGAAATTGCTCCGAGCTACGTTTCACTAGATCGATCCCTGAAGGGTCCAAAGTGTAAAATGGCTGCAAACTTCAGCATGCTATTGCTTGGATACCATTACACTTAGAAACTCCTCGTCTAATTCAACAAGAAGAAATTGGGACCCTCTAGAAAAAACTCTCTCAATTTTGGCTGTCTTGGGGTGGTTTTCTCGTGGCAGCAGATTTTCACTTGATGGAAAAAGTATCAAATTCAAGTTGTGCAAAGTGGTGCAACTTTCACTCTGCAACTCGTATGACCAAAATAACTATTCCAATGCATCTGAATAGGTATGTTTATGCTAGGCATGGTATTTTTTTACACCGAAACACGTGGAATCGCTCTGAGCTACGTTCCACCGGATCAATCCCTTAAGGGTCCAAAGTGCAAAATAGATGCAAACTTCAACATGCTATTACTTGGATATCATGATGCTTATAAAATTCTCGTCTAATCCTATAGGATTGTGTTGAGCCCCTCTACAAAAACCTCTCTCGGTTTTGGCTATCTCAGAGTGGTTTTCCCATGGTGGCGGATTTTCACTTGATGGAAAAAGCATCAAATGCAAGCAGTGCAAAGTTGCAAAGTGGTGCAAATTTTGTTCTACAGCTTGTGTGACGAAGCGAACTATTCCAACATGTCCGAATAGGTATTTTTACGCTAGGCATGGTCCTCTTTTGCACCAAAACACATGGAATCACTCTGAGCTATGTTCCACCAGATCGATCCCTGAAGGTTCCAAAGTGCAAAATGGCTGCAAACTTTAGCATGCTATTACTTGGATATCATTACACTTAGAAAATTATCGTCTAATCCAACAAGAAGGAGTTGGGACCCTCTAGAAAAACCTCTCTCGGTTTTGGCTGTCTTGGAGTGGTTTTCTCATGGCGATGGATTTTCACTTGATGGAAAAAGTGTCAAATTCAAGTTGTGCAAAGTTACAAAGTGGTGCAAATTTCTCTCTATAACTTGTATGACAAAAATAACTATTCCAACACATTTGAATAGGTATGTTTATGCTATTAATGGTTCTTTTGCACTGAAACACGTGGAATTTCTCTGAGCTACGTTCCACCGGATCGATCCCTGAAGGGTCCAAAGTGCGAAATGGTTGCAAACTTCAACATGTTATTACTTGGATACCGTTACACTTAGAAAATTCTCATCTAATCCAACAGGAAGGTGTTGGGCCCCTCTAGAAAAACCTCTCTCGATTTTGGTTGTCTTGGAGTGGTTTTCTCGTGGCATCGGATTTTCACTTGATGGAAAAAGTGTCAAATTCAAGTTGTGCAAAGTTGCAAAATGGTGCAACTTTCGCTCTGCAACTCATATGACCAAAATAATTATTCCAATGCATCCAAATAGGTATTTTCATGCTAGGTATGGTATTTTTTCACATTGAAACATGTGGAATCGCTTTGAGCTATGTTCCACTGGATCGATCCCTTAAGGGTCCAAAGTGCAAAATGGCTACAAAGTTTAGCATGCTATTACTTGGATATCATGATGCTTAGAAACTTCTCTTTTGATCCTATAGGATCACATTAAGCCCCTCTACAAAAACGTCTCTCGGTTTTGGCTATCTCAGAGTGGTTTTCCCATGGTGGCGGATTTTCACTTGATGGAAAAAGCATCAAATGCAAGCAGTGCAAAGTTGCAAAGTGGTGCAACTTTCGTTCTGCAACTTGTGTGACCAATCAAACTATTCCAACATGTCCAAATAGGTATGTTTACGCTAGGAATGGTCCTCTTTCACACTGAAACATGTGGAATCACTCTGAGCTATGTTCCACTGGATCGATCCCTTAGGTTGGAGGAGTCTAAAGTTGCAAATTTGTAAGTTGCTTAAAGCAACAAATTTGAAATGCAACGGTTACTTGTTTTAAAAGTTGGTTTTTAGTTATTTGAGGGCATGGATCAGTTAGACAAGGGTGTAAAAAACTATGTAAATCCTTGAGAGGCTTGAATGGAGGTTGTTGATGAACTTTCAAAGAAGATAAGATAATAATTATTCACACTGTTTTCTATTTTTTAGATTTCTTATACAAACTTGTTGATCTTGTACATCGTACGACCTCTAGCTTCTTGTACGGTCCCAAGGCTGACATGGATTGAAAGAGGGCTAAGTTCACAAGAACCCATCTCTCATGATAATGAATGGCCCACTTAACACTCATTGCATGTAGGTGATTCTTAAAGAGGTGAGGCACTAGGCATTCCCAAGAGGTCACCCATCCTAGTACTACTCCAGCTCAAGCGCTTAACCACAAAGTTTTTTCCCCAAGGTTAAGCCCACTTAGCTTGCAACCCCATTTGAAAAACCTTCAACAAGTGTTGTGCCTTATGAAACATTAATTATAGAGCCCATTTAGCTCATCAATTGATAAGTAGGAGGTATTTTATACAATGTGTCAAATAGTGATATTGCTATCAGGATTCAATTATGTAGTTTTTGAGTATAAAAGAGAATAAGAAGGGAAGATCAGGGTAATCAATTTGTGGGCTTATTTTTATTATTGAATTACCTAGTGTGGGATTGGTCTATAAGAGAAGAAAATTATAATATGGGAGTATACGTTTCAAGCATATAATCCGGAAAGGACTCAAAGTTAGATGCATGAGTACAAAGTATCGATTAGGAAAGGCATCCCAATTCTCAAGGCCTATATATCAATGATAGGCAGATTTATATTCAAAGCTAGCACATGATTTTAATTTATTAATTAGAAACAACTATTATATTTATTTATCAAATTTCCATTATCAAATTAATATTTGAATTAGATTTCATATTCAGAATTTATTTCAGTTATAATTTGGGGACTCTGTTATCTATCTTAATAATATTGGATGACAACCTTTGTCAATCCAATAAGAAATAAATAAAAAATCTATTGATCCAGAGCTCGAGTCATTACAGTGGTATTAGAGTGAATGAACCTGCTAGCCTTTGGATATTGTAAAAATTGACTTTCCATTAGAAACATGGCAACCGATGATAGTGGTTGGCATTACTCAAGAAGGATGAACATAGTAAAGACATTTGTGGAAATCGAGACAAGTAACCTTCTTGTGGACTTAGGGTTGCAATATTTGATCTACAACATGTTCCACCATTTCTTCAGTAGGATCAATAACACACATAATGAAGGTGTTTTTGCAGCCATGAAATATTATGGTTCAAACTATCCAGAAGAGTGATGTTTTATCTCGACCACCCATATCTATACCATGGTTTGTTTGGAAACAAGGATGGGTTCTCTCTTCATCGGCATATACATTATTCCTTCATGTGTTCACACTAGTGTTACAAGACTTGGACTCGCCTCAAACTTGACAAGCCAATTTTTGACTTGGACTCAGGGTCAGAGCCCAGACTCGACAAATAGAAAAACCTAAGAAATTCAAAGATTTTTTAGGATTTAAAACTTGTTTCATGCACCCTTTAATAAATAAACCTTAAAGACACAATAGCATAATCAAATAGAAATTACTATGATCCCATACACAAAAAAACATCAATCACATAAGTATAAGCATCGATAAAAGATATTTGTATTAACATAGAAATTACCTTGAATACACGTAACTCATAACTATTGAACCATCAATTTAGAATGAAAATATGGATAGGCATCGATAAAAGATATTTGTATTAACCAAATAGCCATGTAGGAATACATCAATATATGTCGATAAAATTATGAAATATATGTACAAAATAGCCATATAGGCTTATGAGAATGCCATATAGGCATACAATTTCAAATATGTCCAATAAAAAATATGTACAAAACTGCCATGTAGGCATACAACAAAGGACTATAGAATCAAAATTCATTGCTCTCCATGCCCTGGAAATAAAATTTTTCCCTTTCCTTTTCACTCGGATGGCGATAGGTTTGTCACTCATTTTTTGCTGCGCTCATGGAGTGCTCCTACTACTCCTCCTAGGGTTTAGTTCATGGTGAATTTTTAACTATTACAATAAGAAGTAAAGACATGATTATCTAGAAATTACATTATAAAAAAGGATATATTTGATAAAATAATCACTTACAACCATCTCACGATCCCTCTCCATGAGGGAAATATCCTCATGCCCATGCTCAGGCTTGCTCAAGCCCTGCATAAACCATACAAATAAAAATTAAACTACGTGAATAAATAATGGTTTGATTTTTCACTAACTAACATCTATAACAAAAAATGTAAATTTAAAGTTACTAATTTGCCTCATACATCTTATGTTAGAGCCATCGAGGATTGTATAGCAGATTTCAAACCAATATCCATTGCCCTCATCACATTCAAAGGTGTATCATCTCACAAAAACTGAAAATAAAAAAACAAAATATTCAACGTAATCAACGATGTGCATATAAACTACACAAATCTATTAAGTACTTGATTCATTAGTTAAGCTCTTTAATCTATTACTTGCATGAAGGTTTGAGTAAATCCACCACCACTTGGAAGTGTTCCATCAAAACCTCCAATATTAGTCTGTTCAACATCCAAAATCGCATTTTAAATTACCATTCATAAAACAATGCTATTAACATGCAATAAATTTATAATTTTTTACTAGTTACATACCCTAGCGATAGGTGTACTACAAAAATAGGTTGGTGGGGGGGCCGGTGTATCCAGTCTCAACATTCTGACTCTGCAATTTTATTAAAATCATAAAACATTTTTAGTTAATCTTGCATTTCAAAATCGAAATTTAGTAAATTAAATTCAATGAACACATGCAGTAACTTTTACCTGACTATCAATGCCATATGCCTCATGCAAAATTTCAAGTGCCCTCTCCATCTCCATAGCTGCAGATGGATCCTACGTACCAGTCTCCTGAGTGTTGGTGGGGTCATATGACCAAGTAGCCCCGCAAGATTGACACACATGTGTTCGAAGGCCACCACTCAAAGAATCCCTTGGATGGCGCTATAGAATAGGGCTAGTAAAATGGATGACACTCTAGGTCAAATTGTTGATTACTTGCAATGTATCTACATCAACACTTTCCTTCATGATGGAAGGCATAACAACATGCTCATGAGGTGGCCTAGTGAGATCTCGTCTACCTTGCCGCATAGGATCCGGTTGTGCACCAGGTCTATCCTGAGCTGACCCCCCACCTCTCCCCTAGTATCAAAATAATTTGGGATTTTTTTCAATATGAACTCACTATATAGTTTCCTAAGGAAATATTGCGGGACCTCGCAATTGTTGCATGGTGGGTAATCAAAGACCATGTACCACCTATCATAAAATTAGTCCCTAATCTATTGGTGGTGGCACCAATGGATAGGAAACCTCTTCACATTGAGGGTAAGATTTTCATTTGTGCGTGGGTCAGTGAATAATGAGCACAAATTACCTTTTGTAATTTTAAATCTTTTGCATCCTTGTATGATAGCTTATTTGCATAACAATCCATAGCCGCTTGCCTCCTATCTTGCCATCCAGTTATTTTTTTGCTAATTGAATCTACATTTTTTAACATATCTTTTAATGAATTTGCTAGGTTCATTCTTTATGTGGTTGAACCATTTGGATCACTCAACCTACTGATCAAATCATCAATTCTCTTTTTTTTGTTCTTAATTTCACTCATTAAATTTTGTTGAGTGCCAGGAGGGGGTTGAGTCATTGGTGGAGGAGGTTGTTGTTGTGGTTGATTTTGATCTTGCAGATTTGGTTGGTCTTCTTGTTGAGGATTTTGAGGGTTTTCAGGTTGATTTTCATCTCCTAAAAATTCAAACAAATAGATATCAAATTCAACCTAAAACTAACTAATTCCAAAAAAAAACCATAGAATCCTTACCTCTCATAGCTCCTCGTCATCGTGGCGCCATCGTTGCGAATAAATAAGGATTTTTGGTGAAGAAATTTGTTGAAATTATCCTCCTAGAACATGAGCGTGAAATTGTGGTGGTTTTGGCTGCAGCTGCAAAAAAAAACCATTTGAAATCGGAATGAGAGATTTGCATTTCTTTTTTTTTTCTTTTAACAATCAATAACACAAACACATTATAATGCACTCACGCTCGCATTATTGGTTTGTAGTTGTCAAGCCTCAGGCTCGGTATAACGAGCCATAACGCGAGTGTGTTATAATGTGCTCGCGTTATGGTTTTTCAATGATTTTTTTAGGGGGTTTCCACGTAATTGCTACCCATTTCCATGCACCCTCCCAATAATGAAATCCTAAACTAGAAAAATCAATAAAATACAATAGAGGGAAAAATAAAAAATGCTCTGCAACTTTGGGATTGTACTGCAACTTGGTCATCGTGTTGAGGGAGGCATGGACCTCCCCTATGAAGGTATTATCCTTCTATTCCTTGCAGTAGTTGCCCTCATTTATTGCCTTCTAGTTGTTCTTGCATGTGGTTTTTTTCTCGTTTCATGTTGGCTTCCTGTGGTTTGGTCTTTCTATCCTTTGTTGGCCTAAAGGGATTTTCGCCCGTGTAAGATGCCATGGTGGGGGCTACCCTCCCCCACCCCAATACCTCTAGGGAAGTCAATGGCAATAAAAACCATAAATCCTTTTTGGATTCCCTTGTCGCTGATCCTTTTGTATGCCCAAAAAATGCCAATTTGTCTTTAAAATGATAGAGTTGTGAAGTATGTGCCCTCCCGACACCATTGTCATTGCTCCCAATGAGAATATGTTAGATGTAATCCACTATGAAAAGGGTAGGCTATTAGAGTTCATGGTGTTCTTCGCTATGGTCAACCCTAATAACCTCCTAGTAAGGAAATATCTAGATAACTTGTTTAGAACTATTTGGAACCATAAATTAAATGTGAAAATTTCTCTCTACAGGATGATACAAAAAGGATTGTTCTTAATTTTTATTAAAATTCATGAAATTAAATTGAAGGTGTTAAGGAAACCCTACTAAAGCATAGGGAATTCTGTGTTCAGGGTGTTTTCATGGTCCCATGGGGAAAATTGTGAAGAAATTCTTACCTTGTCAAGCCCTAGGTGGTTGCTTCTAAAAGGGGTCCCCTAGGACCTCTGGTCCTTCATTCCCCAAGTGTTGGCATTGTTTGGAAGCATGATTTAGGTTGTTAGTCCTCAATTCATGCTTCTTGACATGAATGTGCGTGTCCTTGTCTCCCTCAACCCTGAAGTTGAGCTTCCCGCAAACATTGGCCTGAGGATTGAAGGAACCCTCCATGTTTGTCTAGTGGAGGTTCTTGGTGGTTTTGGGGTGTGTTACCTCTATAGAAGGGAGGGGCACATATGAAATAATTTACTGCTCATTCATAAGCTTGGGGGTGGTTCTTAGTCTAAGAATATTGTTGTATCCCAAAGTGTGGAGCCCCCCTCCAGTGGTGTGTCTAGCCCCAACAATGTTGGCTTGTCCCCTCCCACATCAAGTGGGGTCTAGCCTAGTTCTCCTTCAACTCTCGTTGGTGTGTTCCCCTCTGATCCTTCATTATCCTCTCCCCCTAGCCAGTTGTCCCCCTCTTGTCCCCCTCCCTCCCCTATGTGCTACTCATTGGTGGCCTTGTGTAACTAGTTTGAGCCCTTTGTCTCTATAGAATCTACCCCCTCCTTGCCTTCCCTTGTCCCCCCATATAGCTTTAGTTTCATTTCACCCTCCTATGCTCTATTGGTGGTCTCCAATAACACTTGTGTCGAATCAATCCCTCTTAAAAAAATTTCTCAACAACTAGTATTAGAGAAAATTAAAAATAATGATCATAATAAATATAAAAGAAAAGTTGAAATTATTAAAACCTATGTTAATTGTGTTCCAGTAGATGAAGAGACTATTATCATCAACCCCCAAGAAAATTCAAATGCAAACAAAAAATCCTATATGGTCAAAAATATTATTTCCTCAACTAGAACCAAAGAGGTCAATGGGATAGGCTCGCAAGGCCAGAAGCATCAAGCCAATTTAGATGGTGCTCTTTGTCGGTGAAAACCTACCTACCTACCTCTTTTGGCAACCTTGAGGGTGGTGGTATGGTTACCAATATGGAGGGTACCCCCCACTCCTTGGGGAATGTTGCTAAAGATATTGTTAACCCCTTTAAAATTAGTATGACCAGCAATGGTATTTTGATGGGGAGTGGGGATAACCTCACAAGTGGCCGGTATGGTTCACTCTCATTCCCCCTATAAGACTCTGTGAATTCCATAACTGAAATGATTAGGATATGGTCAATGGATAAGGCTGAAATCTCTAGAGGGTTTTTTGTTAACCCAAGCCCCTCTATTGAACCTGTTGCCCCTATTGTACATGGTGGTGGTGAGAAAACCCCAAAAAGTCTTGTGCCCTCCTCTAGTGAGGGGGACCACAACATAAATTCTAGGGAAATTAAGGAATCCTCTATGGTTGAGGTTGATGTTGTAAATGATGAT
The DNA here is from genome assembly GCA_007115665.2 of Sequoiadendron giganteum. Lineage (NCBI taxonomy): Eukaryota > Viridiplantae > Streptophyta > Pinopsida > Cupressales > Cupressaceae > Sequoiadendron > Sequoiadendron giganteum. Next base: position 226,265,039 of record CM021109.1, on the reverse strand, counting down.
GACATTAATATGGAAGAAGTGAAGGAGGTAAAAAAGGAGGTTCCCTCCTACAGAACCAACGAAGAGAGGCTGAAAAAATATAACACCATAACCATTAGAACAAATAGTTTGGGGATTATTAAAGGAAAAAGAAAGAAAAAAAGTATTTTTTTGAATATTCCCTCACCTAAAATATTTGAAATTTAAGAGAAGACTCCTAAATTATTTGAGTTATTTAGGACTAGTAAAGAGACCAACTCTACTAATAATAATAATGATGCTTAATTGTACATCCTGGAATGTCAGGGGGTTGGAATCCCTTGACAGGAAATATGTCGTGAGAAGGTATCTCAATATGAATAAAAATAAGGACTTTATCTTGTTGCAAGAAGTCAAGGTAGTTGGGTTCACTCTTGAAACCGACTTGAGTTTTATCTGGGGAAACTTTGTGCATCTTCTTTCCTAGCATGAAAAGGGGAGAGGAGGTGTAGCCATTTTGATAGCCAACAGTTGGCACCTTACTTGGAAAAATTTGGGGTATCCCCCTGTAACAGAGCTATGTGGGCCTCATTTGAAAAGGCTGAATCCAAGTTTGGTATTTGTTCTATCTACATACCAAATGAATACTTTGGGAGGATTGAATTGTGGAAATAGTTAACCAGCCTCTCACACGTCCCTTGGATCCTACGAGGTGAATTTAACATGATTGAAAATAAGGAAGATAAAAAAGGAGGTATCAACATGGACTGGAAGGGTAATGAGAAGCACTACTGGGCTATGTTGAAAAATAAGCTTAGCATAACTGATCCTCTTGAAGGCATGAAAAATGAAAGTGACAGTGTGTGGTACACATGGTGTAATTCTCAAAAGGTAGGGAAAATAATTTACTGTCGGCTGGATAGATTTTATGCCAATAAGGACTACTTTAACTTTGAACTTATTAATGGTGAAAGCAAGGTGTTGGTTTATCCCTATACCCTCTCAGATCATCATTCGATTAAAGCCAAGATAACCATAAGTAAGGTTGTCAAGATAAGCCACAAGTGCAAAGAAAACTTCATCCTCAACATGAGCTTGTTAAGGGATAAAGATTGTATAGAGGTTGTAAGCACCTTAAGAGGTGTCAATAAGTGGCTACTCAAGGACTCTAGTCTAATTGAAAGGTGGAATAAAAATATGGCTAGATGGAAAATAATATTCCAGACAATAGGAAAACATAAGGCAATGGCCAAAATAAGGGAAGAAAATCAATTCCAAGAGGAGTTGTTGAATGTTGAGGCCAAAATTCAAAAGAACGCTATGAGTGAACTACTTTATGAATATCTCAACAAAGCCAAAATCTCCCTAAGAAAATTATAAACAAATAAGATTCAAGGGATAAAACTTAGAGCCAAGCTCAATTAGTTAGACAATGGGGGCAAGGGTTCAATTTTTTTTTCTAGATATATTAAAGACAAAGGTATAAAGGAGAAAATTGATTAGATTTGTCACAATGGTGTGACCTTGACCAATAAAGAGGAGATACTATTGTAGTTCTTTTGATTCTACAAAGATCTATTCAAATTAGAGGATAGTGAAGACATGTGTACTGAGGCTAGGAACAAAATCAATGGCCTAATCCCTCAAAAAATTTCCAAAGAAGATTATATGCTTCTTTCTGCCACCATAACCAAAGAAGAGATTAAAAACGAAATCTCCACAATGAGCAATGATAAGTCCCCAAGGGTGGATGGGCTCCTCATTAAATTTTATAGGGTCTTCAGTGACTAGATATGTGATGATCTACATCAGGTCTACATGGAAGTTGTGTCCAAGGGTTCCTTGGGAATTTGTATTAATCAAGGCCTCATTGAACTCCAGCCAAAAGAAGGACACGAGACCTTAATTAAGAACTAGATTACAATCACCTTGTTGAATGTATCTTACAAAGTGTTGGCCAAGATCTTGGCATTGAGGTTTTCTAGTGTCCTCCCCAAGTTCATTAATGCCACCCAAACCAGATTTATTAAGGGAAAATACATTCTTGAGAATTTTTTAACAAGCTAGGAGGCTTTGGACTAGGCTAAATAGACTCATCAAAATTTTGCAATGTTGTTGTTGGATTTTGAAAAGGCCTATGATAGGGTGGAATGGCCATTTCTAAAAATGGCTCTTGAAGCCTTTGGCTTTCCCCAAGCCTTCTCAAGCATGATTGGAATTATACTAAAGGATACATCTACTCAAGTGGAGGTGAATGGTTCTAGATTGGAGGTCCTTCAATTAGAGAGATCCATTAGGTAGGGCTTCCCCATTGCCCCTAACCTATTCATCATTGCATCAGATTCCTTGAACTATCTATTAAGAGATAACTATTACTCCTCAAGGGGGAGGGGGTTGGTGGTTCCAAACCAAAATGAGTTGCTGAATATTCAATTTGGTGATGACACCTCTATCTTTGTGGAATTAGAAGAAGATAACCTGAACAACTTAATGAATAAACTTAGTCTCTTTTGCCTAGCCTCGGGTGCTAAATTTTCAAGGATGAAGTCCATTATGTTAGGGTGGCTAGACACACCTCCTATCCAACTACACAAGTTTGATGTATAATGGGGGGGGCAAATGCAAGTGAGATATTTGGGGATCCCCTTCTCAATGTCACTTAATCTAAGAGAAATGTGGCTTTCACTATAAGCTAAAATTGAGAGGAAGTTGGATGGGTGGAATAGGAAGTTTCTATCTTTAGCTGGTAGGATATAGGTGTGTTAGAAAATCTTGTCTTCTTACATACTATACTTTTCATAAGTTTCTTTATTCAATAGCTATCAAATTAATGAGGTACAAGAGAAGATCAAAGGGTTTCTATGGTTATATGGGAAAGGTAGAAGAAAAATGCATTCGGTCAAATGGGATTGGTGTTGCTTGGAAAAGGCTAATGGGGGGTTGGGCCTCAAATATCTTAAGAGACATGACACTTCTCTAGCTGCAAAGTGGTTCATCAAAGCCCTAGATGGGAATGAACCCTAGAAAATTTTGGTCAAGAACAACATAGCTCAAGTGGTACCTAAGTTGGCTAAGTCCTGGAAAGCACTACCTTTTAGTGATTTACTCATCACTAAGTATCCATTAGTGCTTGTAGGTTCAATGGTATTTAGGATTATTTAGAAGGCTTGAGAATAAATCAGGGATAACTTCACCTTCTCTCTAGTAATTGGTTTCAACAACAATTTGATCCATCACAATAGATCCATCTGGTGGAACCTAGAACACAATGAGAAACCTTTAGCTCTGCTACAAGGTTGTTATGCAAAAAAGTGGTATCAGGAAGGTATCAAAACATTCAAAAATATCATAAAGGATGGAAATATGATTGGTTGGGACCAATTAAGAGAGGAATATGGGTTACCCCAGTCTAACTTTATAACATACTCTGTTATTAAAGAGGCTTGTAAAAGCTAGCTACCAAATCTCAGTTCTGAAAAGTGGGAAAAGGAGCCTATCAATATCTTATGGAAAGGAACTACCCCACTCCATGAGGTTAAGGCTAAGTTCATCTATAAAGAAATAAATAAATCTAACACCCCTACTGATTACCTTAATAAAGTGTGGAAAACCAAGTTGGACAATAAAGATTGGAAAAAGGTATTATGTTCTTTGTAGCATAATATGATAGATGCAAAATAAACTTATTTTATATGATTGGTTGTGCTACAAAAAGTTACTTATAAGTTGAATAATGCTAACATTGAGTTGTGAAATATTTGTAGGGTACCTGAAACTTTACAATATATGTTCTTTGATTTCTTTTTGCTAGAAAGATATGGAATTTGTTTTGTAATGATCTAAATATTTGGGGGAATAATGGGAAAGTAAACTGGAAAGAAATCTTAATGTGTAATGATAAAAAGATGAGTAAAGAAATGCAATTGTTTTGGTTTTCCTTATCTATTGAAATTATTAGGTGCATTTAGAAGGAAAGAAATGAGGACAAATACATTGGGGTTCAGAGGGCTTATACTGAGTTATTCAAAATACTTACGTTATTTAATGTTGCCTTGCAAGTAATTGCCACCTTGCAAGTAATTTCCACCTTGGAGGTTGCTGAAAGAAAGTTCTTAAAGCTGTTAAGATATGGGGTCGAGCTAGGACAGTCTTGGTAGAAGAGACATCGAAGTTTGGAGACATTCATGAAAGAAATGGGGACCTTAAAAAAAGAGTTCAATGTGTAGACATCCAAATTTGACCACTTCTACATGGTCAAAATCGTCTACTCCATTCATCTATTCCATTAACAGTGATTAAATAATTTATTTAATCATTATTTCATTTTCCACCTAAGGTTCTTAAAGTATCTAATTAAATAAATTAAATACTTTACCTTACCCCTTTTCTTCTCTAAATTAAATAAATATGACAAATTATTTAATTTAGTCTTTTAACCCATTTGAATTAAAACTAATTTTTAATTCCCCTTTTTCTCTCTCCTTGTCACATCCTCCATAATCTCCCACTTGCCTCTAATCTCTCATTAATTACCTTAATCATGTGTTTGCACAACCTTAATCAGAATCATTAGCCACATTTGACTTACCTTTTCTGGTCAACCTTCCCACTTACCATTTTTGGTATGGACTCCCTTCCCCATGTGAATTTTTAATTCAAATTTATTCAACCAAGGTTCCCCTCTTCCCCATGTGAATTTTTAATTCACATTTATTCAACCAAGGTTCCCCTCTTCCCCATGTGAATTTTTAATTCACTTTTATCTTTCCAAGGTCTTCCCCATCCCCCATGCAAGATTCTAGAAGCCTTGACTTGTCACTTCACATGTGCCAAGGGCTTCTAGAACCTTGAACTTGTCACATCACCCACATGTGACAAATCTCCAGCTTTTTGGAGACACTCTCTTATCCACTAGATTCTTCCAATCATTGTGAATTTTAAATTCACTTTTATTCCTCCAAAGAATCTTCTCATCCCCCAAGATCCACCTCATTTCCACATCACTCCACCTTAGGACATCTCACCCTCCACATGTCAAGATGTGAGGGCTTGTGAGTCCTCAACTCACCATAGCCCTTCATCTTGATCTTTGTTGGATCAATCCCAACCGTTGAATTCTCTAGAGAATTCAATTTGGCCTATAAATACCCCTTCAATTCCTTCATTTTGGGGATCAAGTCTTTTGCAAATAAACTCTTGCAAAATTGCCATTCAATCTCTCATCTATTTTAGCATCCATATTGCATCAATTCATCTTGCATCCACTTCATTTTCATTGCCATCCAAGGAGCACACAAGACTTCAACATCAAGGGCCAACCAAGGAAGCAACAACATGAAGGTATAACAGCAATTTATTTGTTTATCTTGCTTTCATATTGTTCATCTTCTTAGGCTAATCAATGAGGTGCCCTATTATCTTGTTGTTTCTCTTTATTGCACTATTAGTTTCATCTAACATCTCTCACATTTAGGAAGCAGCACTTTATTAGGATCACATTTCTGGCATGCCCGGTGGGACCCACAAGGGGGTCTCTTTCTTTCACGTTTTTTATTGTTTGCTTGTTGCAAATTTAGGTCGCAGAGGGGCGAACTTGCCCTCCCGGACACCGCAGAGGGGCGACCTTGCCCTCTGTTTCCGGCTGTTTTCTGCAGAGGGGCGACCCTGCCCTTTGCTGTTTTCGGCTGTTTTCTATAGAGGGGCGACCCTGCCCTTTGCTGTTTTCGGCTATTTTCTACAGAGGGGCGACCTTGCCCTTTTAGGCTGTTTTCTGACTATTTTCTGCAGAGGGGCGATTTTGCCCTTTTTGACTATTTTCTGCAGAGAGGCGACCTTGCCCTTTTTGATTGTTTTCTGCAGAGGGGCGACCTTGACCTTTTGACTGTTTTCTGCAGAAGGGCGACCCTACCCTTTACTGATTGACTGTTTTCTGCAAAGGGGCGACCTTGCCCTTTTTGACTGTTTTTTGCAGAAGGGTGACCCTGCCCTTTTGACAGTTTTCTGCAGAAAGGCGACCCTACCCTTTACTGATTGACTGTTTTCTGTAGAGGGGCGAATCTTCCCTTAACAGTACATTCGGGAAGTCAGATTTGCTGGACATCACAAAGAAGGGCAAGAAGATAAACAACTAACATTTCCTTACAGGACCTTCCTTTTTATTCTAATTTTTAAAAGTCTTTCCTTGCTACTTTATCTAGGTACTTAGTATAAGTAGGGGAAAGTGATATTTGCTGTTTGTTGTGTCTATTTTACTTATTTTACCCTAAGGGGGCATTAGTTTATTTTCACTTTCCTTCTTTGCACATTGTACGGACCCGAAGGAGGTAGTTGGAAACAATTAGTGTTATCTTCTTAGCGAGACCTGCTTGGGGATTTCATCACCCCAAGGGATGATCCCAACCACGCATACCAGCGGAGTATATAAAGGGGGGAGAGCCAAAACTGTACCCCAATCTAGTTGCATCATAATTGGCGGAGCGTCGAAGCTAGGGTGATACCTAGATAGACGTGAAGAGTTGGTTCGAGCCTTTCAGTATCTCGTTGGGGCTCCCGACTCACGCTTGTGACGGACTAGTGTTCACGGCACATATCGAGCGTATATCGAGGACTCCTTAGAAACCTTGTTCATCCTAGAGTAAGACCTTTGCCAACCATACCCATTAAAATGTTAATCATAGGATTGTGCTTGTTCAAGTAAATTTTGGTAAGTCAAACTGTCATTAAACCATTTTAAATCCTTGCCAAAATCCCTTATCCAAACCAAGTTCAAATTTTCACTACAGAGGGACGACCTTGCCCTTTGTTTCAGCCATTTTCTGTAGAGGGGCGACCCTGCCCTTTGTTTCAGCCATTTTCTACAGAGGGGCGACCCTGCCCTCTATTTCAACCATTTTCTGTAGAGGGGCGACCCTTCCCTCTGTTTCAGCCATTTTCTGTAGAGGGGTGAATACGCCCCGCTGAATGACCAATTTCACTTGTTTAACCTCCATTCGAATCCCTGAAGCCTCCATTTGACCATTTGATCAATCCAAACCCTCATTTGGCCATTCCAAGCCCCCGTTCACCCCTCCTGACCATCTATCTATCCAATCTGCATATCTGATTACCCGTTCTGAGTGGCCGTTCCCTTGTTCCGAGCATCCATCAACATTTTCTAAAAATCAACGTTTCATCGACCAAAGCGCATAAGTGCTTCTTAGAACATCATTGGAGTCCATATCTATCATCAAATCACCCATCCCAATCATCTAGACTTCATTTTTGAAATTTTTTATTTTTATGCCGAAACTTCCGAAGGCCGTAACTATTGACTCGGATGTGGGTTTTGGCTGAAATTTTACGGGTGGTTGCATTAGGAGATGGCATTTGGATTCCCAACTGACTATTAAATCCATTGGATCCTCCTTCGACACGTTTTCAGAGCCTCAAGCTTTCATCTTGATCCCCAAAATCACAAATTAGTATTTTTTTTTTTAATTTTCTAGTTTTTAACGAACTTTGTCGTTAATGACTCTGAATGCATGCCTCATATTTCCGATGTTAGTTGGAAATTCATCCTATCTTAGTATTGGGTATTTTGTGGAAAAAATTGGACTCTCAAACATATGCCTACAAAGTTTCCCAAAATGGCAAAATTTGACAATTTTTGAAAACTGCCAAATTTGGCAAAAATCTGATTGTCAACACCTTACGTCCTCTAGTTGAAACCCATGATCTAGGTTTCAAATCAATTCTATCATATCCTCTGATCCAATCCCAATCTAAGCTCCAATCCAATTCTAATCTGAACGTTAATCCCATCATCCTAATCTGAGCTTTCATCCAATCCCCATATGAGCTTTCAATTCATCCTAGTTCTCTATCCATCATCTATTCTTTCCTTCTAATCTATATCCATCATGAATCTTTATCCCCCTCTCACACGACCAATAATAGTAGTCAAGGGGAATGTTAACTCCATTGAGGACAATAACAAAAATCTTGTTGATCATGAAGACTGTTATATAGATTCTCTTGACGCTATCATTGCTAGCAAGTTCTCTCCAACCGCCTCCCAAAATCCAACTGCTCCTTCAAACTATTCCACCATGCTTTCATCCACATCTAATAACGGTGCTTATGCTACCCTTGACAAGGGATATCCAACATCCTCACCATCGACATATTCATCATGTCCTCCAATTCAACCTCTATCCTATCCAACATCCACATCCTCTTATCCTCATCATAATCAACAATCCCAATACCTCTACCTTAATACCACATCCCAATCTTCTCATCCTAATCCAACACCTACACCTTCCTATCACAATCTACCATCCCAATATTCCTCCTATCCTCATCCACCATCTCAATCCTCTCATCCTAATCTACCATTTGTATCCTCCTATGCCAACCCACCATACATGTCTTCCTACAATGGTTCACCACCTCAATCTTCCTATTCTAATCCAACATCCACACCTTCCTATCACAATCCCCCATCCCCACACCCTTACATTAATTCCACATCTCCCCATTCTAATCCTTCATCTACATCTTCCAACTATCACTCCCCATCCCACTCTAATCCAACATCCACATCTTCCTACATCACTCTCCCTTTCACCGCATTATATCTTAATCCTCCATCTAATCATAATCCTAATCCTCCATCTCCTCCTAGTCCTCCATCCAATCCTATCCCTTCATCTCCATCCAATCCTATCCCTTCATCTCATTCTAATCCTCCATCTCCTCCTAGTCCTCCATCCAATCCTATCCCTTCATCTAATTCTAATCCTCCATCTCCTCCTAGTCCTCCATCCAATCCTATCCCTTCATCTAATTCTAATCCTCCTAGTCCTCCATCCAATCCTAGTCCTCCATCCAATTCTAATCCTCCATCTCCTCCTAGTCCTCCATCCAATCCTATCCCTTCATCTAATTCTAATCCTCCATCTCCTCCTAGTCCTCCATCCAATCCTATCCCTTTCATCTAATTCTAATCCTCCAATCCCCAATCCTCATCCTCCATCCCTTCCAAATGTTTCCCAAGGACTCATGCAAGAAGAGGCACCATGCCCTCCCACTTTATCATGTACTATCACTAGTGATGAGGCCCTCCTCCATCCTACACCTATCCCTCTCATCACCCTTCCTACCACCATCCACACGATTGAGCCGTTCAAACCCATCGAATCCATTGAATCCCCATATTCTACTACTAGATCCACCGAATCCATTGAAGACATCCAATCCCCTCCTCCTAGTCCTAATATTCATAAACTTCAATCCAATGACCTTCATGAATCCTCCATCCTCCTCTCTCCCCCAGTTGCGGAACCCCTCCAACACTCTTCCATCATCATACATCCCACACAAGATGAGTCATGCCAAGAGATTGATCCAAAGCATACAATCATATCCCCTCCTCCAAATCAAGATCACTCCATCCCATCTATCCATCTCAAGAACATAGTCTTCCATCCATTTCATCTCATGATCCATACCCTCAACCAAGTCCTATCCTCCCATCCACCCCATCTCAAGATCACGCTATCTCCTCCACTCCATCCCATGATCCCATTTGCCTTCAAGAGCCAATCACTCCATCTCATGAGCCCTTATCATCCACTACCTCTCATGATCCCTTATCATCCACTACCTCTCATGATCCCTTATCACTCATTCCTCTTGATGCAGCTATCCCCTCATCTCCATCGCATGATCCTTCATCGCCATCTAGTCTTACCATCCCAATGCCACTTTTGTATCACCTTGGTAACATTACTTGCATCCATGGTGGTCTTCTTGTCGAAGAAAATCAAAGTATATGCACCACCCATCCTCCTTCACCTAATAATGCAATCGCATAATTCTTCCAAAAGAATAAGCATCCTACAATAGATCATATGCTTGAGAACATGAACTATCAAGGAAAAGGTTTAGGCCTTCATGAGCAAGGTATTTAGAACCCATTCAAGTCAAAGAACATCTAGTCACACATGGTCTTGGATATATCTCCCAAAACCCACACTCTAAAGATGTTGGTACAACCTCCGTACATCCTAAACGATCCTCTTCTAAAGGCACAAGAGGTACTTTCCATTGCTCTACCAAGACATATGCCACCATCCCCCCTCCTCCATCATACTACCTACAAACAACTATCCATCTTCCTCCCTCATCCTCTAAATCCATTTTGGGTCCTTATGTCCCTCTATCCATCATTGCTCATCCTTCATCTACTATGGGTTCTTATATCCCTCCATCAAAACCCACACATCCTCCATATACACAGTCTATTTTGGGTCCTTACATCCCAAAATCACCTCCTCCATCTTATCCTATTCATCCACCCCCTCTCCCTCATACACCACATAAAAATCCTTCCTTCATAACTCCTAATCAGGATCAACAAAGGCACATACCTACACATTCTCCATCTACACATAGTCCCTCTAACCCTACCTCCATCGCTCCACATCATTCATCTCTTCGCATCTATCCCCTTGCTACTAAAAGCACTTTGGATGCCAAAGCAAAAATGTATAAATCCAAATATCCACGTGAATCTAAAGCTCCTCATGTCCCCTTCAAAAGACATGTTGAAGAATAGAAAAATCGAGTCCAAAATCCAAATCAATCAAAAAGGCCACAAAGGCCCACCGAAGCAAAAATAAAAACCATATGGATCCCAAAGAAAAAAGGTGCATTACCTTCAATTGAAAAGTCCATAACGACATCCAAAGTTGCTATTCCCCCACAAAATCATTGTCCTCCTCCATCTCCTAAATCTATTTTGGGTCCCTACATCCCAAAAATCACTATCCCAACTCCTCCATTATCGCCACCCTCTCCATCTATTCATCCACCTATCTTTTCGCATCCACCATCACATGTGCCAATGTTGGTCCTGAACACCTTTTTCCATCATACATCCACTCCATCATTACATCTATACACTTTCCAACATCCCCTCCACTATCCTTTCTATCTCCCCCATCAAATTCCTTTAATCCATCCTCTTGCATAAACCATCCAGTCTAATAGGGTTATACCAACATCCGCTGGCCACTTCAAACATGGGCTCTTATTACCTCATATGGAACTTGATGCATGAGTCCTTCATCCCTATCCTTTTCAATTTTCCTCTAAAAATCCACATATCCATATCCTTATCTTTATCCATCTTCATCCACATCCTAGTCGAAAAAATCAGAAAAATACAAAAAACAAAAAAATAATAAAGAGAAAATCATTCGTCCAATGGTGAAAACTTGGCAAACAAGCGCCTTGGATACGTACCATGATGAAAACTTGGCAAACAAGCATCATGCGTAAATTCCCCATCTAGTCTCCTTCCACGATTGGGGGCAACATCCACTTACGCATTCCTTTCCTCCATCTCCTACATCTGCCTATCTTCTACATCCTATCCATCCTATCCCATTTATCCCACTTCCTCCCTCTTCCTTGTGATCTTGATAAATGTAGGGGCAAACCTATATACATGCTTTGGACACCTCTTGGCATATATTCCCATCCATACACTATCATATTCCTTATCCACCTCTATCTATCTTCCATTGGCCATCTCGCTCCCTTATCTACCCATCTTGCTATCCCTCTTGCCTCGTCATGCATGACACATATAGAGTGGGGGCATCTCCTTATTTGCAATTGGGTCCTTGGAGACATCGTCCATCCATTCCGCCAGGTAATCTTCTCCATCTCCCCATCCTCTCATCCCATAGTCCTTTTCGTCCTTTCATCCTTATCTCCCCATTCATCTATCTAAACATCCAATCCATCTCCCTATCCTTATCTTCCTATCTACCCATCCACAAATCCTTTTCCATCTTTTCATCCTTATCTCCTCATCCGTTTATCTACCCAGTAATCCATGTCATCTTTCTGAATCCTTATCCTTCTATCCATATATCCTAGCATCTTTCTATCTCCCCATCTTTATCCATCCATCCATTTTCCTTCCATCTCATAGTCCCTTGCCATTGGTCTCTAGCTATAGGCTACCCTCATGCAATCCTCTCATGCAATCCAATGACTTGATACCTCACTATCATCATTCCTATCTATTTCTCACATCTTTCCAATCTTCATCACTCATCTATCCATCATCTATCCATATATCCGAGCATCTTTCTATCTCCCCATCTTTATCAATCCATCCATTTTCCTTCCATCTCTTGTCATTGGTCTCTAGCTCTAGGCTACCCTCATGCAATCCAATGACTTGATATCTCCCTATCATCATTCCTATCTCTTTCTCACATCTTTCCAATCTTCATCACCCATCTATCCGTCATCTATCCACCTATCCTGGCATCTTCTTATCCATCCATCCATTTCCCTCTATTATCCCTTGTCATTGGTAACTAGCTCTAGGCTACCCGCATGCAACCAATGCCATTCACATCATCATTCATCTCTCCTATCTATTTCCTACATCTTTCTGATATCTTATCACTCTTCATCATTCATCTATACATCCTCTCATCCTCCCAATTCATATTCTAATAATCTAGGTCACTATCCCATCCCTGAGCTTCGCATAACCCACATCCCACATATCGACCATCCAATCCTGCAGCCTATCCTGGCTCATCATATCCTCTCCATCATTTTATCCATTTATCTTGGTCATCTCATCATCCCTTATCCATTGTTTGTCGTCGATCTTTGGTCAAACTACGTTGCCCCTGCGCTTTCACGTAGGCAAGGTCGGTCATTTGATCCGCCCCCGGGGTTCTATCTTTTGTCTGTCTTATCTCTTCCATCGTTTATCTTTGGCCTTGTGTCGAGCTACGTGGCCCCTGTGCTTTCACGTAGACAAGGTCAATCATTTGGTCTGCCCCTTGGGCATTTTTTCCATCTGATCATTAACCTCCATCCTTTATCTTCATCATCATCTTTCCACTTTTACCATGGTCTTTTCCTGAACTACGAGGGCTCTGCACTTTCACGTAGGCAAGGTTTATCTTTGATCAACCCTCGAGCCCTTAGGTCTTTAGGGTGTGTTAGTCCTATTGTCTTATGTCATGTCATCTTGTTGTATCTTCAAGTATGTCCCTATCCGAGCTAGTGCTTATCAAACAACAGTCATCTATATCACAAGATCCAATCGATTTCTGGTATCCTGCGTCATGTCGATCAACTAATCTATCCTCCATCTTTGGTCTCAAGAGGATGTATCCTTCCTAGCAGACCGCATCAACCCCATCCATCATCTTGATCCTATGGCAAAGGATGTTTCAAACTTGATTGTGATCTTTCGATGCTTTTGGCTTTTGTTTATCATTTGAGCTCCCTATCATCACTTGTCATGGTCACCTTGATCCATCATATCATGGTGTGCTTTGACTAGTAAACATAGGGGCATATCTTGATCTTTTTCTTTGTTTTTGTCTTCTTGGTTGTCCCACGTAGTACCCACCAAGATCCTTGAGGTCTTGTGTTACGCTGGGGCATCCTTTTGTGCTTGTGGTTATTCCAATACCTAGCCAGACCAAAGTCATCGTGATTTTGGGGTATTAGAATAGCCTTCTTGTCTGTTGTGTTTGTTTTATGCATTGAACACTAATCCGTCTTGGTTTACATACTCTGACGCTCGGTGTCTTATGCTATAGCAAAAATTAGTGCTCTACGGATGGCAAATTGTATTAGGATTACATGTCATTTTCCATTCCATCATCTTGCATGTCTCCCCCATCCTCATCCTCATCATCATCATCATTATCATCTATGGGATGTATCCTTCCCTATCCTTGTGTTGTTTTGGGATGTATCCTTCCCTCATCAACGACACTCCCATCGGGATGTATCCTTCCCTATCCTTGTGTTGTTTTGGGATGTATCACTCCCTCATCACCAACGCTCATCCTCGTCCTCATCCGGATGTATCCTTCCCTATCCTTGTGTTGTTTTGGGCTGTATCATTCCCTCGTCAACAACACTCATCCTCATCCTCATCAGGATGTATCCTTCCCTATCCTTGTATTGTTTTGGGATGTATCATGTCCTCATCGACAACACTCCATCAACCGTCCGCCCAACCTGGATTGTACCTTGATTGGGGCAACATCACATTTTTCCTTGCATCCATTTGTGCTCACCTTTATCTCCCATCGCTTATCATCATTTTTTTTGTTTCATCACTTTACATTGTCATTTTCATATCCCCTCTCATCTCTCATCCTTTCCCCCATCTCTTCCTCCTTCATCACTTTCCTATTTTTTTGCCCTATTTCCAACCATACCATCTATTTCTTCCTATCGAGAGGTCACTCGGGACCCCTCTCTTTTCCCTTGCCGCCCTCTCGAGGGGGCATACTCTTCACATTAATCCATTTTCCCTACCATAATCAACTCCTTCCAGGATTGGGGCATCTTCATCCATTCCCCACTAATTGGACAGCTCAAGTCCTATGCTGGGGCATCATCTTCCAGTGAATTCCTCTATAGAGTCATCTACACTTTCTTTTCTTCGAAGCACGGTTATTCTAATGGTACTTCGAAGAGGGGAAAAATGTAGACATCCAAATTTGACCACTTCTACATGGTCAAAATCGTCTACTCCATTCATCTATTCCATTAACAGTGATTAAATAATTTATTTAATCATTATTTCATTTTCTACCTAAGGTTCTTAAAGTATCTAATTAAATAAATTAAATACTTTACCTTACCCCTTTTCTTCTCTAAATTAAATAAATATGACAAATTATTTAATTTAGTCTTTTAACCCATTTGAATTAAAACTAATTTTTAATTCCCCTTTTTCTCTCTCCTTGTCACATTCTCCATAACCCTCTCCTAATCCGGATTAAAGTAATTAATCTATGATTAGGATGTGCACCACTTAATCAAGATTAAGTGTCACATCCTCCATAATCTCCCACTTGCCTCTAATCTCTCATTAATTACCTTAATCATGTGTTTGCACAACCTTAATCAGAATCATTAGCCACATTTGGCTTACCTTTTCTGGTCAACCTTCCCACTTACCATTTTTGGTATGGACTCCCTTCCCCATGTGAATTTTTAATTCACATTTATTCAACCAAGGTTCCCCTCTTCCCCATGTGAATTTTTAATTCACATTTATTCAACCAAGGTTCCCCTCTTCCCCATGTGAATTTTTAATTCACTTTTATCTTTCCAAGGTCTTCCCCATCCCCCATGCAAGATTCTAGAAGCCTTGACTTGTCACTTCACATGTGCCAAGGGCTTCTAGAACCTTGGACTTGTCACATCACCCACATGTGACAAATCTCCAGCTTTTTGGAGACACTCTCTTATCCACTAGATTCTTCCAATCATTGTGAATTTTAAATTCACTTTTATTCCTCCAAGGAATCTTCTCATCCCCCAAGATCCACCTCATTTCCACATCACTCCACCTTAGGACATCTCACCCTCCACATGTCAAGATGTGAGGGCTTGTGAGTCCTCAACTCACCATAGCCCTTCATCTTGATCTTTGTTGGATCAATCCCAACCATTGAATTCTCTAGAGAATTCCACTTAGCCTATAAATGCCCCTTCAATTCCTTCATTTAGAGGGATCAAGTCTTTTGCAAATAAACTCTTGCAAAATTTCCATTCAATCTCTCATCTATTTTAGCATCCATATTGCATCAATTCATCTTGCATCCACTTCATTTTCATTGCCATCCAAGGAGAACACAAGACTTCAACATCAAGGGCCAACCAAGGAAGCAACAACATGAAGGTATAACAGCAATTTATTTGTTTATCTTGCTTTCATATTGTTCATCTTCTTAGGCTAATCATTGAGGTGCCCTATTATCTTGTTGTTTCTCTTTATTGCACTATTAGTTTTATCTAACATCTCTCACATTTAGGAAGCAACACTTTATTAGGATCACACAATGAACAAGAAGTTGCAGGAAAGATAAACAAGAAAGAAAGAGGATCAAAGTTGTTCAACAATGGCAACTATGAGATTGAAGAGGACATTTCTCACAATGAGATGGATAACCTCAATACCTTGGCCAAATGAGGCATTATGGAAGACTATAGTGAAAGCGAGAATGTTGGAATAGAAATGAGCTGACAAAAACCTTTTTATAATATGTAGGAAGCCTAACATGCATAGTTGTATTTATTTTACATAATTTTGTATAATCTTGTACAAAGAGATTACAAACTATACATACTCTATTTATTTCTTCAGCTATGTGGCTGAGTAGTTAATGTAATTTGGATGTATGAACTATTATTAATACAAAAAAAATCCTAAACTAACTACCTTCCTATGAATTAAAAATTATCTTAAATATGATTCTCTAGCTCCAATAATGGTCTGCATTGGCCTCAAGGGTTTACAAACCCCATGAATGATCAAGTGAGTAGTTTGGCCTTAAAACATGAAAGATAATCCTCCATGAAATGAAATTAATTTTAGATCTCTAAGAAAGATCCTCATGGACCCAAAATTATTTTATTATGTCTCATTAAGCTTTGAATGCTTTGGGATAGGTTTGTACTATGAATTCTGGACTAGGTCGGCCTCAAATGCTCAGATTGTGAATTACAGTGAAATTTTGAGAGCGATAACTTTTTGCAAAAAAATGAAAATCTCTTGAAATATTGATATGGTGTAGATGATATTGTGTAGATACTATATCCTACTCCATGAAATTAGAAATGAAAATTTTATGAAATACATAATGAAATGTTGAAATTGCTATAGATTAAATACAAGAATTTTTTTTTTTTTGGTTGATATAGTATTGCTTTACAACCAAGGATGCTCTTGCATCATTTGCCAATCTATAAATCGATTCAAACTATACATATCCCTACATCCCCCTCTTTAACCTAAATATAAAATTTAACCTTACCCTATCCCTCCTCACCACCAATTTAAATGAAATTGTATACTTCTTTCTAGTCCTTTATCACTACTAACATCTTCTTCTCAAGATGTCATGGTTTTATCTCAACAATATTTAGATCCTATTACTTACATGTCTATTTTCAATAATGATAATGCTAACCCTATTATTTCCTTTATAACTAGTTAAGTTGATAACTCACACATTTAGTGAATCCGTCTTTGAATCAGTTGTATGTGTTCCTTTCCTATCAATGATATTTAATCACACTATTTTTATTTATTTTACATATTCCTAATTTTTTTTATTTTTTTTTGTCTTATCCTCTTCTTACTGCTACTTTGAATGACATTCCTCCTATATCCACTATTTCTAGTTCTAGAAAACATTGTCATCCCTTAATAATAGAAGATAAGTTCACTCTTGGTCATTAGGATGATGATGATTTTAATAAGAATTATTTTATTTTTCTATTATATTTTAGCCTATAGTACTATACTTTTAAGAAAAATAAAATAAAATAATACAATGTCATGTCATTCCTCTTTTTGTATCTCTAATTCTTGTCATGTGTATTTCTATTTACCTTAGAATATTTTGTGAAAATACAAAGCACTAGGTTGCAAGTTCCCCCTTCATTTTGACCCAAATATTCGAAGATAATTTTTTAATATTTTTGTGTTCTTCTTTGTTTCCTTGGAAACAATGTAAAGCATTATGCTTCTTATATAAAATCATGTTGACCCAAATATAAACTTGTTTTGTTTAAATTTTTTAATTTATATATATTGTAACCTTCTTCCTTATAATTGTATTTCTATATTGGAAGGGGGTTGATATCAAGTATTTTTCACATCTATTCTATGTTAAATGACCTATGTTGATCCCAAATCATTAAAATACCATCATGTTTTCTTTAATGATGTTGCAACTCTCTATGTGACATTGTCTTGATTTTTCCTATGAATATCTAGTATCAAATTATTTTCTATATAGTAGGAACATATCACTTCTCTTTATTTTATGTATTTATATGAGAAAAATACCACAACCTTGTGTGTTTAGGGAAGAATATCCTCTACTATATATGCCCTTTCTAAATATCTTTAAATCCCAATTTTCTATCATAAAAAATAAACTACATGCATTTTTATGCAATTATTTTAAAAGGGGCCATACTCTCCACCCTCACATATTTAACAAGAGTTCCTACCATAAAAAACTCATGGATTTAATTAAAGTATTCTTGGACCTAGTCCTACCTTTATCAAGATCCCCTAACAACATAGCATTAAAACATGTAATTTAAGATATTTTGAATACAAATTGCCTCACAATAGAGAACATGAATTTTAGTGATTCATAACATTATCAAATTATTATAATGGTACAATATACTTAATCTAGAATCATTCATGAAATTATCTCATTAATTGAGAATATTAATTAAAAATATTATATATTTTTCTATTTTCATTATATGTGCTATGTTTTGTTCTATAAATTTGTATAAAAATTTCCATTTTTCTTGTGGGTGAATGTTTGAAAAAAATTCACCCTTTTGAACAAGTGAGACTTTTTTTAGCTTTGACCAAATCATGTTTGATTGAACATAAATTTGGCCAAATCATGCATATTCATGATTAATAACTTAATTATACAAACTAAATTTGGTAGAATAACTCACTTTTTGGTTCAATATTATTCTTCAATCGTATATATATTAAATATAAAATATTCTATGTTATATTTTTCAGTATTTAGTTGAAGTGGATAGAAAATCAAAATTGATAAAATAATTCATCTTTGAACAACCTATGGTTAAGGAAAAGGGTGAGAATCTTCAAAGAACAAGATAAAATAGAGTGAATAGGAAATTAGCCCCTCCAAAGAAGGTTGAATAAAATATTTTGTTTTTTTCATAAATACCAAAGTGCTTAAAGGGATCGAAAATCAAATATGGAATTTAAAGTTTATGGATCAAAATTGAAGCAGAAAATTGCCATAGGAATTGAGTTAATCAATCCTTAGGTAAAATAATTCCTTGCTACATATCAATTAAAGTTTCAAATACACAAATAATGGTATGAAAAATATATCCTTGACCCATGACTTATTGTTAACATTGAGGAAATTTTTTAAATTGTTGAGAGTCATGGGAGACTCAGAGGTGATACTAAAACAAGTTAGAAAATAATATATTTTTCACTACAAGATGTTATCTAGCTACAAACAAAGAGTTTGGGACCTTATTGAGAGCTTTAATGTTTTCAATATTGAGCATATTTCCAAGAAGTTTAATCAAAGATCAAATGCATTGAAAATAATTTCTAGCACTCTTTAGTCATTATGTTTATCAAGTCTAAAGAGGTTCTATGTTGAATTGGTATTAGCACCATCAATACCAAATGATGTACTTACTTTTTAATTCTTTGAATATGATAAGCATTTTAGATTTTATCATGAATATTAGTGTATTTGAAACCCAAGTGATAAATGAAGGAGAAAGAGAACAACTTGAGTTAGAGGATGATAATGCTATATACCTAAAATGCAACACCATTCCCAAAGGGATGGTTGAATTGGAAATATTGTTTGACCTAGATTAGATGATGAAACATAAATATATCCCAATTTACGATGGAGGGAAGTGTGAACCATGTAATTTAGCCATAAATTTTGATCCTAAGAATGTGTTGATTCAAAAGATGTGTAATCTTGAGGAAATAAAATATATTGCTAGAGAAATAAAGGATTATCATCATGTCATCACTTGGAGCTATGAGGTTATTAATACATATGATACATCCATCATCACACATATAATTCCTTTGAAGCTTGGAGTGGAGAATTTAAACCAAAAATAGAGCATTGTCAATGCATTACTGAAACCTCTTACTTTGTAGGTAGTTAAAAAGTTATTTTTGGATAGGATTATATTTCTTGTCAAATATTCAACATGGGTCATTAATTTGGTACTTGTTTGAAAGAATAATGGGGATATTAGGCTATGTATTAATTTTTAAAGCTTATCAAGTATTTTGAGAATGATTTAATTATTATATACCATCATTAGGTGAAGTGTTATAGAGTGTTCATGGATCCAAAGTGATGTCCTTAGATGGCTTCTCTAGTTATAACCAAGTCATGATCAGTTGAGAGGATAGACTAAAAATAGTGTTCACCATAAAGTGGGAAACCTTATCTTATAGAAGAATGTTGTTTAGGTTAATAAATGTAGGAACAAACTTTTAACATACTATATAAATTTCTCTCAAATATATAATAAAAAGTGTATCATAATTTATATGGATGACCTCACTATTTTCTTAAAAAGCAGAGATCATATTTTAGACTTGAAATTTCTACAAATATGTGTAGATCATGGGATATCACTAAATCCCAAGAAGTATTTATTTGGTGTGATATAAAAGAAGCTACTTAGTTAAATCACTTTAGATAATGTAATTTCCATTGACCTAGAAAGGGTTAGTGCTATTATGAAAGTATAGGTTCCTACAAGAAACAAAAGTTGAAATATTACTTTGGTAAGATTAATTTTTTTAGAAAGTTTATAATAGGTTTTTATGAAATATTTCATCCATTTAGTGTAATGATAAAGAATAATGCTAAGATATAATCGACATCTAAATAAAATGTTTTATTTATAGATATAAAGAAATAAATAGTAGATGCACCTATGCTGACAAGTCCCAATTATACAAAACCTTTCTTTATTTACTCATTCACATCCAGTCACACATGTGTAGTGATGCTTACTCAAAAAATTATGAAACTAAAGAAGAAAATACAATCAAATTTATGAGTTTCCCTTCTAAGGGTACATAATTAAGATACTTGGATGTTGAAATAAATTCCCTCACCTTGGTGAAAGCAGTGAATTTTTTTTGTCATTATACTTTAAAAATTCAATTCATAGCCATAGTGTGTGACTGTAGTAAAATTACTTCTCATGCAAAGTGAGCCTAGTGAGAGAAGAGAGAAATGTATTACCATTTTATAGGAGTTTGACCTTAAGATCACCCAATTATGAATCTCATTAGAGAGAAAGCATTAATGAATTATATAGGAGAAGTTCATCCTTAATTCACCAACCATTAGTAAATTATTGATGTTATTTCTATTGATAATTGATATTTAGATTTTTTTAATTTTCTTGCAAAAATTGTCCACCTAATTTGAAATCATCTTAAAGAATGACACTAAGGCTAAAATATCATAATTATATGATAAAAGACTATTCCTTTTCAAGAAAAACTATGATGACATATATCTTAGATGTTTAAATTGCATAAAAGTTGATAATTTCATATAAGAACTACACGATAAATTTGATATCACTCACAAACAATACTTAGTTACTGCACAAAATCTTGAGTTGTATATTAATGGCCTATAATGTTCAAAGACACATTAGATCATATAAAATTTTGTCACACTTGTCAAATGGAAATAGTGAAAGGAAGATATGAATCACAACTATTATAACTAGCCATGGAATTACACCCTTTCACATAATGGGGACTTAATTTTAGAGGATAAATTAATCCACCTTACTTTGTGAGACATGGGTACATTTTGACTATTACAAATTATTGTACCAGATGGAAGAATGAGATGTACCATAAAATGCACCATCAAGATTGTGATAAATTTTATAGAAGAAAACATCATAACCAGGTTTGGCATTCCTTACTCCCTAGTATGCAACAATGATCTTACATTTTCCTTGTTGAATTGTTTTAGTTAGGAATTTGAAAGTGGTATTGTCTTGAAATTTTCTTCCAATTATTATCCACAAGGAAACAACTTATTTGATTCAACGAATAAAAAATTGTTATATATAATTAGAAACTTGATTAAAAAGGACCCTAAAGAGTGGAACACTCTCTTTAAATTCACTCTATGGGTAGACAAAACTTAAGTAAAATTAGTGTTAGTAAACTCCCCATATCAATTAGTATATGGTGTCGATCCAATTTCACCCATAAATTTAAAAATATTGACCTTGCAATTTGCATTAGAGTGTTAGGATAAGTGAGATTTTAATTTCTATCTTAATTTGATACTATGTGTCTCCATGTTCTTTTGAAAGTGTCAAATTATAAGTGCATTCATTGATGTAGACCCACTATAATGATGGTTATAGAGCATCTTGGGAGAATATTCCTTTTGGGCATCTACTTCCTTGGTGGGGACCACCTAGAAGTGCATGATATTGCATGTTCATTTGCATTTTGTGCATGCTATCTTGGTTTGGGCATCCAAGGTTGCATTTTTTGGGTATGGGCCATCAAAGTCATCAGAGAGTAATGAAGCACTTGGGATTGACCAATTTTGATTGGCTATGGGTTAGGCACCCATGTGAAGGTCATGTGATCATTTAATAATTTTAACCATGTTTATGGGATTTATTTACTAAGAGGGGTGTGAGTTTTTCCAGGTGGTTTTACTTGTTTCCAGATACCATAGGTGGTATTCTCTCCCAAAAAAATAAAATATTGGAGCATTGAGATGGTGGTTTCATAAGTTTGTTTGCAGGTTTTCAAAGTAACAAAATGTTGTTGATATTGAGAGAGGATTGTTTTATTGATGTACTTCATTGAAGATTAATACAAGCATTTCATCTCTTTAGGTGTGCAATTTTTATCACAAGGGTTTATGCACGTATATCTTGTGTCACTTGTGATTTTTAACTTGTATTGTTTTTCTTTTATTATTGGAATTGATAATCATATACCACATTATTGGTTCTATTGAATACATAATTTTAGATTTGAAAACACATTCTTAAGTTCATATTTATGCAAGTTTCACCTTGATTATCTAACATTTGGTTTAAGAGATAATAGTTCTTTTGAGAGAGGGATGTATTTCTCTTAAAGTGTTGAAGGTTTTTTGGTTGTAGTGGGAGATTTTTCTTTGTGGGTTTTGCATATTTGTGAAGAAGATTGAAAACCATGGCTTCCACCTCTCATATAGATATTGAAAAATTCAATGGCACTAGTTACAAGATGTAGAATTTGAAGATAGATGATCTCCTTGAAGAGAGAGATTATTGGTTTGTAGTTTCAAATGAAAAGAAACCATCCAGTGTTTCTAATGAAGATTGGAACAAAATGGATGAGAAGGCATGAGGAAGCATTCATTTGTGTCTTGTAGATTCTATCCTCTTGAATGTTTCAAAATAATCTACCACATACAAGTTGTGGAAGAGGATAGGTGATAGTTTTCAAACTAAAATTCTAACTAATATATTGTACGTTTATATTCTTTGAAGATGAAGGATGGTGATTATATTGAAAAACAATTAAATTATATTAATATGGTTATAATTCAGCTTGCATATGTAAATGTTAAGATAGAAGAAGAAGATAAATGCATATTGTTGCTATGTTCTTTACTTGAATCTTGGGAAAATCTAATTGTTGTCATAAGTGGTAATAGTGAAGATCTAAAAATGAATAATCACATTTCTACACTTCTTTCAAAAGAAATGAGAAGAAAGTCCATGAATGTGGGATTTCAAGATGCATTGCATGTGCGAGGAAGGTCTAAAGAAAAAGGAGGGCCTAAAGGGGATAAAAAAGAGAAAAGTCAAAAAGACATTCTAAAACCCCCGAGAAGAGTAAAGTGCTAGAATTGCGATAAGAGATGACATGTGAAGGAGTGTAGAAATAAGAAAAAGAGTTCAAATACTTCCACAATAAATTTCGCAAAATATGGTGATTATGATTCTTTGTTTATTTCTTCTAACACTATTAGTAACAATGCTTGACTTATTGATTTAGGTTGCTCCTACCATATGACTCCTCACACAAAGTGGTTTAATTCATATTCAAATTATGATGGGGGAGAAGTTTTCCTTGGTGATAACAACATGAAGAAGATTGTTGATAAGGGAAAGGTAAAGTTGTGTTCAGTGATGGAAGGTGTAAAACCCTTAATGATGTTTTAAATATTCTAGCACCTGTGAGAAATTTCTTTTAGTGTCCAAGTTGAATGATTCTAGAATGCATGTGACATTTTCCAAGTCTTGTTGTTTGTTGGTAAGAGGGATTTTGGTGACTTCTAAAGGATCTTAGATAGGGACTTTGTTTGGGCTTAATGCCAACACTTTTTGTAATTTTTCCACTATAACTAGCACTAAAGTTGCATGTATGTTGTGGCACCATAGATTGGGTCATATAAGTGATAAGGGTCTTAAGACCATTCTGAATAAAAATTTAGTTGATGGTATTTCTTATTATTCAGTTTAAAAAAAAATTATGAGCATTGTGTGTTTGGTAAATAGAATAGATCATAATTTCCTAATGGAACTAATAAAGCTAAGAGATTATTAGAGATAATTCATTCAAATGTGTTTGGACAAGTGGATGTTGAATATTTTGGAAAATCTTGTTATTATGTTACTTTCATTGATCATGTATCAAGGTACACCTAGATTTATTTTATGCATGCAAAATATGAGGTTTTCACTAAGTTTAAGGAATTTAAAGCGTTAGTGGAGAAAAAAATGGGTTATAAGATAAGGGTGTTGAGATATAACAATGGTGGTTGAATATTGTTCTAGGGAATTTTATGACTCTATTAGCATGTAGGTACTTTTTGAAAAATGACTACTCCATTTACACCACAACAAAATGGGGTAGCAAAAAGAATGAACCAAAATTTCATGGAAAGAGTTAGGAGCATGTTGAGTGGTGCTAATCTTGATAGATGCTTTTGGGAAGAATTTGTAAGTACTACATGTTATTTGATTAATATATCTCCTTGTTAAAATCTTATTAATAAAACTCTTTGTGAAGTGTGGATAGAAAGAAAGCCTTCTATTTCACATTTAAGGTTCTTTGGTTGTGAGGATTTTATTCATGTGACTTAAGAGAAGTGATCTAAATTGGATCCAAAAGAAAAAAAATGCATCTTTGTTGGTTAAGGTGAGAATGTAAAAGGTTATAAGCTTTGGAATATGGGTGAGTGTAGGATCATGGGGGTCCAGAAAGTGGGTGATATGATAAAAAAGTGGCTGAAAACTATTTTAATCCAAATTTGATGAAACAAAAAGGGTTTATTGAGAAAAATTTCAGATTTACACCAATATAAGATATGCCTTATTTTGGATTTAATAAATAATTATTGATTTTCTACATGCATATGACTAAAGTTTTGATTGATAGGCTGATTGAAAAATTTATATATAATTCTCAAACGATTTCATATTTTTCAAATAAAAAAGATGCATCAAATTCTATGATTCCCATACTATAGGATAAAATAAGAAAATGAATTTCATAAAGTTTTAACCAAGTTATAGTGGTTAGACAAACAAATTTTAATATTTTTAAAATGTTCTAATAAAAAATTCATAATTAATTACAAAAAAATGTAGCACATCCGAGCATGTATCCTCTACTTATATTTAAAGTTTCATAAAAAAAAAAAAATTTGTTTGTACTTAGGTTGGTCAAAAATACACCTGCTTTTTAGTTTTTCCTTGAAAATTTAGTACTTCATTGAAATTTCAAATTTTCAAATAAATAGATTTACAATTTTCTAAAAAAATACTATATTATCTTAGAAACTACATTCAATTTGCTACAAATTATGTTCTTACATATTTTTCAAATTATGTTAATAACCTATTCAAGTTTTTATGTCAAGTTTCCTAACTATTTTTTTGAACTTACATTGCCACTTAAGGGCCTAGTTTGGACCCCCATGATCGTGGAGTGACCCATCTACTAACCTATAAAATGGTTTTCTTTAGAGATGTGATTTTTCAGGGAGTTTAGAGTTTACTCAGGTGAAGAACAACCAAAGGAGAAAGCTAAGATAAAAATAGTGCACTTTGAGATAAAGATAGAAAAGTGGGAAGATGCACATGTGGAAGAACAACTAGATGGATTAGAGGATGGAGAAGAAGAAGAGGGTTTAGGGAGTTCAAATGATGTATAAGATGAGCATATAGAAGAAGAAGAAGAAAAATAGAAATAGCCCCTTACTTCTACCTTGAGAAGATCTGTAGGACAATGGAATCCAGTTGAAATGTATTGCCCATTAAATTACCATTGTGTATTTTCTTTTTTGAGTATTGATGATGAACCTAGATCTTTTAGGGGGGCTCTCTCTTTAGAGGAAAGTGAGTCTTGGATGCAAGAAATGTAGGAGGAGATGATGGATTTGGATAGTTGTGATACTTAGGATCTTGTTAGTTTTCCCAAAGGAAGGAAGGCCATTGGTTGCAAGCGGGTGTTTAAAAAGAAATTTGTTGTATATGGTTGGTTAGAGTAGTATAAGGCCAAATTGGTGGCCAAGGGCTACTCCTAGAGAAAGGGAGTTGATTTCAGTGGAATTTTCTCTCTTATTGCTAATTTAACTTCTATTAGATTACTATTATCTATTGCTACTACTTATTATTTTGAGACAAAGAAAATGGATGTTAAAATTGCTTTCTTGCATGGGGATTTCCTGACGGTTTTTTGTGAAAAAAAAAAAAACACTTGGTTTGTAGGTTAAAATGGTCACTATATGGTTTGAAATAGTCAACCAATATGTGGTACTAGATATTTGATGTATTTTCATTGAAGTTGGTTTTTGTCATCAACTTACAAGACAATGATTAGTATTTGATCATCAATAATCTTAATATAAATACAATGATCCGACAAAAATCTTTAGTTAAATTAGAGTAACTATGTTGATACCATTTTGTAGAGGTTTAATATGCATGAATGTAAACCATAAAATACTCCATTTCCACTTGGTAATAAGTTGGTTTTAGACATGTGTCTTAATTCTAATGTGTTTTAAGTATGAACAAATGGTTTTTTCATTGATGTCAACAAGATTGTGTTGTCATTCATGTCAAATACATGATAGGAATATTATTGCAAGAGTATGTATAGTTTTTGGTGTTGTTTATGTTTGTTTCATTTATGATTCTTTGATTAGTCACATTATGTTGTCATTAGTAAGCTATTGGTGTCAACCTATAGTGTTTCTTTGATAATATTCTATCTATGGATGTATGGTTGAGTTTCTATGGATTAGTTGGCTTGATGATGATGAAGAAGTACTGAAGATGAGGATGTATCTCTGGTGCTTGGTTTCCAAGGGCTTTTGAGAAAAATTGATAAAAAGAAAAAAAATGAATTGTAGTGTATTTTGGGTTGAAGAGTAGTGTTTTGGAGTTGCTCCAAATTTCTTCTAGGTTAAATATCTGCCTATGTGTTTCATATATGTTTATTAGAGGCTTTAAGAGGTGTTGCATTTAGAATTTGGTGTGTTGGATAACTATACAGAGGATGTTGTGTTCACCGGTATGTGAATTGAGTACTATAGAGGTGTCTAGGAGAAATGTTTTTTCTCCACATGTAATACCCCTCCGTTTTGATCCTTGTTCAAATTGCTTTATGTTATGTTTGGTTGCAATTACTTTGATACTGGATATATTTTGTTATAATGTTTTGATTTCTACTATTGAGCGACAACATTATTGTGGGATGTAGTTATCTGATTATTGTTTCACATGTATTATGGATTAATGATGTTGTAGAGTTAACATGAGATGTTATTATGAGATTATTGGAATTATGATGGAAGTGTCAGTTTCGATGAGTGTATTGGTGAAGAAGACAGTTTCGCATCACTAGCTTGCGAGCGCCCTACGAATTCGTAATTTCTTCTTCACGATGTGTATTATATACTGGATATATTGTATGATGTTGTTTACTTGGTTGCAGGATTGTAGGTACATGACATCGACTCCACTTGGTTTCACAGGTTTGAGCGTGTCGATCCAACGGTTAAGTTGAACGGGAGATAGTAGCTAGGTAACATGTGTCAAGTCTATACCCTAGCCTTAGTGTGTCATCAGTTGTGTGTGTCGAGTCATTGTCTGTCTTGCTTTGATGTTATTTAATTCTGAAGCATTCTTGATTTGGAAATAGATATTTAGAATAATTGCATTTAAATCATGTTGATGGTTATTTAATTTAAATAATGCAATGTGGATAAAAGTTTATACTTAAAATTAATTAATTATATTTAGTTTATTTAATTAATTAAATTTGATCCAAGGGGTTAAGTTTAGTTATTAAATAATTAAATTAATTAATTAAACGTGATGCAAGAGAATAAAAGGAAATAAAAGAATTATAATTAATTTTGGAATTTAATTCCAACATGTGAGAATTAAATTAGAAATTGTAATTAAATGTTTATTTGGGAAATTGGTTGCAACTTTGGAAATTAATTTATTATTTGAAATTTCATTTTAAATTGAAAGTGGGTTTTTGAAAAGTGAAATTGAAATTGAAATATCTAATTTGCATGTAATGTGAATTAGGGTTGTAAATATTGAAATTGAAATTGAAATTGAAATATCTAATTTGCATGTAATGTGAATTAGGGTTGAATTAGGTATTTTTGATTTATAAGAATATATGTTTTAATTTTAGGGAGAAATTTTTTTTAGAAAAATACATTTTTACAGCAAGAAAGAAATTTTGGAAAATTTGCACAAGGGTTTGAAGAAAGTATGATTGTAGAATTGATTGAAGGAAAGATTGTTTGCATTTGTTTGGTTTTGGATTGGATTCATTGGAGGATTGAAGAAAATTCAGGAAATCTTTGGAGGAGGCTTGCATCAGAAATTCATCTCTTCATGTAGCTTCTTGTACCAGGTTTTCCTCTTTGTATTTTATTGTTCTTGATTGTTTTTTTTAAAATAGTAGTGATTAAAGATTTATTTGTTAAATCTGTTTTAGAAAATAAATTTGATATTAGAAGAAAAGAATTAAACAAAGTTACAGCCTTTGCTTGTGAAAATTCTTGAGTGAAAATTGTGAAAACCTTAGTTGAATTTAAAATTATTTGGGGAAATCAATTTTGTTGTTATTGAAATCAAACATAGAGATTGAATAATGCATTTTGAATGTTTGTAGAAAATGAAACCCTCTGTTTATTATCAAAAAATGGATTTTAAAATCTGCAGTATAGTTATATTTTCATGGTAAAATGGTCTGATTGCGCCACCTATAACTTCACTTTTACAAACTAGGTTTTTAGGAAATTTAAAAGATTTTTTCATTTTGAAATTTTCTTACTCCTGTCCAAAAATCTCAAACACCCAGATCGTAGTTTCTGAGTTATGCTTGAAACATGAGACTGTTGTTAAATTATTTTCCCATGGCTGTTCTGAAAATAAAATAATAATAAATTGATATTTATAAATATTAATATTTTATGTATTGTTATTATAATATTAAAATATTATTTAATAATATTTTATATTATAATTTATAATACTAAAGTATTATATTTATTTATATTATTTTAAATAAAATTTGTATATTAGATTGGTGGAATTAAAATTATAAACATATGGAAAATTATTGTTATTTTAAAATGGCATGTTAAAGTTTAATTGAAAGAGTTAAATATTTGATTTAAAGAATGCATAATTTAAAATTGAATTGTGAAATTTAAATCCATATGTAAAAGGTCCAATTATTAATTTGATTTAATTGGAAAAATATATTTATATTTTGAAATATTGATGATAAAGGATATTTTATTTTGAATTAATCAATTTGATATTCTGCAAAGGATAGAAGATATGTTAATGATTAAATATATTTAAATATATTAATTTATATTTAGTATATATATAGTGAAGGTATATATCCATTTGAGAGAATAAATAATATCTTATCTTATTTTATTCTATTGTTTGCAAATTGGGTATTATTAGTGTTTTAAAAGAAATGATTAGTATGTGTAGAAAATGTATAGAGAAAGATATTTTTTAATAGAAGTAATTACTTGATTTAAAAGAAAATATTTATTTTTGAAAAAAATATATTGAAATGTATATATATATCCATGAGTATTTTCAATCAGTATTTACCTTGTTTTATTTGAGTGCGTGTAATTTAGCTTTGCATGAAGAATTTAAATGATAAGTTTTGAATGTATGGTCAAAATTGATAAGGAAAAAAGGATATTTAAATATATTGAAGAATTATAGAAATATTTATATTTAAATGTTTGTTTTAATTAGGAGATTTAATTAGAAACAATATGAATACGTGGTCAAATAGATAAGTCAAAAGATATTTTTTATACATTGATGAAATTGCATGTTTGTAAATGGATAGGGAAATAATATGTTATTATATTAAAGTGATTGAATGTTTTAAATAGAAAATTGAATGAGATGTAAGATTTGGTTAGGAAATAGAAAAAGTTTACTTACATGGATTTGTGTCGATTTAAAAGTAAATTAAGAAGTTTTTATTGATGAGGCAATCAATTATATTATTTATTAATTTCTATTTAGATTAATTGAATCATTGTGATTGGATTATGAAAGATGTATGGATTTAGTATATCCAAAAGTAGTATCTTCCTCATGATTATCTTAAAGGATTTAATTCCCTATATTCAGTAAGGGAAGTAAGTTTAATTGTTTTAAGATTTCAATAATGAAAAGGGAAATAGAGGTTATGATTATTTTAGATGATCTAGTTATCATGTCTTTGACTTTGTCAACACTACTTATTGAATGAGTATGGATTTAGGAAATCCAAATATTAGATTTGATTGATGACTTGAATGCTTTTGTTGCTATGTCGTCAAGTTGCATTGTTGGTTTTGGGATTTAGTGGTAGTCCTAAATTATAAGTCTTCCAAAAGAACTTAGATAATAAGGGTTGTTGAATCTTTATGCCATCCAGTTGTTTTCTCTTGGGTAGTGCATGTTCAGTTTTACCCAGTTTTCATGAACGGGGATGTTTGCACTTCCTTGGTTTAGGAGCGGATTATGGGATCCGTGTCTCCTTGTATGGAGTGACCTTGTTATGTGGTTTCATCTTGTTGTCTCCTGTGAAAGGAGTGGACTATGTATTGTTGCCTCCAAGATGTTTGGAGTGAGATATTTTGTACCTCCTGTGAAAAGAGTGGACTATGTGTTGTTGCCTCCAAAATATTTGGAGTGAGATATTTTGTACCTCCTGTGAAAGGAGTGGACTATGTGTTGTTGCCTCCAAAATGTTTGGAGTGAGATATTTTGTACCTCTTGTGAAAGGAGTGGACTATGTGTTGTTTCCTCCAAGATGTTTGGAGTGAGTTTTTATTATTTGTATCCTCTTTGTGTTGGAGTGGATTATGATGCCTAGTTGGTATGCACTTGTGGTTCCCTTGGTGGATTGTTTGGGTGTGTGTTGTCGAATAGAAGAGTGGCTTCTATTAGGTACCAGAGCCCAAAGAGGTAAACTGGATAACCTTCAGGAGTAATTTAAACAAGTGATAATTAAAATAATGTACTTAGAAGATTAGGACTAACTTCATATTAATCAAGATAATTTAATCCTCACTCATAAACGCAAGGGCTTGTTTAGACTTGGGATGAGTGAGAAGGCCTAGAATGGCAAGATCAACTATCTTGCTCTTGCGAGAGGTAGTTGATTTCGCATGAGTGAGTATGAGTGCCGGGATTCGGTTGAGGCCACCAGGATTACTTGTGCCGGAGCCTATGAAGAATGCCCAGAGGAGATCTCATGACAAGCCTTGCGATGACACTCTATCTAGGACAACTGTTGTTAATTATTTTATATGTATGGTTATTTGAACATACTTGATCTACTTTATGTCTGGAAGCAATGTGACCTATGTCAGTGATGTTGGAGTTGTACTTGTATTGTATTTGATTTGTACTTGTATTGTATATGAGTTGTACTTGATTCGTACTTGTATGGTGAATGAATTGTACTTGTTAATTCATTTGGTTGGTTATAACAGTTTGAGTTAGTATGAGTTTGCCTTTGGTTAGAGGTTGTAGATCTTAGTCCATATTACTTTGTTACTATCTCCTAGCATGGGGGGTGGGCCTTCGGGTACCACATTGGTTGGGTGGAACATGCACCAAAACCGTTGGGTCCCCATCGATCTTCAGTACTCGGTGGCGAGACATCCAGATGGACAGCTCGCGGTTCTTGTTGTATTATCTTGCATTGTAATATTTTAATTTGTATAAGTTATTTTATCCCTCTTATGATTATGAGGTGGAGTTATGTAATTGTAATCTTATGTACTATTGCCTCATTCTGGGAATGAGTGATGTATCTATTGGTTTAAGATAATGTTTATGAGATTGTATCTCGGTTGATTATCTTATTATGTTATGTGATATTCTTATGATGTATGATGGTGATTTCATAAAGTTCATAAGGCTATGGTTATATGTAATATGTATATGTGGGTTTAAGTAATCCTAACCTTGTAGCCTTAGAGGTTGTTGTTAATTAGTAAGTGAATGTGTATGTTAAATGCATTTTATTAAAAAAAATTGGTTCGCTTATGATGTTAATTGCAACTTCCTTTAAAGTTACTTGGCGGGGCATTACACCGCATTTCTCCATAGTTTTATTTCAAGTCTTGTGGATATGGAGACATGATAATGGTGTCGATATCTTTCTTTAGATGAATTTTCTTAAGGTTTGGTGCTTCAAAAATTATTTTATTAAGTTACAGTGTATGAAAAATTTATTGTAATGCCCTAAATTTAACACTCAAATACAATTAAGGACACAACACAAATTCTAAATTTCGTTCACTTACACTTGCAAAAATTTCAAATTTTTCAACCAAAGCATGTAATACATGAAAGCATTCAACTTTTGACCAATTAAAAACTTTTTTTATTTTAGTTAGATAAATAAGTTGCTTAGTCTATCAAGGGTGGGGTTGGAAGGGGGATATGGTATCCACATCACCAAGGTATACTTTAATAGATTAGATAACTCCAAAATAATCACAAACATAATACTAGGCACATGAAAACCAAAAAAATAAATATCAAACATAATCTCAAATATATTAATAAGAGAACAAATCCTAGGGGCCAGACCTAGTCCTTGAGGGCTCATCTCATATGGCCTTGCCTACATATATATTTCATAGAGGCATCGTAGTTTGACAACTTGAGTTTCTCTACCTCATTAGACTCACCCACATAGAGTATATGCACAAGGTTTTAAAAGATAACTCTATCGCAATCACATTCCTAGCACCTCAACACTAGTATACGCTAAAATTGACTCTCTTTTCAAAAGCATACTATGTCCTATACATTCTAAGAGAGTGGGTATGCAACCCTTTCTAGGGTCCATTACCCTAGAAAATTTCATAATCATCTGCCACCCAATTAGGTGAAGCCTAGGGTCGAAGAACTTGTTAAGGGTAAAATCAGTACAAGTGTTGTCTTGACATAACTTCCAATAATATTAACCAAGAACATGACATTCCTAACATAATGAAAATGGTTTCCAATAATGGTAAAATCACAACACACATATATGATATTTCCACATTATTAAACTCAACTCACAAACAATATGTGTTGAACAATCTACTATTGGATATTACACTTTATCAAACATATGTTAGCTATATTGTTGTCCCTTATGAGTACTACTGATTGATTTTAATTACTATGCTAGTATTTCTAGGGACCTTAGTCCATAAAATATTGATATCCCAACATAAATATTGTCTTATTACTCTAACAACATGATGCCACCTTAGGACAATATCCTAAGACAAAATAATGAATACAAACTACACTAAGTTGGGAAGTACAATCATCCTCTAAGTGATCTTAAGTTCAAGTTATTTTATTATTTGAATGATTAATTTTGCCATTAATTTCTAGCAAGAATTCAGTTGTATGACCTTCAAAATAATAAGTATCAAAATATTCATGATAAAGTGTCAAAATATGACCCACATAAAGTATGCAAAAGAGTGCACAAATAATGGATCGAGCTTATCCATAGATCTACTTTGAATCCCTCAGCTTGACATATCAAATTTAGATAATCATTTCCATGATAATATTTTTTTATCTGATTGGTTTATATAACAAATCAAGATTTATATCTCTTAGGTACAAATTATTAACTCATTAATCAATTAGCAAGTATTCTTTCACAAAAGAGGACACATCAATAAACACTATTTTATTCATCAAGTAATAGTCCATCACTAAGATTTTACATTATAAATATAGCAAGTGAATAATAAATAGTAGTAACTTAAGAGACTAAATTGTCGATATGTATGTCATCATCACTTAACCTTCCACAATGAAGAATGAAGAATTAAACTCAATGCTACAATGAAGATTTGGTTCCATACATAATCACTATTCAAATCAAAATTCCTAAAATTCAAACTAATCCTCACAAATAAGACTCTAACAATGGTCAATTTATGACTTAATTTTTTGCATGTAAAATTACTAAGCACTACTAATCTAATCAAGTCCATTTCTTTAGACTGCCAACTAATATTACTCCTATTTACAATGGTTGATGGGTAGATTTTGGAAAGGACACTGTTATTTTATTATTTGAACTTATTAATATTTTTCCTATGTTGCCATATTGAGAGTTGGATAGTTGATGTAATTTCAGAGGTACTCACACCTATACATCTACCCCTTTGTGAGGTGGGGAATTCAACAACTACTACATTTGGTTAAAAAAAGATCAAATAATTTATATAGATAGTAATTATTTTGCATTAAGAAAATTAGTAAATATATATTATTATTGTGTAGTCTAACAGAAAGCAATAATCTAAAATATGATTTATTGTTTCTATGTAAATTGTCTATCAAATATAATAGCTTTCTGCACTAAAATTAAAACATTTTATTTATTGACGAAATCAATTCTTAAAATGAAAATTTTCAAATGAAAACAAAATTAGCCATTTGATAAACTATCTATATCAATCCCTAAAATAGAAATATTTCAAATGAAAAAAAAATTCATGATTTGATAAACTATCTATATAATGTTAATAACAATATAGCTTGCATGGTATGGGGATGAAGTCATGAAATGAATTGGGATTGCCTAAATTTATTTAGGCATATTTATTTAAATCTTGGCTAAATTTTAGATATTAATATCTACTGAATACAAAAATATAATTCATTCCAACATGAATGTGCCTCATTTTGAATGGAGTGCTTAAATAGCATACGATCCAATTTATAGTCATCCATCGAAGCATACAAGAATAGAAGAATTTTTTCAGATGTTATAGTTGCAATTGCTCTGTTTTCCATGAAATCAAAGTGTGGAAGCATAGACACATAGACAAGGCAGTCAATTTTTTTTTCACAAAATGCAAATAAGTACAGTCTCATGAAATGCAAAGAACATGAGAGATACACAAAAAAATAAATTGATGAGAAGGTCTAAGAAACCTTCAAGAAAATTCAGCTAGCATGGATAAAACCTAGTTCCACAACCTTTCTCAGCATCTTGCTCACAACTATGACAAATAGGTGTAAAACCAAGTTTGACACGATTTGAAACATGGTATTTATTGCAAACATGCATGGATTGAAATAAATTAAATGGGTATCCTCTGTAATTGTAGATCACAAGAAAACACATAATGGCACCCAATGTTTCTTGGTGATTGCAAAAATTATATAGTAATAATGACAATATATTAAGAATATATTGTTGACAATGGAGCCAATTAAGAAACCAATTATTAAATGCTTCTAGAATAGCGCATGAAAACATATAAAAGGTCAAAACAAACACAGATAAAAATATAGAACAATGGCATACTCAATTCCAATACCTTCCAAGATGGGTTCTTAGAACACTACAAGAAGAATATGTTATGTTGAAACTCTTACTCAACACTATCATTATATCTTAACGAAGCTTATTGCATGATTTGCCTAAAATAAAACAATAATCAGACAAGTTACATACCAATTTTATTTTTGTAGATTTCTCAACAAATTCAACCTTTCCCACTTTATTCTCCATGTTCAAAGACTAGAATCCCCGGATAATCCATTCCATTACTAAACCGCAGTTTGGTTTCAATTCACTAAGCGATGTGGAGATAGCCATCCTTTTGTATACTCCAGTTTCTCCATGCCCTCCTTGTTCTATAGCTTATGTTTTTTCCTCCTACTTTTTTCCCCCTTTCACCATATATCCAAAAATACTCTTTAATTTGTGTCCCTCTCCTTTTCTTTGACTATCGCTTTTTCTTTTTCCATCGCCGACCTCCTAAAACATTTTTCCTTCCTCATCTAGGCAGCTCCTTGTTTCTCATGATCTTTTCATTATTCATTTCTCTGCCCCAAAATTCTCCATTCCATAAAATCTTGTGGCTCTCATACCTCTCCAAGGGTCATCATTAGGTGAAAAATAGTGGTGATTCGGTGCGATAGATAACTCAATCGATGCATGATATATTTAACATATACCAACATGTACCATATTCAAATGGGTCAAGATAATAATTATGTTAAAATTAATAGTTTCCAAACCTATATCTTCCTAGCACGCAAGATCCATGGAAACCATAGAATATTTTGCAACTTAATGCAACATGATAGAGGATTTGAGTTCCCTGAAATAAAAGACTTTGAACATAAGAAAACTTATGTCCTCCAACCTTCTATCTTGATAATTGATTTACTGATATGCATTTCCCTTCACATAATTTAAAAACTCTTCTATTTATGTTATATTGATTTATATTTTACAATTTAGTTAATAAAATTAAAATACGTATTCAAATTGTAATACGATGTATAAGAATGAGAATGAGCATAATTAGTATCCATCTATATGTATATATATAATTAAGTATGTTAGCAATGGTGTTATAACCGTATAATATTTATATGAATAATACATTCAATTAATACTGATTATAGAATAAAATATATAATTCATATATTTAATATTTATATTTTCGTATGTATCTATATACACTCACATTTATCAATTAAAATAATATAGTTTCAAAATCATGAAATACACAACAACTTATATCTACAATGAATACATAAATGGTAGGTTTACCTAGTAATGATACCTCTTGCTATTTAGCAATCAAACTTCAATTTGTATTCAATGTATTGTTGTTTTGATCCCTATAACCATATGAAAAATATAAACTTATATGAGCCCTTAAATTTGACTTAGACTAACATTAAGCCCGCATAAGCTAGGTCTTCAATAATAGTTTTAACTTTTATCATGGTCCATGACATTGTGCCAAATTTTGCACCCCTCGAGTAATTATGTACTTATTTGCAATGAATACATAAATGGTAGGTTTACCTAGTAATGATACCTCTTTTTATTTAACGCTCAACTTCAATTTGTATTCAATGTATTGTTGTTTTGATCCCTATAACCATATGAAAAATATAAATTTATATGAGCCCTTAAATTTGACTTAGAGTATTAGAGTGAAAATTTGAGAAGTGCATTATGATCTTTCATATGTTAGATTATTGAATGTAGTGAGAAGAAGGTGTCTAAAATTATTTAGAGAGACTGCAAAGGTTTTGGTGATGTTGTGGTGGATTTATTCATTGTGCATTGTAACACTCTTCTCCATCTTCTCTTCTATTTTGGAAATGATCCTTTGAAGTTATCCTTTCTTTCTCTTGCGCAGTGAGCCCTTTGACAATCAGCCCTATTGTATTCAATGTTGATATTACTTTTATATTGTGAGCTAATACTCACTATGATTTTTCCCATCTTTGGTTTTCCACATAAATAAGATGTTCTTTTGTGCATGGTGATTTGATTAAGTTTATTTTATTTTCTTTCATGATAAAATAGTCAAATAGATTAAGGATTAATTGAATGAATGCGAATCTAAATGTTTATGAGGGTTTTGAATTTTTAAGGTACAAATAATTCACCACCCTCTCAATTGTCTTATACATTCAATAATCTGTATTAGAGAAATTTTCCTTGGAATAAATCTTAAGTACTTAAGGTAGATATAGGATGGCACACAAGAAAGAGATTCCTATGTTTGATGGAATTGACTATGCATTCTAGAAGACAAGGATGGAAATTTTTCTGGTTTATCTAGGATTTGATGTTTGGAAGTTAGTTAAAGATGGATATATTATTCCTGCAAATGGTTTGAGCACTACTGATGAGATCAAGGTCTATGAAAGAAATGGTAAATCAAGGTATGTTCTCTTAATTTGTCTTACAAATTTTGAATTAGTGAAAGTGATGAGTCTGAAAACTGTTAGAGATATTTGGGTAAATTTAGAAAGCATTTATGAAGGAGGTGATAAGGTTAAAGAATCTAAGATGTAGTATCTAAAGATCATGTTTGAGAGCCTATAGATGTTAGAAGATGAAAATGTTACAATCTATATGTAGAGGGTAGATGAATTTTTCAGCTCCATTAAAGGTCTTGGTAGAGAACTCAAAGAACCAAAAGTGTTAGAGAAAAATTTCAAATTTCTTCCTAAATCTTATAGCCATAACGCTTCTACTATTGAGGAATTTGCAAATTTAAATCAATATAGTAGAGATCAGTTGTATTGTTCTTTAATTGATTTTAAGATGAGAGAATTTGGTACAAATAGTGGTGCAAAAGTTGAGATTTCTTTTAAAGATGGAAAATCAAAGGGGATCAAG
The DNA here is from genome assembly GCA_007115665.2 of Sequoiadendron giganteum. Taxonomy (NCBI): domain Eukaryota; kingdom Viridiplantae; phylum Streptophyta; class Pinopsida; order Cupressales; family Cupressaceae; genus Sequoiadendron; species Sequoiadendron giganteum. The sequence continues at coordinate 226,226,686 of CM021109.1, read as the reverse complement.
GAATTTGATCAAGAGGATCTTGATGATGTAGAAGCTAACTTTGTAAGAAGAATTATGAAGGGTACTGGTGAGTACAGTGGTAAGTTTCTTTTTAAATGTTTCAATTGTGGAAAAATAGGTCATTATGCTTCAAGATGTCCAAATAAAGCTTTGAATAAAAAAATAAGAATAAAGGTAAGGTGATTAAGAAAATTTATTATGTTAGAGAAGATGCAAGAATTTATGATAATGAATCTAATTATGGAGATGACGATGATGTGTTTGTTCATGGATTTAAAAGATGAATTTTTTTTTGCTAACTCTAAGAGATGTGTGAATGAAATTCCTCTAGAGGAAAAGAATAAGATTGAGGGTACTTTGGTATCTACTTTTCATGCTACATAAAACTATTGGATCATTGATAGTGGATCCTCTAATCATATGACTAGTGACAAGATTAAGTTTGTTAAACTTGAAAAATATGGAGGATGTGTTAGATTTGGTGATGATGCATCTACTAAGATATTTTGAAAAGGCTCTATCGATTTTTATGGAAAGCATAATACCAGTGATGTCTACTACATTAAGGGTTTAAGGCATAACCTATTGAGTGTTGGAAAAATATGTAGAAAAGGATATGGTGGAGCTTTTAAATTTTTTACCCTTGTAGGTATGTTTTGTCCTTAGCTATGAGTGGTTGGGTCATGGGTTTTATTTTCTTGTGTTGACTTGTTATTGATGGTGGTCGGTCATTTAAGTGGGTCTTTTATCCCTTTTTGGTCATGACTTTATCGGCCCCGTTTACTCGTCCTTTCGGTCTTTTGGCGTCATGACTATTTTTTTTTAATGGTGACAGGCCGATGAATTGTTATTGATTAACCATTAAATAATATTTTCAACCTTGAGGGTCTTTTCCCCATCCACCTAGTCGGTCCCCTTCTTTATGAATAACTTTTTCGCATGTGCAGATTGCGTGATCGTCGGATGAAGTAATTCTAATCTTAACCATTCCTCGCAGACCTCACAAGGTTTATGTTTACATCATAAAATATGGTGTGAGGCTTGCAAGATGCTGCCACTTGTTGCATTTAGTGGTGGGGACTAGTTTTGATCATTAATCGATGATGGAGACTGATGCTGACAACTATTTCCATACCGACGCATCATGGTCGTTCCTCGTTGACCTCGCGTAATTGAAACTATAGTTTCAATAATGCTATGAGATGTGCCATTTGGTGACAGATGGACTATGATGTTGTGTGCTAATAACAAAGGTGGGGCCCATTTTCATGCTGATGTGGTGCCCATTAGGTGAATTTCCTGTTTTCCTAATGACTGGAGGGTGGATGTGGCATTTTCAAACTATTTTGACTTAATCTGAGTCGTTCTCTTGGCCAACATTGCTTCTGATCAATGACTCACATTTAAATAAATAGGTGTTGTACTATAACTATTTTATCTCACGCCAATGAATAGTAATGGTCGAGTTCGACTCTGCCTACATAATTAAATTCCCAAAGGATCAATGAATTACTATTTCCATGTATTTATTGATTAAGGAGGAATCGTCTGGTGTTGAGTGAAGCAAGCTGTTGTTGCAATTTTCTAGTCTCACTGCATTTGACGCTATGCAAGACAAACCATAAGTAGCACACATGCCATCTCTTATTTTTTCAGAAGGTGTTTAGGGTTTCTTGTTGAACAATTGATGATTGTTTCCTTTTCCGTTCTTGATGAATTGTTTGGATAGATTCACTTTTAGAGCTTGTCTAGGTAATCATTGTAGATTTTTGAATGTTGAAGATTTTTTGTGAAGACAATAGAGAGAAAAGTGTATTTTTTTTCCATTTGAAATATAAGAAAACCCTTGCTTGAATTATGATTTGTTTGATATAAATGGCACCCAAGGCACGAATTTATGGTTCTGAAGCTACGCCTAGGATTTTTTCCCAAGATGTTATTGATTTGTTGAAACCCTCTACAAGCAAGAAGCAGGAGGGAAACATATTGCTCTATAGGCCTTTGCTTCTATAAGGGTTAGTGGATAAGCAGTGTGCAATTCGTGATGCCGAATTGCCATATATTGGGTGGCAGTTGTTTTCCAACTAGTTTGGGAACATAAATCTGGCGGTTCCATTGTGTAATCCATGGAGATTGGACCTGGGTAAATTGGTGGTACACAATGTTTATGAGGATGAAGACCTATTGAATGATGTTCTTGCGAGGTATGACCCTGTGGCCCAAATAGTCAGAACACATACTAATAAGCAAATGATCAAAATAACAAGAGAGGAAATCACAAAGATTTTCAGCTTGCATGAGTGGAGTCGAGATATGATTCCTGAAAAATTGGAGGTTTTCAGGGAGGAGTACAGAAACACCAAGGGTTTGTTCAGATTATCCTTTTTGATACCCCATTTGGCCGTGGCAGGGAGAGGGAAGAACCAGAGGAGGGTGGTAATTGGAAAAAATGAACCTGAACCTTTCCTAGTGGACTATTTCACCATCCACTTCAAGAAGACTGTTTGTGTGTTGTGCCAGATCTTGGGGATCAATTTGAAGAAGACCTTTCCTATCGAAGTGATGTATATGGATGTAAACCTCTAGCACCCAGGCTATAATGTGGTATGTGATTTTTCCACTTACCTTGCAGAGAAAATGCACTTAGGTTTGGTGGCCTTGAAGCTAGGGAAGAATTGGGTAGGATTCAAGTGGTTTTCTTTGCTAATCCACATGTTTTTATATAGGGTTCAGACTATGTTTGAGAAAAATATGGAATTAAGGAAGAGAGAAGATGATATTGAGATGCATGTCCAATGTTGGACTAGGGTCTTGGACATGCATGATCATAAGTTTGATTATTTAACATTCCATAACATTTTTGGGTCTAAGTTAAGAAGGGCTCTAGTTTTTGATCCCTCCAGGATTCCGAAGGAAATTCGTGATTTCCTAAGGCCTATGGAGAGGAGACCTGAGTTGAATTTAACGCAGAATTGGGGAGATATTATCCCCTATCACAACATAACAGTCTTTAGGGTTTTCGACACAAATTCCACCTAGTTTGCTCTACCAAGGGAGGTGCCCCTTAGACTTGGTTTCATAGAAGTCATGAGGTAGTTCGAAACATCTTAGGATTTCCATTTTCCCATTGAATAGAAGAAGGGGTCATTCTTCCCTGAATATAAAATATTCTCTGATTTTTTCATGACAAAGGGAGGGTGGAAGGACTTGTACTTATTGCTCAAACCATATGGGTTAAGGACTATACGCCTTAGGAATCATGATCCCGAGGGTTTTATCTCCCAAAGGCAAAGCATTGGACTGGGTTTTTCATCAACAATTTTTACTTTTTTGAGGACATCATTAGGAATATTTTTGATTTGGACTTACAAGATGAGAGAAAGACAATGTTCATTGCCTATTTAAAAATGGTGAGAAATAAATAGGAAAAGGTATCTGGTTTTGATCCTATACCTAGTGCCAAAGATCAATTTAGCAGGGCAATGTATGCTCTTAATAAATTTGAGAGTCTGGTAGCGGTCTTAAAGGGTAAAAATATAGTGGAAGAAAGGGGAAAATCAAAAATTACTAAGGAGTACCCTGAGGTAAGATTGGAAGAGAGGCCTACCTATCAGCCCCAGAAAAATATAAAGGAATTTTCTAGGAGAGGGGGAAGTAGGACTGAAGAGGCTACTATGAGTGGTGCACCATCTATCTCGAGGCAATCAATGCCAACTATTGTTGACCTGGATTCTCCTCCAGGGTTTTCAGAATAGGTTTTCCCACCATCCCAAAAGAGGCAAAGGATTGAAAGTGTAAAGGAAGGCGGCCATGAAGGTAATGATGATGAGGACATCATTGTAACTCCAGAAAAAATGAATCCAAAAATTCCATCAAACCCAGCTAATACTGCAACAAGTTCAGGGGCAGTTACCCTGAGATTAGGAAAGGATGAGATCAAAGGAATTAAAAAAAATGATGATTTGAGGATGGAAGCTTGTAAGGAGTTCATGATGGATGACTCTTTTATTCATAGTAATGCCTTTAATGATTTTGTATGGAGAGATCATCTCTCATTATATTCTGAGAAGGTGGCACATGAGAGACGTCTACATCTAGAGCTCTTAGAGAAGGTGATACAGTCAAGAGTTAGGTTGTAGATGAAGGAAGGTTTTAAAGAAATAACACTTGAGCAGGGTAGGGCATTGGTTCAAAAAAGTGGAGTATTGCTACTCCCTGAGTGGGATATTGTTGATGTTGTGGTGTTTGACACAATAAGAAGGGCCAATAGGCCACTTCTTGCAACTAAGGAGGAGGCTGCATTAGCACTCAAAGGATTAGTCTTTAGTGAGGAATGGGATGCTCTGGCAATATGGTCTCTATCCACTGCATCTTGAAAACCTGTTGTTGTAGAAACATCTGGCTTTAGTGGTCATTTGGTTGTGAAAAGAGTTGCTGAAATCCCTACATTGGAGGCTGCTGACATGTTTGTGAATGTTTCCAAATTCACCAAGGCAACTGTGGAAGATTTGACTAAGGACTGTGATACTCTGAGGAGCCAGTATAATGATATTATTATTCAGTATAATAAGAGTCAACATAGGGTAGGAGAATTGGAAACTGAAATGGCCTTACTCAGGCAACATATGGAAACCATGAGGTCTCAAAGGCAAGCTAGTTCTAGCCTTATTATCTCCGACCCACCAGTAGAGCAACCTCAACCCTATGCTCAGGAGAAATCTTTGGCTATTGTCCCATACAATATGGGACAAGTGCCTATTGCAATTGAAAAGGCCAGTGGATTAGGGAAATATCTTTCTAGGGAAAGGTTAATCCAGTAGGTTAAATAATATAAGGAGATGGTAAATCAAATCTAGGATGCACTAGAAAGGAGCAACTCAGAAATTGTTGACACTGTGCTAAGGTATTTAAACAAAAGGGTCCAGAGTAAGCTGAATAGTGTTCATGCCAATTATACCTTGATGTTGCAAGCACTCAAATTTTTTCCAAGGGATAGAGAATTGGCTCTCCCATTGCTAAGTAGATGGGGCCCCAAAATGGAGAAATTTAAATTTATGGCAGCTGGGGCAAAGCAGCATGGGGACAAATATCCTACAGTCATAGCAACATATCAATTTTTTAAGGGTATTGTTGAGCAAAAATTTCAGGGAATTGTTGCTCCTATGGAGTCCAAAATCAAAACATTGAAGGATATTTATGATGGAAAGGACTTGACTCCACTACCTCATATTTTGCATAGTCAAGATAAATTCAAGACCTTGTAGGCATGGAAGGAGCAAATGAATAATATAATAATTGCTCAAACACAAGAGATATGCAAAAATGTTGATATCTGCATGTTGGAAAACACCATGGAAATTTTTTTCATATGTCATTAGTTTCCTAGAGAAATTTGATAAAACGGCCACATCATTGATGGTAAAGTATGCACCTTACCGAAGCATGGTGGATCAGGTGGTGCCTTTCAATTGGCCCTCTGAAGAGGATTTCAAGTCATGGAAAAGGGTGTTCACTGATGAACTTGAATTCTGAATGTCATGGTAGAGAAAATAAATTTGGTCATGTATATTATAGGTCTAGCCTAAGATATTATATTCTAAAGTGCATTATTCTTTCGAATTCAAGTACAGGATGCTAAATTGGAATAAGTATAAAAGTGGTTAAAGATGCCTTTGGTGTAAAGGGAGCAACTTCTGGAGTAACGGTTTCTTCCTCTACAACAACTAATGATCATTCTTGTTTTGGATTTTCCTCTCTTACCAACAAATGATGTAATGGTAACTGATTCTGGATTAGCGGTCCAATAAAAAATGGTCATGTGTGCTCTTCAGCCTAAAGCTTGTTTTCTCCCTTGTCTTATAAAAGCCAATTTTGGGCCAAGAGATAGGTCTGCAGAAATTACAAAAAGATACAAGAGATAGGAGTTAAGTAGTATAGAGAGAAAACGTTTGTCCAGGTTTTGAAGTTTTGAGTCAGATTTGAGAACTTAGTAAATCATGGGGTTCTTGAGAATGCTTGTGTTAAGCTTGTGAATATTTTGATTTTATTTTCTCTCCTATTGTAATAGTTTGCATGGATTTATTAATGAAATATTGATCCAAGATGATTTTCATTAATCTTCATTTGTTGTTTACTATGAATTACGTTTAACTATAACTCAGGTTCAAAGGATCGGTTAAATGCTTCAGTTACCCAGTAAGTTCATGCGGATTAACACATAGGATTTATCAAGGAGTAATAAATTCAAGTACAAATATATGGATTGTAATGCTATTCATACAGATCATAGGTACTCTAGATGAAATTTTCCCTGTAGTTCATTTTCCTTATTGACTCTGTTCTTTAGGATATGGAATTGGAACTCTGATTACTTTTCATCCTTCGTATTTTATGTTGTGACTTCAGGAAACTTCATTCAAATAACTCATAATCAGTATACTTAGGTGTAATGTCGATTCTTTGTTAGATAGATCTGAACTCTTCTAAGAAACAACTAATTTCTTAAAGGTTTGTATCTTTTAGCGCAAGCAAGAATCCATCTATTGTTTTTCCATATACGAATGAATCATTTAATGTATAAGTGACAACATAATTTAGGAACACCCTCCTTGATCTTATAGAGTCCGAAGTGTAGGAGAAATAACAATTTTCACTACTATTTTCTTGTCAAGTTGGCACAGTGCTTTCAATACTTTAATCATTGAACGCAGAAAATTCATAGAAGCTCTTGTGAGTTCTGCTTGGGTTGTTATAAAAAATGCCAACAAAATGGTGACTATGTTGGGGAACTATCAAATCAAAAGTCTCTAAGTGTAGATCTGGTTTACTTAGAGTCAATTTTTGTTATATAATTGTTTTATCTTATGAATCAATTTATCATGTTTAGCACATGCGTCTAGTTTTCCTATGTTCCATGTCAGTGTGTCAAGTGATGTTTGAATTATTGTGCAAAGTCACAAGTGCAAAAGTGAAGTGCAATCACTTCATCATTCCTAATATTTTGGGTGGCAACTTTGATATCTCGAACAAAAGGTTTCACACAAAATGTGACAAGAAACATGCAAAGGAAAGCTATCAAACATCGAAGGTTATGAAGAAGATTAGAAATTATGCAAAAAATAATCCTGAGCCAATGATAGAGCTTGAGCCAGGACAGGACAAGAAATGGGTAAAAATAAATGATACCCCAAGTAAGTCTATTTCATCTCCTATCATCTCTTCTCCTACTTTGAATGCTAAAATAAATAGTGCCTTTAGTGGTGGAGATTCCTCAGAAGTTGTTGTCTCTCAAATAGATCATGGTAGTTTTCCTTTTGAAATGACTCAAGAAGTTGAAGCTAATATGTCTAAAGAGGAAGAACGATGGGGATTCTAGGAACAAGACAAGCAGTTCCCAGAAGCTACAACACCTAGTAATATGTCTATTTTTACCGAAAATTCTTTCAAACCATGAGGAACCTCTTTGAATGAGGAAATGCCTTTATTTCAAGATGAAGAACAAGAAGAGCAACCTTACTATACTCCTACTCCCAATGAGACGTCCTTGAGAATGAAATGGATATAGACAAGGATATGCAAATCTTAATTGAAGAAGAAAAGAGGTTTTAGGCAGTAAAGGATAATAGGGATAGAATAAGAAGCAAGAATCTAGAGAGATTTTGAGCTAAGTAGTTCGAAAGGAATGCCCAAAAAAAGAAAGTTGAAAAGATGAGGGAAGTAGCTAAGAGAAAAAAATTTGAGGAAAAGGTGGCTAAAGTAGCTGTTGATAGGGCTCGAGAATTTTCTAAAGTAATAGTCTCTATTGGAACTTCTGCTACTCCTACATATACCCCTTCCATATCAACTACCAAATCTTCAGATCCATTGGCTGGATCTAAGAAGACAACCTTTGTAGACCATGGGAAAGCTCATGTTAACCAACCTCAAAAAAGTGCTTACAATTTTCCAAATTATAAAAGTCATCTTAATACTAGTAATAAGCAAATAATGAGATTAATCCTAGACCATCAAATTTTCCTCAAAATCTTGAGCTCCTATGATTTCAACTAATAAATGATCAGTTGCAGGCTGATCTGAGAAAAGCCGAAATAGAAGTTGTTAATGCCGAGATGGCAAGAAAGATAGCCTTCTTACAGATATCTATACCTACCCCCCAAGCTTCTAGTTAAGGAAGGAGCAAGAATGAGTCGTTGAGCAAGAATTCTGAGAAGCAAACTCCTAGAAGTGGGGGTGGTGGTAACCAAGGTGGTGGAGGTGGAGGTGGTCATAAAAAATTTAGTTCTTACTCTGAGGATGCAGAGGGAAGTACTGGCAAGGATAAACAACAAGGTAGTGGTGATAAGGGAGCACAGGGGGATGATAAGAAAGATATTGAGCAACACAGCACCCCCATAAGTGGACGTGGTGAAGGAGCACCCCAAATTGATAGATACAGACAATTAAGTTTTGGCAATATTTGAGGATATCCTAATCTCGTTCCAGACAATGCACGAAAGAACCTCCCAAAATTCACTGGTAATAATGCTTTTAGTGGGGAAGACCATTTGAAAGCTTTTCAAGGCTTTGTTGAAGACTGAAATATGGGATGATGATGTAGCAATGAAATACTCTATGCAGTCACTAGTTGAAGATGCTAGTGACTGTTATAGAGGGTTACCTAATGCTAGTATTGACTCCAGGGATGCTTTTTACAGAGTTTTTAGGGAACAATATAGGGATCAGACTGACCCCAGATTTAAATTAAATGATTTTAATAAAATTACCAAGGGGCATAATGAGTTGGTTACTGAGTTTAATGCTCATTTCCAAAAGGCTATGACAAGAGTTCCTACATATTTGAGGCCTAATGAAAGTGCATGTTTAGTTGTGTATTGTAATGCTTATGATTCTAAAATTTTCTATTTATTAAGAGATAAAGATCCTCAAAATTTGAGACAAGCATATAAGATGGCGGTAAACATTGAAAATAATAGAAGAGCTTCTGGTAAAGTAGGAAGGTGGGAAGATCCTAAAGATTTTAAAGGTACCAAGAATTAGACTGAAAAAGTTGCTAAACCTACTACTGCTGATGAAAAGATAGATCAATTCATTACCCTATTGTAGAAACAAGTAAAAAATGATAAGCCTCATTTTCAAAGAAATGATAGGCCTCCCAGGCTACATGATTATTCCTATAATACCAATTGGAATAATGGAAAACCTCTGCAAGGAAACCAGAGAAACAATCAAATTCTGCCTGATCCTTTACAGAAGCATTCTTTTAATGACAGAGAAAATTTACCTTGGTGTGTAGTATGTGGAATGCCCCACTCTTCACAATAGTGTGCAGTAGCACAAAATATGGTAGAATCTCAGGATGACCAGGGAGATGCTCAGCCTCCCCAGGATCAGGATACAATGAAAAATGTATTATTAGGACCAGTTGATCTGGCCTATGATTATTATACCTTAGATGATGAGCCTTGTGGCATGGATGTTTATGTTCAGAGATAACATAACGATATACACCATCAACAAGTGTTCCCGAATGAAGAAGACAATGATGCCTATTTTGTGAATGAACTGGAAGTGGATAATAGTGTCTTAAGAAGACCTTTCGATGAAGAAATTGAAAAATACATTGTTGCCTTAGTTGCAAGGGAAATGAATAACATACAATTGAGAAATAGAACTGTTCCAGGTGATTCAGGTAAGCCTTGCAGCCTATTCATAAAAGAAAAGGATATAACTAGAACAAATATCAATTTGGAGGCTAAGAATGTCATTTCAAAGCCTAAGGAAACAAGGGAGCCCCATATATGGGCAAAGAAAGTTGATACAAATAAGAAAAAGGATGAAGCTATACCCCAAAAGATCAAGGACAACAAGAAACACTCATCTAATGATGAAATTCTCAAAGAAAAAGAAAAGGTAATCTCTAAAATCACAAATTTTCCTGAATTACCAAAGTAAACTTCAATAGATATGTTTCAAGTACTTTCAAAAGTTAGGGTTATTGTTCCTTTCTTGGAAATGATGCGTATAGATGAACATAAGGATAAGACCATTGCACTTATTAACAATATTCCTACAAGTGGAAAAAATAAAGTGGTTTCTGATCAAGTGAAATCAAAAGAGGATCAAGAAAAGCAAAAAAATGTGGAAGAAAATAATACAGAAAGTCCCCAAATATACTTAGGTACCTCTATTACTGCTAATCCCAACCATGTTAATCCTTTCTTCTTAAGTTTTATTATTGATGGGAAAATGTTGAGAAATTGCATGATTGATTCAGGAGCATCTAACAATGTGATGCCAGTAAAAATAATGCATGCAATGGGATTAAAAGTGGATAGTACATATGGTAAATGCTATGCAATGGATTTTAGGGAAGTACCTATTATAGGTATTATAAATAGTGTTCCATATAGACTTGCAACATTTCCTGAGAAAGAGTTATTTATGAGTGACAGTGGTGGATATTCCACCTACTTATGGCATGCTCTTATCCCGGCCTTGGACTGCTTCAATGGGTAGGAGTATACAGTGTGATCTATCTTTTGCTACATTTTCCATTGAACATAAAGATGTTAAGGTAGATAGGGAAAAAAGAGCCCCTCATATGATTGAAAATGTGGAATAATCACCATAACCCATTAGAATTAACTTTGTGGAAATTGATCTAGAAAATTTCTAAGTTGAGGAAGATAAAATAGAAGAAATCTAGTCTACACCTATTGAAAAGGAAGTATTGAAGCTGTCAACAGACAGTGATTTATGAATAATGCATTTTGATGGAGCTTGTTCCAAAGATGGCTCAGGAGCAGGAATTTTCTTTACTTCCCCACAAGGTAAAAAATTTAAATATTCTTTCTTATTGCAATTTTCTTGTACCAACAATGTTGTTGAGTATGAAGCCCTCATACTTAGTCTGAAGATAGCTTCAAAGCATGGTATTAAAGAATTAATTTTTTTGGAGATTTTGAGTTAGTTGTGTCCCAGATTAGATCCTACTTTGCAGAAAAAGATAAAAGACTTAAGCAATACATAAATGAAGTATGGGATTTTATAGAGGGATTTAATGCTTTTGGTATAAAATGGATTGAAAGAGGACAAAATGCTAAAGCTAACTTATTAGCAAATATAGCTGTGAAACTAGATGATGTCACTTTTGGTGGCATCTCACAAATAGAAGTATAGACTAGGCCTACAATACCTGATAATATCTGTAATTGGCAAGTGTTTGATGATGACATAGACATACTGAAATTCTTGCATTGTGTGGATCAGTATGAGAGCCAAGAAATTGATTTTGGCTCATTTGTAACGGAGATTGATGGGAAGAAGACCTTTTTTGGAAATGAAGTGATCCAACTCAAAACTAACACCATCCCTAGGGGTTTTGTTGAACTTGAAATAGTTTTTGATGGCCTAGATATGTCAAATACTAAGCAAGCATCTACGCATAAAGAGGATCTAGAAGAAATAAACTTAGGAACAAAAAGTGCTCTTAAGAATGTTTATGTTGGAAAGAAAATGAAGCCACATATTAGAAACATGTTGATTACCCTACTTAGGAAATATAGACATGTTTTTTCTTGGTCCTACGAAGAGCTTAAAGCATATAGGGAGGACTTATTCCAACATGAGATCCCATTGAAACCTAATATGAATCCTTTAAGGCAAAAACAAAGACCGATTAACCCTACCTTGCAACCCAAAATGTAGGAAGAACTTGCTAAGCTAAGGGAGGTAGGAATCATCAAACCAATTAGACAATCATCTTGGGTCTCTAACTCGGTACCTGCTAGAAAGAAAAATGGAGATATCAGGTTATGTGTTGATTTTAGAAACTTGAATGTTGCTTCTTTAAAAGATAATTAACCATTGCCTACTATGGAGGCTATGTTACAAAAGGTTACAAGATGTGAATTGCTATCTATGATGGATGGATTCTCTAGGTACAACCAAGTAATGGTTAAGGAGTCTGATCAATTCAAGACTACTTTCACCACACCATGGGGAACATATGTGTATGTAAGAATGCCATTTGGATTAATAAATGTTGGAGCAACTTTTAAGAGGGCTATGGATCTAGCCTTTGCTGATTTTATTGATTTATTCCTTGCCATTAACCAAGATGATCTTACTGCCCATAGAAAAAGTGAGGAGGATCATTGTCCTCACTTAGAGAATATTTTTATCAGAGCTTTAGAATATGGGATATCTCTAAATCCTAGGAAGTGTGCCTTTGGGGTGAAAGAAGGAAAATTGCTCGGACATTTGGTTTCAAAGGATGGTGTGTGGATTGATCCAGAAAGGGTTACTGCTATTGATAGAATTACACAGCCAAGAAATGTAAAAGGTATCCAATCTTTCTTTGGACAGATCATTTTTTTAAGAATATTTGTCACAAATTTTGCAGAAATTGTCTTCCCAATATCAAAGATGTTGAAGAAGGGAGAAAAGATAATGTGGACAGGAGAACCATCCAAGGCTTTCCAAGCTATCAAAGATGCAATTAAGTAGGCCCCTATCCTCAAGTCACCTGATTATTCAAAATCATTCTAGTTGTTTACTTTTGCATCTTTTCACACTATAGCTTGTGTATTGTTGTAGAAAAAAAATGATGGCTTTGAGCAGCCAATTGCATTCTTCAGTAAATCATTGTAGGCTGCAGAATTGAAATATGACATATCTGAAAAGTAGGCATATGCCCTAGTAAAGGTAGTTAATAATTTCAAACCTTATCTAATAGGAGAAACTATTGTGGCATATGTACCAACGACAGCAGTTAAAGATATTTTGACCCAACAAGAGATTGCAGGAAGAAGATGCAGATGGATAAATAGAATCCAAGAGTTTAACATTGACATGCAGATTACTAAGCTTGTAAGAGGTCAAGGTCTAGCTAAATTAATGGCTGAGGAAAATCTGGAGGTAATCAAATAAATTAGATAGAGCAACAGAACATTGTGCCTTTTTGTTACATGCAAACTTGTGGTTGGTACAAGAGGATTATTGAGTATTTAAAAATGATGAAATGCCTTGAAGGTATGCCCCTTACTGAGAAGAGAACTCTCAAATTGCAAGCAATTAGATATGTCATTATTGAGGGTGAGCTCTAGTGGAGGAATTATGAAGGTACTATATTTAGATGTGTGGATGGAGACCAAGCTGAAGATTTATTGATAGAAATGCATAAAGGAGCTTGTGGAGGCCATTACATGGCTAAGAAAATGACTCATAAAATTCTAAGAGTAGGATATTGGTGGCCTACTATGTTCAAGGATGCCCATAGATATGTTAAAAGTTGTGATGTCTATTAGAGGTTTACTGGAAGGTTAAAGGTTTTTGGAAATTTTCCATTAAGACCAGTATCTGTTTTAGCTCCTTTCAAGCAATGGGGTTGTTGGGTCTCAAAAACGCTGGTTTGAATGAACCATGAGAGTTTTTCAAACTCTCACTACGCTATTGGTCAACTAACAAGGCCAACCAGTATGGTTGAACTCTCTACTCTTAAGGCTCTACTAGACCTAGGCGGGTGCACCTATATGAGTAACACAAATTTTGAATTTATGCTTCCTACTTGATCTAAATATCCACAAATGGCAATTTAACAGTGGAAGATATGATCCTAATTTGGTATGAATTATATATGCAATATCAAGGTATGAATTAATATGTTCAATTAAGAGATATCAAATGAAATGGATAAAAATAATATAATGAAAATATGGGAGACCAGTGCCTTATTGGGTAACAGAGTCAAATGAAAGATTTTAATGAGTGGTTTCTATCTAGAATATTCTCTAATTGTTTGGCTTTCAATTATGAGTTTATAACTGGTATAAAAATGCAAGGATATAATTGGTAAACCCTACTTGAGGTAGAATATCAAATCTAATTATCTAATTCTTCTTACTGATCCAAATGACATTCCCAGATTACTATAATTGATTAAAAGGAATGTTAATTCTTCTATAAAGAATCCAATAATTCAAATCACACAAAAACAACAAATGTGCACTGATAAATCGAACATATACTTGATATTTCAATTTAAACAATCAAGAAATATCAGACTAGAGACAATTAAATGATCACATGAATCCAACAAATAATTGATATTAGAATGATGCCACTAAATCAATAGTCTTTCATTATCTTCTTCAAAATTCATACATGCAACATAGTCTCCACAAATGTCATCATTCTAAAAATGTAGTACTTACAACAGTCTATCCTATTCTAATTCTATCTTCTACTACCTTTCTATCATCCAACAACAAATATTTATACATTAGTTTGCAAAAAGACATGCCTTTTCAAAAACTCTTAAGCATAAAATGTTAACAAGCTTATCATTAACTAATTTTTATTAAGCCACAGATGAACGACAGACATATGTTCTATATAATCTTGGCGCTCATGAGTATCAACATGTCCCAACACATCATGGATCACAATCTCCATCATCATCATTCATTTGTTCTGCTCACATGCTTCATCCAATGTTACGTCCTTCGTAGTGGCTGTCTTCAATATCTCTTGGAGTATCGTTTCACAGTCGCTTTTCCATGTAGTCACTTCTTTCAATTTTCCTTCATCATCACATAACTTAGTCAATCTGTCTTTGGCAGCTTCTGTCAATCCTTGCACATCCCCTTGTAATTCTTCAAAGAAATCCCTATGCCTATCCATGATACAATTAGCATTTTCAATCTTTGCATTACTAGGAGGATCCTTTTGCTCCAATTCCTCAATTTTTTCCTAGATTTTGCTATCCACTCTCTTGTGCTCTTTTATTGCATCCATGTATTGTGAATGTTTTCCCCAGATTTTATTTAACCAAGTGGTTAAAATGACCTACCTCCTTTTGATTATTGCAGCAAGTGCATCCATTCTCCCTTGAGAGTATGCAGTTGACCCTTCCCAATGGTCTTTTTTCTGTGAACTCTCACCTTGGGTGAGCATCTTTGTTGGCCCTGTTACAACACCTACCAAGTCTTTCAGGCGTTCATTCTCTCTCAGCATCCTCTCATTATTCATTTTATACATCTCCCTCTCCCTGATCAATGCTTAGATTTGGGCTTTATTCAACTTGGCTATATTTATCCCAATGTCTGAAGTTGCAACAAGATCAACCTCTCCAGCCTTCAAGGTCATGATATGTCTGAATGCCTTCTCAGTATCAATAACAATTGATTTCTTATGAGGAGGATACAAGGCCCAAATCATCAATATTTCATCATCAGGATTGTATCTTGATCCTGTGTATACCTCCGTCACCTTCTCTATGCTGAGCTTGTGGGTAGCATTGTTATCTTTTAAGAAACTGTCAAAAACTAATGCAGAATTCACATCCAAACCTAGGAAAATCATAACACCTGCCTTTTCTAGCATCTCCCTTCCCTTTTCAAGGGTCATGTTAGCCATTTCTTTGTCTACCTCATCCTTTAAGTTTTTTAATAGTTGATCTTCATTTCTTGGAGTGACATTCTCAACCAATCCCCTTATCTCTTTCCATTTTTGCTTATATAAAATTTTTTTAAACTCTGAGGTCTTTACAAATTCATCATCTGATATAAAAGACCTATAGTCTTCATGTCTCGTATCTACATCCATAGTTTCCTCAACATCTGTTTCTCTAGCAACATAGGCATAATTCTGAGTCTTCATTCTTGATACCTTCCCAGATGAGCTTTATGGCCTATCAACTTCTAATATCCCTTTAATGGAGGACAATAACTCAACATCCACCAACTCCTAATCATGTTTCTCAATCACAATTTTTGCTTCCTCTACCTCCAGGTTTCTGATTATATCATCAGATTTATAGGGTACATGCCGGTACACTCCAAAATTTATTTTTTATCTGGCAGAGTGGATATATCCCTCTGGATCAAATATTTTTCTTGCTGGTGCTCTTCTCATGTTGTAGTGCAATAATTTATCCAAAATCAAATTGTAACCCTCCTTGGCTAATACAGTAAAATCACCAAAACACAATGTACTGGGCATAAAGGCATGTTTCCCATATGAACTTAAGTTCATAACACTAGAGAAATCTATTTTCCTAACAATTTCTAGGTATGCAATTCTATCCGGGATAGTTCTAGGAAAAATAAATGGTGTATCCTCAAAACCATAAAACCTAATCATTGTAGCATTCTCTAAGTAGTACCAATCCCCCTAGTTATGGTTGATTGTTCCATTATAATCTCTAGGCCTAAGAAAACTCTTTACTTCTTTAGATAAGGAATAATCACAAGGATGATTAAAAAATCTATACAAAGGTTTCACAAAAAATTCTTCAAAATGCAGGAAATTTGAATTGGAAAACCTATTGTCCCAAACAATAGTCCATAATTGAATAGGCAATGGCCTACCTTCCTTTTCAGATTGTGAAATCCTCAGCTCTTAGGGCCATAAACCTAACTCTTGTCCAAAATACAACACTAAGTGCATCAGCAATGAATAATTCCTGAGATGGAGAATAGAGGCCCCATTATTTATCACCATCAAACCTACATCCAGCACCTTAAAAACATGTGTAGCATAATCAAATGATCTAGAATTGTGATACTGAATATCTACAACAATCAACATGGGCACAACCACCATATGCTTAGGTACCTCCATCCCCAATACTTGTCCCACTGAAAAGTAAGTGTATTTTATGTAGGGTTCAAAGAGATCTACATGAAATGGTGGTCCCTCACTATCCTCCATTGGAGTAGGTTTTCCATGACACCTAATTCTATGCAGGGGTAATCTCCACCCTTTATAAATGGTGTCCATCCTTCTGAACTCACTATCAAGATCCTCACTTATTATTTTCTCACTGCATATTCCCTCCATCCTGAAAACCTCAGCTATTGCATTCTCAGACAAATGTATCAATGGATTCCCTGACAAGTCACATATAGCTTTATTCTTTGGGCTATAATGTCTAGCCAGTAATTTTACTAGTTCGAAATCAACAAAGACATTAGGGCACACTAATTTTGGAAAATTGAGCCTCCATGGGTTGCATACTGGCTCAAAGTAATTTCTCATATGATAATGAAAATTGAATAACTCGTACCCCCTAATTGGAGTCCAAACATCCCCTATGAATTTTTACTTGTCGTCTAATTTGTCAATCTCCGCTTTTAGTTGTGCATAACGCCTAACTTTTGGCCCAGAACCAGGTAACTGGTCTATGAGGTCCTGATTCAACTTTATTTTAGTGCCCTCTGGTTGTAATTCAGTCTTTTACTTCTTTGATTTTGATTGACTACCCTCCCCGGGTTTTCTTCCCTTTAGTTTTCCTAAACTAGTGCCCTCCATATTCAAATTTTATGAATTTTGAGAGGATGAGAAACTTACTACAACTTTCTTGCAAATCCAAGCCAGGTGAATGCCTTAATTTCTTTACTGGTTCCCTTGCTCTCCTTTGCTACCAATTCTATGAAACAATGTTTTCAATTGAGCATACCTTGATATGCAAAATCTTTTACGCTTCATGGTGCCATTAATGTCTTTGCTGAGACATGAATGTTACAAGTTTTTTGAAATTCTCGATGTCACATTAGGGATCATATCAGTAAGACATTTCAAATCTTTGGCCAATCCACCTATTCAACGTTCACCCATCTGCTAAGACATCTTGCAGTTCCCCCGACGTTATAAGTCTCCCTAATATCTTCTTTCCTTTTTCGTTTTTATCGCCATGACCTTCACCGAAACAACTATCACCTAGACTTAATGAATCAGGCCAACGGTTCTTCACCTTATTCCGAAAGCTTTTTGTCTCACCGAGATGTTCACTTTATTGACTTATCTCGCTGAGACCAAGCATTTGTCCTGCTGACACAATGATACTCGTCGTGATGTCTCTTAGATCTCCCCGTGGTGACATGTCTCACCGATACACTTTTTCTTCGACGAGACCATGCACATTGTCTTCTCAACACCCTTTATCTCTGTATGTTCAGTTTTGTTGGTGTAACCCGAGGGGTCGATAAGACTTTCCTAACTCTCCCCGAAATCATTTATCTCACCAAGTGAGTCCTCCCTTTTCTTTATCGGCAGGACCAACAACGCTTCAGGTAGTGTTTTGAAATCTCTCTCCGATGACCAAAGTCTCTCTAATACACTTTACTTTACTCCAATCGAAAAAAAGTAACTTAGCTCAACATGACCTTACATCGTCACACCAATACCTTTTGTCTCGCCGATAAGATATACAAACCTGCATTCTCCTTGTGTATAACTTTATCGGTGTGACCCTTTTGATGTCTTGTCGATACATTTAGGATATGTATATTATCATCGATGAGACTTGCATCAACTGATGACAATATTTTCATATGTTAAACTTTTAATGCTAGATGAAATTTATGAGGCATTTATGGCACAATTTAAATCAGATTTTGGTAAAAAATGCTATGTGATGATTTTTATGTCTGCATTATGAACTTTTTTTTTTGGGAAACTAATAATCATGAAGGGTTAATGAATTTTTCAAAATTTCATAGTTCCAATAGGGGTATTGACTTCATTGGAGAGATATCTGAAAAATCCAGTGGGGGACATGCATGGATATTGGTGGCAACTGATTACTTTACTAAATGGATTGAAGCAGTTCCAACCAAAAGGGCCACAAGTAAAGTTGTTGTGGATTTTTTGATTGAAAATATTTTGAGTCATTTAGTGGTACCTAAAAGAATTGTTTCAGAAAATGTTGTGTTTTAGATCTGAAGAGTTTGTTAATTTTTGTGATCAATATGGTATAACTATTTCATATTCTTCCCCTTATCATTCCCAAGGGAATGGACAGACAGAGTCCAGTAATAAGAATTTGATGAAATCATCAAACACATGATTGAGAAGAACAAAAGGGCTTGGGATTCAAAATTAAAATTGGCACTGTGGGCTAATAGGACAACTATCAAGAAGGAAATTGGTCATTCACCTTTTAACCTAGTCTATGGGATGGAAGCATGTATCTCACAAAAAAATCTGATAAAGATGTATGAATTTGTCCAAGAATATGATGATGATATATGTGATGAAATGCAACATAGAATGGATGAACTAAGTCAATTGGATGAAACTAGAAGAGAAGCTCATAAGAGAAATGAAAAATTACAACTTCAGGTGAAGCATCTTTATGACAAAAGGGCAGTTGAGAGAAAATTTGATATAGGAGCAATTGTGTTGCTCTGGAATGCAAGATCATAAGATAAGGGCAAGCATGGAAAATTTAATCCCCTTTAGCTAGGCCCATATATAATCATGGATACACATGGAGAAGACTCATATTTTTTGCAATCACTTGTTGGTGATGTTCTAGAACTACCAGTACATGGACAATTCTTGAAATACTATTTCTCTTGAAGTAGCTCTTTTTCCATGTACATTGTACAGTCCTGTAAGTAGTGTATATAGGTGTGTTTCTTTCTATTTTTTGCTTTTTGTCTCCTTTTCTTGTCCAACCTTGTCCACAATTTTGGGTTCTCTCTGTATTTGGTCTGCGTAACCATTGATTATGTGATCTTGTTATGCCCATAGGGGGCATACATCCCTAGTTGGAGCCACTGGTGGAGCTTTTAAATTTTTTCCACTTGTAGGTATGTTTTGTCCTCACCTCTGAGTGGTTGGGTCATGTGTTTTCTTTTCTTGTGTTGACTTGTTATTGACGATGGTCAGTCATTTAAGTGGGTCTTTTATCCCTTTTTGGTCATGACTTTATTGGCCCTGTTTACCCATCCTTTCGATCTTTTGGCATCATGACTATATTAGTATTTAATGGTGATGGGCTGATGAATTGTTATTGATTAACCATTAAATAATCTTTTCAACCTTGAGGGTCTTTTCCCCTTCCACCTAGTCGGTCCCCTTCTTTATGAATATTTTTTTTGCATGTGTAGATTGTCTGACCATCAGATGAAGTAATTATAATCTTAACCATTCCTCGTAGACCTTGCAAGGTTTATGCTTACATCATAAAAAGTGGTGTGAGGCTTACGAGATGCTGCCACCTATTGTATTTAGTGGTGGGGACTAGTTTTGATCGCTAACCGATGATGGAGACCGATGTCGATAGTTGTTTGCATATTGATGCATCGTGGTCGTTCCTCGCTGACCTCATGCAATTGAAACTGTAGTTTCAATAATGCTGGGAGGTGTGCGATTTGGTGACGCATGGACTCAGATGTTGTGCGTTGATAACAAAGGTGGGGCCCATTTCCATGCTGATGTGGAGCTCGGTAGGGGAATTTCTTGTTTGCCTGATGACTGGAGGGTGGATGTGGCATTTTCAAACTGTTTTGACTTAATCTGAGCTGTTCTGTTGGCCAACATTACTTTTGATCAATGACTCACATTTAAATAAAATGGTGCTATACTATAGTTGTTTTATCTAGCATGAGTGAATAGTAATGGTCGAGTTTGACTCTACCTGCATAATTAAATGCCCAAAGGATCAATGAATTACTATTTCCATGTATTTCTTGATTAAGGAGGAATTGTTTGGTGTTGAGTGAAGCAAGTCGTTGCAATTTTCCAGTCTCACTACATTTGACGCTCTACAAGAGAAACCATAAGTAGCACGTACGCCATCTCTTATGTTTTCAGAAGGTGTTTAGGGTTGCTTGTTGAACAATTGATGATTGTTTCCTTTTTCGTTCCTGAGGAATTGTTTGGATAGATTCACTTTAAGAGCTTCTCTAGGTAATCGATGGAGATTTTTGAATGTTGAAGAATTTTTTGTTAAGACAATAGAGATAAAAGTGTATTTTTTTTCCATTTGAAAGATAAGCAAACCCTAGCTCGAATTACCATTTGTTTGATATAAATGGCACCCAAGGAACGAATTGCTGGTTCTAAAGCTACGCCTAGGAGTTTTTCCCAAGATTTTATTAATTTGTTGAAGCCCTCTACAAGAAAGAAGTAGGAAAGAAAAGTATTTTTCTATGGGCCTTTTCTTCTGGAAGGGTTAGTAGATAAGCAGTGTGCAATTCGTGATGCCAATTGCCATATATTGGGTGGCAGTTGTTTTCCAACTGGTTTGGGAACAAAAATCTGGCGGTTCCGTTGTGTAATCCATGGAGGTTGGACCTGGGTAAATTGGTGGTACCCAATGTCTATGAGGATGTAGAATTATTGAAGGATGTCTCTGCGAGGTACGACCCTGTGACCCGAATAATCAGAACACATACTGGTAAGAAAATGATCAAAATAACAAGAGAGGAAATCACATAGATTTTCGGCTTGCATGAGTGGAGTCGAGATATGATTCCTATCAACTTGGAGGTTTTCAAGGAGGAGTACAGAAACACCAAGGGTTTCTTTAGAACATCCCTTTTGATACCCCATTTGGCTATGTTAGGGAGAGGGAAGAACCAAAGGAGGGTTGTAATTGGCCAGAATGAACCTGAACCTTTCCTAGTGGACTATTTTACCATCCACTTCAAGAAGACTATTTGTGCATTGTGTCAAGTCCTGGGGATCAATTTGAAGAAGACCTTGCCTATCGAAGTGATGTATATGGTTGTAAACCTCCAACACCCAGGCTATAATGTGGTATATGATTTTTCCACTTACCTTGCAGAGAAAATGCACTTAGGTTTGGTGGTCTTGATGCTAGGGAATAATTGGGTAGGATTCAAGTGATTTTCTCTGCTAATCCACATGTTTTTATATTGGGGCTAGACCGTTTTCGAGAAAGATATGGAACTAAGGAAGAGAGAAGGTGATATTGAGATGCCTATCCAATGTTGGACTAGGGTCTTAGACACGCATGATCATAAGTTTGATTATGTAACGTTCCATAAAACATTTGGGTCTAAGTTAAGAAGGGCCCTGGTATTTGATACCCCTAGGATTCCAAAGGAAATTCATGATTTCCTAAGGCCTATGGAGAGGAGAACTGAGTTCAATTTAATGCATAATTGGGGAGATATTATCCCCTATCACAACATAACAATCTTTAGGGTTTTGAGCACTAATGCTACCCCATTTTTCCTACCAAGGGAGGTTCCCCTTAGAATTGGTTTCATAGAATTCATGAGGCAGTTGGGAGCATCTAAGGATTTCCATTTTCCCATTGAATAGAAGAAGGGATCATTCTTCCCTAAATATACAACTTTCATTGATTTTTTCATGACAAAGGGAGGGTGGAAGGACTTGTACTTATTTCTCAAACCATATGGGCTAATGACTGTATGTCCCAGGAATCATGATCCTGAGGGTTTTATCTCCCAAATGAAGGCAAAGCATCAGACTGGGGTCTTCATCCACAATTTTTACTTTCCTGGGAACATGATCAGGAATATTTTTGATTTGGACTTACAAGATGAGAGAAAGGCAATGTTCATTGCCTATTAAAAAATGGTGTGAAATAAATAGGAAAAGGTTCCTAGTTTTGATCCTATACCTGGTGCCAAAGATGAATTTAGCAGGGCAATGTATGCTTATGATAACTTTGAGAGTCTGGTAGGGGTCTTAAAGGGTAAAAATATTATCGAAGAAAGGGGAAAATCACAAATTAATGAGGAGTACCCTGAGGTAAGATTGGAAGAGAGGCCTACCTATCAGCCCCAGAAAAAGATAAAGGTATTTTTTAGGAGAGGGGGAAGCAGGACTGAAGAGCCTACTATGAGTGGTGCACGATCTATCTCAAGGCAATCAATGGCAACTATTGTTGACCTAGATTCTCCTCCAAGGTTTTCAGAATAGGTTTTCTCACCATCCCCAAAGAGGCAGAGGACTGAAAGTCTAAGGGAAGGCGGCCATCAAGGTAATGATGATGAGGACATCATTCTAACTCTAGACAAAATGAATCGAGAAATGCCATCAAACCTAGCTGATACTACAACGAGTTTAGGGGAAGTTACCATGAGATTAGGAAAGGATGAGATCAAAGGAATTACAAACAATGATGATTTGAGGATGGAAGCTTGTAAGGAGTTCATGATGGATGACTCTTTTATTCATACTAATGCCTTTAAGGATTTTGTATGGAGAGCTCATCTCTCATTATATTCTGAGAAGGTGGCACATGAGAGAAGTCTGCATCCAGAGCTCCTAGAGTAGGTGATCTAGTCAAGAGTTAGGTTGTAGATGAAGGAAGGTTTTAAAGAAATAACAACTGAGTAGGGCAGGGCATTGGTTCAAAAATGTGGAGTATTGCTACTCTCTGAGTGGGATATTGTTGATGTTGCGGTGTTTGACACAATAAGATGGGCCAATAGGCCAATTCTTGCAATTGAGGAGGAGGTTGCATTAGCACTCAAAGGATCAGCCTTTAGTGAGGAATGGGATGCTTTGGCAATATGGTCTCTATCCACTAGGTCTCAAAAACCTGTTGTTGGAGAAACATCTGACTTTATTGGTCATTTGGTTATGAAAATTGTTGTTGAAACCCCTGCATTGGAGGCTGTTGACATGGTTGTGAATGTTTCCAAATTCACCAAGGTAATTGTGGAATATTTGACTAAGCACTGTGATACTCTGAGGAGCTAGTATAATGATATTATTATTGAGTATAATAAGATTCAACAGGGTAGAAAAAATGGAAACTGAAATGGCCTTACTCAGGCAACATATGGAAACCATGGGGTCTCAAAGGAAAGCTAGTTCTATTCGTACTATCTCGGACCCACCAGTAGAGCAGCCTCAACCCTCTGCTCAAGAGAAATCTTTGGCTATTGTCCAATACAATATGGGATGAGTGCCTATTGCAATTGAAAAGGCCAATGGCTTAGGGGAATATCTTTGTAGGGAAAGGTTAATCCAAAAGGTTAAAGAATATAAGGAGATGGTAAATCAAATCCGAGATACAATAGAAAGGAGCAACTCAAAAATTGTTGACATTGTGGTAAGGCATTTAAATAGAAGGGTCCAGAGTAAGTTGAACATTGTTCATGCCAATTATACCTTTATGTTGCAAGCACTCAATTTTTTTCCAAGGGATAGAGAATTAGGTCTCCCATTGCTAAGTAGATGGGGCCAAAGAATGGAGAAAATAAATTTATGGTAGTTGGGGCAAAGAAACATGGGGATAAATATCCTACAGTCATAGCAACATATCAATTTGTCAAGGGTATTGTTGAGAAAACGTTTCAGGGAACTACTGCTCCTATGGAGTCCAAAATCAAAACATTGAAGGATATTTATGATGGAAATGACTTGACTCCACTACCTCATATTTTGCATAGTCAGGATAAAGTCAAGCCCTTACAGGCATGGAAGGAGCAGATGAATAATATAATAATTGCTCAAACACAAGAGATATGCAAAAATGTTGATATCTGCATGTTGGAAAACACCATGGAAATTTTTTTCGTATGTCATTAGTTTACTAGAGAAATTTGATAAAATGACCACATCATTGATGGTAAAGTATGCACCTTACCGAAGCATGGTGGATCAGGTGGTGCCTTTCAATTGGCCCTCTGAAGAGGATTTCAAGTCATGGAAAAGGGTGTTCATTGATGAACTTGAATTGTGAATGTCATGGTAGAGAAAATAAATTTGGTCATGTATATTATAGGTCTAGCCTAAGATATTATATTCTAAAGTGCATTATTCTTTCGAATTCAAGTACAGGATGCTAAATTGGAATAAGTATAAAAGTGGTTAAAGATGCCTTTGGTGTAAAGGGAGCAACTTCTGGAGTAATGGTTTCTTCCTCTACAACAACTAATGATCATTCTTGTTTTGGATTTTCCTCTCTTACCAACAAATGATGTAATGGTAACTGATTCGGGATTAGCGGTCCAGTAAAAAATGGTCATGTGTGCTCTCCGACCTAAAGCCTATTTTCTCCCTTGTCTTATAAAAGGGAATTTTGGGCCAAGAGATAGGTCTGCAAAAATTACAAAAAGATATGAGAGATAGGAGTTAAGTAGTATAGAGAGAAAATTTTTGTCTAGGTTTTGAAATTTTGAGTCAGATTTGAGAACTTAGTAAATCATGGGGTTCTTGAGCATGCTTGTGTTAAGCTTGTGAATATTTTGATTTTATTTTCTCTCCTATTGTAATAGTTTGCATGGATTATTAATGAATTATTGATCCAAGAGGATTTTCATTAATATTCATTTGTTTACTATGAATTACGTTTAACTATAGCTCTAGTTCAAAGGATCAATTAAATGCTTTAGTTACCTAGTAAGTTCATGCAGATTAACACATAGGATTTATCAAGGAGAATAAATTCAAGTACAAATATATGGATTGTAATGCTATTCATATAGATCATAGGTACTATAGATTAAATTTTCCCTATAGTTCAGTTTCCTTATTAACTTCATGCTTTAGGATATGGCACTGGAACTCTGATTACTTTTCATCCTTCATATTTTGTGTTGTGAGTTCAGGAAACTTCATTCAAATAACTCATAATCAATATACTTAGGTGTAATGTCGATTCTCTGTTAGATAGATCCGAACTCTTCTAAGAAACAACCAATTTCTTAAAGGTTTGTATCTTTTAGTGCAAGCGATAATCCATTTGTTGTTTTTCCATATACAAATAAATAATTTAATGTATAAGTGACAACATAACTTAGGAACACCCTCCTTGATCTAACAGAGTCCGAAGTGTAGGAGAAATAACAATTTTCACTGCTATTTTCTCGTCAAGTTGGCACAATGCTTTCAAGACTTTAATCATTGAACACGGAAAATTCATAGAAGCTCTTGTGATTTTTGCTTGGGTTGTTATAAAAAATTCCAATAGGATACAACCTTATGTTTTAGGATGATGGATGTGAGAATAGAAAAGGATCCAGAACTCTGGTTGCTACTAGAAGGGAAAATGGAAATGTTTATCAACTCAAGGGTTTTGATGGTCACTGCTTTATGATCAGATTAATGAAAGTTGGTTATGGAATAGGGGGATGTGTCACATTAATTTTGATAACTTATTGAGAATCAATTTAGTTTAAGATATGAGAGATATTCTAAATATTAAAAAACCTATCAATTCTATTTTTAAGGAGTGTCATTGAAAAAAAGAAAGAAGAATCTTCAAATTAAAAGAACAATCTACTAATGGAATGTTAGAATTGATACCTAGAGATCTTTCTGGTCTTGCAAGAGTAAGACTTCTTAAAAGTGATAGGTATTTCATACTATTAACTGATGATTTTTCTCAAGTGACATGGGTTACTTTTCTTAAAGAAAAATCAAAAGCTCTAGAGAACTTTAAAGCATTCAAAGTTATGGTTGATAATGAAATGGATATGAAATTAAAATGTTTAGATTTGATAGATGTGGAGATTTAAGCTCCAATGAGTTTAATATCTTTTGTGAGAATCATGGAATAAAGAGGCACTTGTCTACCATTAGGATTCCTCAACAAAATGGAGTTTTTGAAAGAAATAATAGAACTATTCAAGAAGCTACAAGAACAATGATGAAAGAGGAAAATATACTAGATTTCTATTGGAGAGAATAAATTCATACTATTTCTTATATACATAACAAATTCCAAGGAAGAGAAAAAAACAAAGACTCCATATGAGCTCTATGGTATGGAAGGATCCCTACTGTCAAATACTTCAGAGTGTTTGGAAGTAAATGTTATGTCAAAAGAGATGAAGAAAAGTTAGGAAAGTTTTATGTAAGGTTTTATGAAGGTTTCTTCATTGGATATTCTAATAGAAGCAAAGCTTACTAATGCTACAACAAAATATTGAGAAATATTGTTGAGTGAAAGTATTAAGGTTGATGAAGATTTATAGAAAAATTCAATGGAAATAGATGGATATGAGTCAAATGAGTATTCTTGAAAAGAAGAAGAAAAAGATAAAGAAAAAGAATCACATATTGAAGAGGAAGAAGATCCAAAAAATACTTTCAAAACTCCTAAGTATGTGCACAAGAATCATTCTGAAGAATAGATCATTGGAGATAAGAGTAGAGGTGTACTAAAAAGAAGGAAAGAGATTGAAGAATGAGTAAATATATGTTTAAATTTTGAAGTTGAACTTAAAACAGTGATTGAGGCATGAAAAGTTGAATATTGGATCAATTCTATGGAAGAACTATTACAGATTGAGAAGAACTGGACTTGGGAACTTGTCCCAAGACCAACAAACAAAAATGTGATTGGAAGTAAGTGGGTATTCAAAAAAACTAAATGAGAATGGATAAGTGGTAAGGAAAAAGTCAAGACTTGTGTGTAAGGGATACTCACAAGTTGAAGGAATACATTTTCAAGATACATTTTCCCCAGTGGAAAGAATGGAAGCTATCAGGATTTTTTGTCTTTTGCAACACATAAGGATTTAAAATTTTATTAGATGGATGTGAACTCTGCTTTCTTGAATGGAGATCTAGAAGAAGAGGTATACATAGAAAAAACCAAAAGGTTTTAGTTATTAAACAAACCGAATATGGTTTGTAGATTGAAGAAGGCATTGTATGGATTGAAGCAAGCTCCTAGAGCTTGGTATACAAGGTTGGATAGTTATTTGATACAACAAGGATTCAATAAAGGTACCACATATAGCAATATTTACTTTAAAGTTGAAAAAGATCAAATCTTGATTATGGTTGTATATGTTGATGACATAATATTTAGAGACAATGAAGCTATGTGTAATAATTTTACATAAGGAATGCATAAAGAGTTTGAAATGTGTATGTTCGGGGAGATTCATTTCATCCTTGGACTACAAAAATCATATAGATAAATTTATTTTCATTTCACAATCAAAGTATGTCAAATAAATATTGAAGAAGTTTGGAATCAAAGATTCTAAATTTGTGTGTACCCTTATGGTTACTGGTTGTAAGATGAGCAAGAATGATGAATCTCCTAAGGCTGATCAGAGAAAGTATAGATCAATGATTGGAGGACTGCTATATCTGACTAATACTAGATCAAATATCATGCATATAGTTTTTCTTGTGGCTAGATTTCAAGAAAATTCTAGAGAGTCACATGTTGAAGTAGTGAAAATAATATTAAGATAATTGAAGGTAACTTAGGATCATGGATTTTGGTATCTAAAGGATACCGATTTTACTCTGAGTGCTTACATAGATATAGATTGGCTTGGTTGTGTAGATGATAGGAAAAGTACAAGTGGTGGTGCATTATTTTTTGGATGCAGATTGGTGCCATGGTTAAGCAAGAAGAATGATTTGATATCTTTATCTACTATAGAAGAAAATTAAATTGCAACAACATCTTGCTACACACAAGTTTTATGGATGAGGAAAACATTGAAGGATATCAGGGTGGTATATGATGAACCAATTTTTATCTTATATGAAAATACAAGTTTTATAAATATTTCAAAGAATCTAGTAATGTATTCAAGGAAAAAATATATCTCAATTTAGTATCACTTTCTGAGAGAGAAGGTTGTAGAGAATGAAGTAAAGCTTGAGCATGTGCCTACAAAGGATCAAGTTGTTGATATATTCACTAAGGCTCTTTCTAAGGATACATTTGAGGATCTCTAGGAGAAGTTGGGGATTATCTCCCCTCTTTTGAACTAGATGCATAAGGAGATGCTTCACTCCAGTGTATTTCAAAATCCATCCTTTGGTCTAGACTGATGATTGGTGGCTACCTCTCAAGGGGAGTAGGTAGTGACATTTTTGGTTGTTGCAGTCAATAAGAGTGAGTGTTGTCATTATGTAGTGGTTGTTGATTAATGTAGTATGGTGTGTGTTCCTAAACGAGAGTATATTGAGTAGTAAAGGAATAGAGGTTGTAGAGAATTTATGAGAAGTTTGATTGATGTCAAAGGGGAAGCATAAGTGATGAGAATATTTTGTACTTTTCTAGTGATGTCAAAGGGGGAGAGAATAATGGGAAAAAAAAGGAGAATGAAGCATGTGAAAAATTAAATGAAAGAAAGTCTTGAGCTAGTTGTGTAAGGGGAAGAAAGCAAAAAAATTGGAAACTGTTGTGTCTTTGATTATTTTTCACATCATGTATTGCTATCAATGACAAAGGGGGAGATTGTTGCAAGTATGAGAAATTGTTGTTGTCATTGATGTCAAAAAGCTTGTGTTGTCATTGGTGACAACTGTATGAGAAGAAGATTGGTGTAAGTTTATGTGTAGTTTTTTGTGTTATCTATATTGTTGCGTTAATGATTCTTTGATTACCTGCATTATGTTATCATTAGTAAGCTACTGGTGTCAACCTCTAGAATTTCTTTGAAAAGATTATATCTATGGATGTATGGTTGACTTTCTATGTTGCAGTTGGCTTGATGATGATGAATAAGTACTGAAGAAGATGATGATGATGTGACTCTAGTGCTTGGTTTCCAAGTGCGTTCAAGAAAATTTGATAAAAAGAGGAAACAATGAATTGCAGTGTGTTCTAGGTTGAAGAGTAGTGTTTTGGTTTTGATCTACATTCTTCTAGGTTGAAGATATGCTTGTGTTTTGGATATTTTTATCAAAGGTTTTCATAGGTGTTGCATTTAGAATTTGGTGTGTTGGATAACTGTGTAGAGGAAGTTGTATTCACCAGTATGTGAATTATGTATTGTAGAGGTGTCTAGGAAAAAAAATTATGCCTCAAATATCTCTACAATTTGGTTTTAGGTCTTGCAGATTTGGAGGTGTGTTGATGATGTTGGCATCTTTCTTTAGTAAATTTTTCTCGACATTTGGTGCTTTGAAAGTCAATTATTTTAGTTACAGTGTATGGAAAAGTTGTTTGAGTGTATTGGGTGTGTACATTCTTTTAGTGAAAGTTGTTGCAAAGGATTTTTTTGGATTTCATGGTATTTTTGGAATATTCCAAATTATGTTCAGGTGACATTTCTTCTCTGCAAGTTATTGTTGGATCAAAGTATGTGTGTACTTAAAATTTTAATGGTGTTTACACAGGTAACAACCAACTTAGGTGTTTACACTACTTATTAAATTTGTGGAAGTGTTGTGTAGTGTGTATGAGTGGATTTAGGTCCTAGATAAGGTGTTTTTTTGTCTACCTTCATTCATTTCCACCACAAGAATGTTTTGGTGCCAAACTAATTTTAATTTCTACAATTGAGGTGCATAGATGACCTTGGAGAATGCTTTCAAGGTTGAAGATGATATAAATATGAGTTGTTTTTTTTGAGAGACTTGAAGATAGATGAGAATGATGCAAATTACAGAGTATTAGAGTGTGAATTTGAGAAGTACAGTGTGAGCTTTCATATGTTAGATTACTTAATGTAGTGAGTAGATGGTGTCTACAATTATTTAGAGAGACTGCAAAGGTGTTGATGATGTTGTGGTAGATTTATCCATTGTATTGAGATGGATTCTCATTGTAATACTCTTCTCTATCCTCTTTTTTATTCTGGAAGTGAGACTCTGGTAGTGAGCCTTTCTTTCTCTTAGGCAGTGAGCCCTCTTCCAGTGAGATCTATTGTATTTGGTGTTGATATTACTTTATATTGTGAGCTAATCCTCACTCTAGTTTTCCCATCTTGGGTTTTACACATAAATCTGGTGTTTTTTTGTGCATGGTGTTAATTTGATTTAGTTTCTATTATTTTATTTCATGATAAAACATCCTAATAGATTAAGGGTTAATTGAATGAATGTGGATCTAGATGATTATGAGGG
Organism: Sequoiadendron giganteum; assembly: GCA_007115665.2. Classification (NCBI taxonomy): domain Eukaryota; kingdom Viridiplantae; phylum Streptophyta; class Pinopsida; order Cupressales; family Cupressaceae; genus Sequoiadendron; species Sequoiadendron giganteum. The sequence continues at coordinate 226,196,119 of CM021109.1, read as the reverse complement.
TTTTGAAGTTTTAAGGTACAATTGATTTACCCCCCTTAGTTTTCTTGTGCATTCAACATGATGATCATCTTGAAGAGATGTCTAAATTTCCTTATGATAGTGTTGTTAGTAGTTTGATGTATGCAATGGCCTGTACTAAACAAGATATAGGCCTATTAGTCGTAGTTTTGAGTAGGCTTATGTCTAACCTTGGTAGAGAGCATTGGAATTTTGTTAAAAGGGTGTTTATATATTTATATGGTACTTTTGATTACTGTTTGGTTTTTCATGGTACTGATGATGTGGTTACAAGTTATTAGACATACAATTTTTTTGGATGCAGATTGGGCAAGTGAATTGGACAGTCGAAGGTCCACTAGTAGATATTTTTTAGTATATTTGGAGGTGAGATGAATTATATGAGTAAAAGACAAGCTACAGTTTCATTTTACACCACTGAATTAGAATATATGGCTACTACACATGCCTATAAGGAGGGTTTTTGGTTAAAAATACTTGGTAAAGGAATTGGTTTTGATTGAAAAACAATAAGGATTGGATGTGATAGTTAGAGTGCCATATGTTTAGCCAAAAATCATATGTATCATGCTTATACTAAGAAAATTGATGTATAATATCACTTTGTGCAAGAAATAGTTTAGAATGGTAAGGTATTGATTGAGAAGGTTGACACTTTAAATAAAGTTATATATTCTCTCATAAACTAGTGACCACAAAGAAGTTCTCTTCATGCAGAAAGGCCATAGGCCTTGATCATTGTACTTGATTATATTTTTTATGTATCTCATGGATGTAATTACAATGTATAATGTGAAGTGGTAGAACGTTAGGATAGGGGATATTATATTTTCTATCCTAAGTTGATATTATGTCTCCACATTCTTTGGAAAGTTTCATAAAGGACATGAGAGGCAAATTATTTATTAATTATTTTCTTATGTTAAATTGTAATTACATTCATAGAGGTAGACCCATTATGGTGACAGTTATAGATAATCTTGAGAGAATATTCTTTTTGGGTGTCCACTTTCTGGGTGGGAACCACCCAAAAGTGCATGATATTCCATGTTCATTTGCATGTTGTGCATGTTCTATGTATGAGCCATCGAAGCTATCGAAGAGTAATAGAGCACTCCAGATTGACTAATTTTGATTGGTTATGTGTTAGGTGCCCATGTGAAGGTCATGTGATTCACTTAAGATTTTTAACCATGTTTATGGGTTGTCCACTAAGAGGGATGTTGGTTTTTCCAAGTGATTTTACTTGTTTTTTTAGGATACTGTAAGTGGTATTCTCTCCCACAAACTTGTATATATTGGAGAATTGATATGGTGGTTTCATAAGTTTATTTTGCAGGTTTTGAAAGTAACGAAGTGCTATCAAGATTGACAGAGGAGTGTTGTATTGATGTACTTCATTGGAGATTAATACAATAATTTCATCTCTTTGAGTGTGTAGTTTTTTCTTGAAAGGGTTTCTCCATGTATATCTTGTGTCACTTTTGATTCTCATGTTGTGGTATTTTTTTCCCTTTCATTATTGGAATTTTTAATCACATAACACATTATTGGTAATCTTGAATACATTATTCAATATTTGCAAACACATTATTAAGTTCATATTGCTTCAAGTTTCACCTTGATTATACAACATAGAGTACCTAATCTTAGAGGATAAAATGGAAGAAAAATTAGTTTCACTTATTTATAAGTAAACAAAAAAATGAATAAAATCCATAGACCACTTTGTGAAACATCAATCAATGGTGAAACATTGATTAGATAAAATATCCAAGGTGAAAGCCTTTAGAATATCTAACTTGGTTCTATGTTGGGATAATGACCATGAGAGAATGGGTGACCATGGTAATTTTGATAAAAATTAGACCAAACTATTTCAAATCACTGAAATTATAGGAGATAACACATATAGGCTAAAGATCTTGATTTGTGAAGATCTTCCTTTTCCTATTAATGGGATAGTCTTAAACCATTACATTTAGTGATAAGTTTTTTAGTATCACTTGTAAATATTTGTATACTTGTGCATAGTGTGGTGTGACTTTTATTGTTTTGGCTTCTATAGACTTTTTTGTGTGCTAGAGGTTATTATTTTCTTTTAGTATCAACTAAGGCAAGTAACCCTTGAAAGAAATAAAATTTCTTGTATTTAGGAAATTAAATATATTTTTTGTATAGGTTTATAATTTTTTATGAGTTTAGTTTGTTTAATATTGTCACGACCTCCTTAATATATTTAAAATTACCTCATTATCTTAAAAAATTATACATTGTTATTCTGATAATAACTAGTTGTTAGAATAAATTAAATTATCAAGCACACATTTTTTATGGACCAACCGACATAACCAACTTACATCGCTTGTAGCCGTCCAAGCCACCACCTTTTAGTTATCCATAATAAATGTGTTAGCTAACTATGATCTATAGTATTTTTAACATGTATTATATATTTTTCTATAAATTGAATATCAATACAAAGATCTACGTGCTTAATTTCATAGCTAGTCTTTTATTTGTGTTTTCATGGTATCAGAGCCATGTTGGGAAGGTTTCTAAGCACCATCCTAAAAGTGAATTTTATTGTGAGTTGTATAATGTCAGCTATGCACAAATGCATGCAACAGTAGTGAGGATAAGAGAAAATCAAGGAAAAATATCACTAGTGTGATGGAGGTCAATTAAATTTTCAAAGTTGTTGCATAAAGGTTATCATGTGAAAAGGTTTCCTATTGCTTTAGATAGTAGTTTACAATTTTTTTGTGAATCTGATAGAATTCAAAGAGATCACTCAAGAGATTGATGCTTTGTTTTATCTAGTCATTTTTTAAAATTAAGGGAGGTCATAGGAAAACAACATTAAGGTAAGACACCACCATTTTCTATTCATTGTAATTGTTAGTTGTTAGTTACATGAGATGTAAGGTTGTGTGATGATTATGCGAGCTATTTTTTACTTTTGTGTGGCTGATAGTGCTGTTGTAATTTTCTCTGTTTGTGGGAAAAGTGTTCCTTGTATTTTTTTGGGCCATGATGGTATGCTAATGATTCTTGAAAACACTATTAGTCTGAGTGAGCTATCAAAGTCAGTTTGAATATTTTGGTACTCCTTTGTCACAAAAATAATACATCTTATCGCTCTTCTTTTGGTTGGAGCGATAATTCTCATGAAAGGTGTTTGTTCAGATTGTGAAGTGCTTATAAATTTATGAAGCAAAAGGTGAAATTGTAATATTGGAATTTTTGACAATTCTGGTTAAAATGAAAATATTGATAAAATCTCCTTGATATTTGTAAGTCACAAATTTTTAAAAGACCTGTGTGTTTGGTTCATAAGAAGGCCAACATAAGGGTATGGTAATAAAAAAAATGCATTGTGTGTGTTGGTAGGGCTTTATTATATAAGCCTCTTTGTTTGTGTGACTAAAGAGTTTATTTTGTTCTTTCCATGGTTGCCTATGAGCTCTCTAATATTATGGTTAGTGAAAAATTAGATGGTTCTAACAATGAAAGTATGTAATGTGAGATGGAATTGATTCTAAAAATGAAAGGTTTGTTGGAGGGTCAGTGCAGGATCTTGGGGGTCCAAACTAGCCCCTTAAGTGGCAAGGAAAATTCAAAAAAATAGAGGCAACTTGACATTAAATATTTGAAAAGGTTATTAACATAATTTAAAAAATACGTAAGAACATAATTTGTATCAAATTATTTTCATTTATTTTCTATTAATTAGATTATAAAATTATTACTCAAGGTAGCAAATAGAGTGCAAAGGAGCAGACCATGAGTGAAATTTCATAGATGTGGTATAAAATGGTTATTGGAAATAAGATGCCATTTAATTGCAATCCTAAAACATTAGTTATTTCATGTATATCCTAAGTTCTTGAAATGTGTTTATCAAACACTAGGAATAAGAAGGAATTAATAATTGTTGAAATAATCATGTTAATTGGCATTTGTAATTAATTCTAAATGTTAAAAGCATGTGTGGATGCCTTGGGATTAGCTCCTACAAAATAGGAGCACATGGGATCACACATGGGAGGTGACACTCAACTTAAGTTCAGTTAACTAAGTGGTAAATTGAGTTTACTTCAAGAATGCATCCTAGGTTCCTATAAAATAGGGATTTTGTTTTATGCATGTTGAGCACCTATAAAATAGGGTTTGAAGTTCAGTTGAAGTTCAGTTCAGTTAAGTTATCTTCAGTTAGCTTTAGTTGCATGTTAGTTCACTTCAGTTAACTTGGAATGCATGCCTAATAACTTGAGTTTCATGCAAGATAACAAAAACTACCTTCAGTTAACAGGAGATGACCATTCTTACATGAATGGTGTTGAGAAATGTTTCAGTTAACAAAAAATATCTTGGACCCACTTTGGGCGCCCAAGTTGGCTTCTTGGAATTAAATCCTTTGCATGCAGAGATATTATTGATTGCCTAGTTAAGTGGGGCCCTCTTGTGGGCGCCAACTTTGAGGATAAAGCCTTGAGATACTTACAAGATGAAGAATTAGTTATGACTTCAGTGTGGTACGCCCAAATGGAAGAGGTAGATGGTTTGACATTGGTTTTCATGGTGCATCTCCAATTGCATGAAATTGGCGTACCTTTAAGGGTTAGGGCTTAAGCATTGTTTGTATAACTCATTTTGGAGTTTACAATGTGGGAGAAAGTCAATATATCTCAAACAACTTGTAAAGAGAGTTTGTAAGTTTTATTTGTAGGTTGTGAAGAAGTTTGGTGAAGGCAAAAGAGGCACTCTCAAGCAAGAATTGAAGCTATTGTAATCTATTTCAAGATTGGAATAATAGATCATTTCTTGCTGGAGTTTTTACTCGAAAGGGTTTTCTCCATGGTATATTCTTGTGTAATCTTTCTAATATCCTGTCTACTTCTTCTATCAACTTCTGTCTACATTCTACAAACAGTAAAAAGGATTAATCAGATAATCACCTACAAAGAATATGTAACAAAGGAAATACATATTTAGATCAGCAATATTAAAGTTTTACAAGGTATTAAGCTACTAAAACACCTCAATTTTCAACATGTGGTATCAGAGCTGAGGTTGGGTAGAGTATTGGAATGTCTTTCTCTTAAAGATTGAAGGATTTATTGGCTTAGTGGGAGCTTTTCTAATTTTGATTATTTGCTGATTTTGGAAATAAGTTTTGTTACAATGAATTCATGTTTAGATATTGAAAATTTCAATGGATCTAACTATGAAATGTGGAAATTAAAAATGGAAGATCTTCTTGAAGAAAGAGATCAGTGGTTAGCTGTTAATAATTAGACAAAGACACCTACAACTATTTCAAATGAGGATTGGGCTAAGTTAGATAAAAAGGCAAGAGGAACTATTAGATTATTTCTTGCTGATGTTGTTCTCTTAAATGTTTCAGATGAAAATATTGCAAATAAATTATGGAAGAGAATAGGAGATATTTATCAAACTAAAAGCCTTACAAATAAGTTATATCTGAAAAGGAAGTTGTATTCATTAAAAATGAAAGATGGTGATGTTGTAGCACAACATTTAAATTCTTTTAATATGATTCTCAATCAGTTAGCATATGTAGATGTAAAGCTAGAAGATGAGGATAAATGCATTTTACTACTTTGCTCCTTACCAGATTCTTGGGAAAATCTAATTGTTGCAATCAATGGCAATGGTGCAAATCCAAAGATGGAAAATATCATTCCAACTCTCCTATCAGAGGAGATGAGGAGGAAGTCTAAAACTGGCTCCCAAGATGCCTTGTTTGTTAGAGGTAGGCCTAAAGAGAAGGAATCTAAGGCAGATAAGAAAGGAAAGGGTAAGTCTAAAGGATGGTAAAAAACCCTTGGTAAGAGTAAGGTAAAGTGTTGGAATTGTGGAAAACCTAGACATATTAAAAAGGATTGTAAGAGTAAGAAAAAGGGATTTGATACTTCTACAGAGAAATCCACAAATGACAGTAATGAGGCATTAGTCATTTCTTCTAATACTGTTGTTGATAACTCTTGGCTTATTCATTCAGGTTGCTCCTATCATATGACTCCTTGGAAGTTGTGGTTCACTAAGTATATTGCATATGATGGAGGAGATGCCTTCTTTGGAGATAATAGCACAACAAAGGTTGTTGGCAAAGGAGAGGTAAAATTGTGTTTTAGTGATGGTAGGGTTAAGAACCTTAATGATGTTTTACATATTCCAGGACTTGCTAGAAATCTAATTTCTGTCTCTAAGCTCAATGATTCTGGAATGCATGTAACATTTGACAAAGGTGGTTACAGATTGGTGAAAGGGAATATGGTGGTTGCTAAAGGATCTCGGATCAAGACTTTGTTTAAGTTGAATACCTCCAATGTAAATATTTTATCAAATGTAGTTGAAGCTGAAAATACATGCATGTTATGGCACCATAGATTGGGCCATATAGGTGAAAAAGGTCTTAGGACCATTATAAATAAGAATTTGGTTGATGGTTAACTAAGTGGTAAATTGAGTTTACTTCAAGAATGCATCCTAGGTTCCTATAAAATAGGGATTTTGTTTTATGCATGTTGAGCACCTATAAAATAGGGTTTGAAGTTTAGTTGAAGTTAAGTTCAATTCAGTTCAGTTGAAGTTTAGTTCAGTTCAGTTGAAGTTCAATTCAGTTTAGTTGAAGTTCAGTTCAGTTCAGTTCAGTTATCTTTAGTTAGTTTTAGTTGCATGTTAGTTCACTTCAGTTAACTTGGAATGCATGCCTAATAACTTGAGTTGCATGGAAGATAATAGGAACTACCTTTAGTTAATAGGAGATGACCATTCTTGCATGAATGGTGTTGAGAAATGTTTCAGTTAACAAAAAATATCTTGGACCCACTTTGGGCGCCCAAGTTGGCTTCTTGGAATTGACTCTTTTGCATGCAGAGATATTATTGAATTCCTAGTAAAGTGAGGCCCTCTTGTGGGCGCCAACTTTGAGGATAAAGCCTTGAGATACTTACAAGATGAAGACTCAGTTGTGACTTTAGTGTGGTATGCCCAAATGGAAGAGGTAGATGGTTTGACATTGGTTTTCATGGTGCATCTCCAATTGCATGAAATTGGCGTACCTTTAAGGGTTAGGGCTTAAGCATTGTTTGTATAACTCATTTTGGAGTTTACAATGTGGGAGAAAGTCAATATATCTCAAACAACTTGTAAAGAGAGTTTGTAAGTTTTATTTGCAGGTTGTGAAGAAGTTTGGTGAAGGCAAAAGAGGCATTCTCAATCAAGAATTGAAGCTATTTTAATCTACTTCAAGATTGGAATAATAGATCATTTCTTGGTGGAGTTTTTACCCGAAAGGGTTCTCTCCACGGTATATGCTTGTGTAATCTTTCTAATATCCTGTCTACTTCTTCTATCAACTTTTGTCTACATTCTACAAATAGTAAAAAGGATTAATCAGATAATCACCTACAAAGAATATGTAACAAAGGAAATACATATTTAGATCAGCAATATTAAAGTTTTACAAGGTATTAAGCTACTAAAACACCTCAATTTTCAACATTGGTGAGGGTTGTGAAGATCATGTCGTAGATAGGAGGTCTCATTCTAGTGGAGAGTCTCAGGTGTTGCATTGCACAAAAGGCTGATCTGGAAGTATCCCCTCAACAACGAAATCAAGAAAGTCTAGGATTTCAGAGGGATAGTGGGTGAAATTCATTTTTTTGTTGGTGCTCAAATGGTGGGAAGGGTGGTCAAGGCTAGCAAGGCCATAATACCAATCCTTTTAAGGCCTTACAAAGGTGCAAGAGAAATTATAAATTCAAATAATGGAACAAGGGATTTCAGGTAGGATCACAGGGGGATGTGCCAACTGAGAAATTTTTCTTGGCATGGAAACATAAAACAAAACTTGTCAAGGTGAGATAGATCAAAGGCCTCTAGGAATGACAGTGGTTTTAGTGATAGGAAAGCATTAGGGAGAAGGTGGACTATGTTTTTTAGATCTATTAAACTCTAGGAAGAAAAGGACTGAATCAAAAAGATGGGGTTGATCATCAAGTGGTATGGTATGAGGCTCAATTGGGATAGTTTCATGAGATGGTGACATGGGAAATGGGGGGATGATATGGAGTTTAAGGCCCTGCTGCAAGGTTATTTTGTGGTTGTTTTTCCTTTGATGGCGATCAAGGAGTAAATTGAGAATGGTGGCTAGATCATGGATGGGTGTGGTTTTTATATATGAAAATGGCAGATTGGCTTTGACCACTATTGCCACAATATGAATAGGATTCAAGATTGGTACAATTTGTTGTATTTACCCTTAGAATTCTAGGCTTCAAGCATCTTTGTGGATATTGGAAACAATTTGGGAAATTTTATTTGCACAAAAGAGAGACTGGAATCAGATGGTATAAGCTCTTATATTATAATCTACATGGAGAACAATCCCAATAGCCAGACATGGTGGGAGATTGAAATATTGATGTTCTAGGGGAACTAGGTACAGACTTTAACTCTAGATCCATGCCCCAAGAGCACCTTGTTGAGGACTACAATTTTGTGAAATCAAAATTTGGAGGGAATGTAGGAACTTGGCCATTAGTCTCATGATCGAGCTAGTTCGGAGGGTTCTCCTATGGAATATTCCCTAGTAGGTTGATTCATTCCACTAGAGAGGGAAGATGAAGGTGTGCCAGGTAATGTTGTGGCTTTGACTAAGGAAATGGTTGTTTTAGAGGAACAAAAAATGGAGATTGAACAAAATATGGTGGATGCCATTTATTTTCTAGGAAAAAGGGTAAGGGAGGAGGACCTGAACTCCCTCTTGGAAGTTGGAATTGAATTGGTGAAACTGGCCAAGGCAACCAAAAGTGGAACGATCAATATTGACAATGAAGATTGGTTTGAGGATTTTACTACTAAACTATATCTTGATAATGATGAATCAAAATATGGGGTAAAGGAATTAGACAAAAAATCAATCAAGAGGCAAATATTTTCTATGAAGGAGTAGGTTGTGCTTGGAAAAATGGGTATAGGACAAAGGGAGTATAAAAAAACCTCAAGGGAGAATCCCAAATAAGGAAAAAATCAAATGGGATGGAGAAGTGAATGGGAAGTTGAAGATCAGTGAGATGCTAAAAGTAGGGAAGGGAGATGCCCTTCCTGAAAAAGCCATGAAACTTGTAACTTGGAATTTTAGGGGCTTAAATTCCCCTAACAAATGTTGTTTGATTAAGCATCAAGTAGAATCAATGGCTATGGACATTTTCTTGTTGCAAGAGACAAAGCTTGGTGATCAAGAGAGGAAAATCTTTGTAAATAAGATGAAGCAATGGAAATCAATTGGGGTCAATGATACGAGGACCTTAAGAGGGTTCATGATCCTCTAGAGGCCTCAATATGCTCTCTTGGAGGAGGTGACAATGAGTAGATACTAAACCGCCTGCAAGGACTGAAGTATTGCCTCAAATCTTAGTTTTCTTTGAGTCAATGTATATGGGCCTAATAATTGCCTTGAGAAAAGACAAGTTTGGAATTAATTAGATATTATCTGTGGTGATCCGGCCTTTAAGTTTTGTGTTCTGGGTGGGGATTTCAATACAATCCTGAAAATGTTCGATAAGAAAGGTGGAGTGACAAGTAAACTTCAATCTCGGTTTGATTTTGAAAGTTTCATAAAAAAAAGATGCTTTTAGATGTCCAAAAAGAGAATGGAAATCACACATGGACAAATAGAAGGAGTGGGGTTTGCAGTATAGCTGAGAAATTGGATAGATTATTATTTAGAGGAGATTTAAGCCTCTTTCCATTTACCTTGGAAATCAAGATCATTCCTAGATTAGGCTCAAATCACTTTCCTATAGCTTTGGAGGTTGTGGGGGAAAGGAGCCCAGTGATATGTCTGTTAAATTCAAAAACATGTGGTATAGAGACCCAAAATTTTTGAACCTAATCAAGGGTTGATGGTTAAACTACAAGCCAAATGGCTCTAAGATGTTCAACATTGTAACCAAATTAAGAGTGATTAAATAAAACTTGAAGCTTTGGAATTGAGAACATTTTAAAAAAAAATTTAAGGAAAAAAATGAAAATGAAGGAGCCTTTGGAAACTTTATCAGAAGAAACAATTAATAATGGGATGGACAACCACTATTTATTAGAAGAATAGGGTCTTTTAAAGAAATTAAATGATGTTTTGGAAAAAGAATAAATTTTCTAGCGCTAGAAGTCAAGAGATACATGGCTCTCCATAGGTGACAAGAATACAAAGTTCTTTCATAATTCAACCAAGTTTTGTAGGAAGATTAATAGACTCACCAACATCAAAAAAAGTGATGGTAGGGTATTGGATAAGATAGAATATGTGAAGGAAGCCACAATGTATTTATTTGAGGACCTTTTGAACGATTGGTCAGGGTCAAACTTAAGTGCGCAACATGAGCTTTTGGAATGTATCCTAAAGATAATCACACAAGAGAAAAATATGATGCTAAATAGTAAATTCACGGAGGATGAAATTAGAGCAACACTATTGTAACTTCACCTAGATAAGGCATGGGGCCCATATGGCTTTCTCATAGGATTTTTCCATAAGTGTTGGGACATAGTGGGCAAGGAAATTTTTGAGGCAATTGAGGATTCTAAGAGTTTTGAAAGGGTGTTAAAAGAGCTAAACAACACCTTTATTTCTTTAATACCAAGAAGGAAAAAATAGAGCCCCTCGATTATTTTTAGTTGATCTCCCTTTGCAATACCATTTACAAATTTCTGGACAAAGTTGTGGCTAATAGGATAAAGAAAATCCTTCCTAGCATCATTTCAGAAGAACAAACTATTTTATTTCTAGGAAGATCAATTCTTGATGGTGTCATAATCACTCAAGATGCAATTCATTCCATTCAAACTATAAAAAATCCAGAAATGTTAATCAATATTGACATAAGGAAGACATATGACAAGGTAGAATAGTATTTATTTTTATAAATTTGCAAGCCTTTGTTTTTAGAAGGGCTTGGTTGCACTGGATCTTTAGTTGGATTACCTAACCAAGATTCTTTATTCTTTTAAATGGACCCCTAAAGGTTTTTTAGTGTTTCTTAGGGGCTATGCCAAGGGGATCACCTATCCACCATTCTATTTATTATAATGTTAGAGGCCCTTGGTATATGTATCACCAAATCTAGGAGCTATGGTAAGGTGGAGGGGGTACAAATCACTTATAGAATGCTAGCAGTCACTCATCAACAGTTTGTTGATGACACTATTCTATTTGGAAGGGCCCATAAGTGGGATGCAAGATTTTTTAGGTTCCCTTTCTTTAGGTCAAGAGGTAAGCCTAGCCAAATTTGAGGTTTTTTATTTAATACCCCCATACATAGAGAGGATCAAATTCTAAGGATTTTGAAATTTAGGAGAGGGAAGCTACCTTGCAAGTATCTTGGTATTTCGCTTGCTAAGGAGGTGCAATTAGACAAGCTATGGGAGAATGTGGTAAAGAAGGTGGAGGATACATTTTCCTCATGGAAGTGTAGACACCTAACAAAACTCAAATCTATGATTTTCACCATGCCATCATATTTGTCATCCTACCTCCCCATGTTGGTCGGGGCAAGCAGAACTCTAAATAAGAAAATAAAGGATATTTTTTGGCAGGGCAACTCTGAGCATCACAAATTTCCTTTGGTTAAGTGGGAGAAGGTGTGTGAAAGAAAATAAATATATGGGGTTGGCTTGAAGAATATTCTCTACCGAAATAAAGCATTAGAGGCCAAACTAGTCTGGGCACTACACACCAAGTGAGAATCAAAATGGGAAAAGATTTTAAAGTTGAAGTATCTAGCCACAAATGAGCTTAGTATTTTTACTTCCAGGAACCTCCCCACATGTTCCAGGATTTGGAATTTCATATGCAATTGTAGAGAAGTGATTTTGGACTATCTTACTTAGGAAATTAGAGATGGAAGTGGTGCCTCCTTCTAGGAGGACTCTTGGGAAGGCTTTCCCAAATTATCTAACTCGGTTGAGCTAGGGAATGTAAGGAATGTCACTAAGCAGGAATGGGGGGATAAGTGAGGGGAATACATGTTAGTCAGAATGGAAGATGTTTGGCCTAAGGCTGAATGGAAGTGTGTGTGGAGTCTAGGTCTAGATCCTAAGGAAGTAGCTTTCTATGAAGGGGTGATGAAGGATCTAAATATTTGTTATAGGGAAGACATGGATATCCTAAGATGGGGAGCTACTTTGAATGGGGAATAAAATGTGAAATAAGGTGTTTGGTAAAGTAACCTTTCTAGAAATTTGTGTTGGAACAAGGCATTGGGGAAAGTAAGCTTCCCAACAATCTATGTTGGGGAAATTAAGCTTCCTGGCAATTTGTGTTGGAACAAGGCATTTTTCTTTAGGTTGGGATTTTTACCTAGGTGTTTTTCTAGGGACAGACACTCATGGTAGAAATATCTGTTAATTTAGGGTTTTTTGGCCCATCTAGGTGTTGTCTATGTGAGAAAAACGAGGAAAATAGCAACCATATTTTCCTTAATTGATCCTACATCAAATTTGTTGGTAGTGGCTTCTAACCAAGTTGAATTGGCACACCATTTTTTCAAATAGACTTCTAGATATTCTATTGAGCTAGCCTTCTTTGCATAAATAGGTGTTATATGGTTGTGTATGGATTGTGTACCCACTAGTGTTGTTCTGGGAAGTTTTGAAATAAAGGAATAGGCATGTTTTCTAGGAGAAATAATTGCCATCTTAATCGCTTCAAAACAAGATTGAATCTTGCCTAGTTGAGCTGGTAAACTCTAGAGTGAGGGAGGCTAATCCTAGGAAGAGCACATTCCCTAAATGGGATGCAAGGTTGTGTAGAGTCTAAATGGTCTGTGGGTTCGTTCTATCATTAGGGAAGGTAGCTTAAAAACCCAAGAATTGAGGAAAATCATAGAATGGTCACCCTCAGAGTCAGGTTGGTACAAGTACAATTTCGACGGTACCTCACATGGAAACTTGGGGGTTTAGGGGAAAGATGAATAGTTAGATACTAGCATGGGAAGGTAGTAGGCCAATTGGTAGAGCCTTTTTCGAAGGGGACAAATAATATGGAAAAAAATGCAAGAAATAATCTTTGGGTTGAAGCTGTGTCACGAGTTGAAACTAAAAAAAATAGCCAATGAAGGTGATTCTTAATTAATAATCAACACTCTCATAATGTAAAAGGTAGTAAATTGGAAACTAGCAGCGAGATTGGAAGAAGCCTTAGATCTAATAGATAGTTTTGATTTGTCCATAACCCACATCCTTCATAAAGATAATAGTGAAGTAGATCGGTTATCCAATTTGGGAGCCAATGTGAAATCACTAAAAGAGCTAATGTTGTAATAGGAAGTTAAGGAACCCATGGGAGGTTTGGTTGGTGTCTTTCTACATATTCTCTTATGGAAAGGTTGAATTTTTTTAGGGAAAGTAGATGATAAAACTAGGTATGTCGGGTTGGAAATGTGAGGTGGTTGAGGGAAGTATTTTCATGGGGTGTCTTATTGGGAATGAGGAATGAGAAAGATAATAGTGAAGCAGATCGGTTATCCAATTTGGGAGCCAATGTGAAATCACTAAAAGAGCTAATGTTGTAATAGGAAGTTAATGAACCTATGGGAGGTTTGGTGGGTGTCTTTCTACATATTCTCTTATGGAAAGGTTGAGTTTTTGTAGGGCAAGTAGATGATAAAACTAGGTATGTCGAGTTGGAAATGTGAGGTGGTTGAGGGAAGTATTTTCATAGGGTGTCTTATTGGGAATGAGGAATGAGAAAGTTGAGCTATTTGATGGATGGCGATACGATGTTTCATTAATGCCTCTAGCTTATCGTACCATTTTCACTCATGTCAATAATGGCAGTAAGAGGTAAATCTATGGTTTGATCAGATGAGATATGACATGCTTTCTTGCTGAAATTTTATGAATCCACATCATGTATGCTAGGCATTGGGTGGCCGAAGTTCAGGGAAAAATAGGTGGCACACATGCTTTTGCATAGTGTTGTAAGCGAGCTAAGCTATTGTGGATCAAGAACCATAAATAACGGAGGGGGCACAGTTTCACCTAAATTTTGGCCTCATTTTTTTTGCTAGAATTATATTTGTGGGAATGGTAGAAAGGTCCAAATTCATAGGGGAGATGTTTTTTGAGTTGCTGGTGAGCTTGGGCCTCGATACCCCAATCCACTTATATTACAAAGTTTGGCAGACCACTTTCAAAGTGATAACTAATCAGTGGTTAAAGAGGATCATGAAAAGGATTGATGATCATACAGTTGTGGCAGTGAAGATGATTATGGGCAAGGGGAATTTGTCAAACCTAGAGAAATTCTAGGTTAACACCCACATTGTCTCTTGGTTCTTAGAATCTATGATGGATTTTCGCACACCAAAAGTAGAGGTGAAGATGATAATCTAAAAACTATTTAAAAAAGAGCTTTTGGGTAGGCTAGACAATATCCTACATGTGACATTCTTGGGTCGTGGCACACCTCAACCTTGTGACCTCCCACTGACAAAGGTTCTTGGTGAGGTTTTCAAAGTATATCCCTTGTTATTGGAGCTAAAGGAATGACCATAGTTAGGCACCAAAAAAATTCTGCATATAGGGTAAGCTTCCTCAAGAAGATGTTGTTGCTTGAGTTTGTGAATGATTTTGACTGGGTCCCTGCTTTTGATCAATTTGCAAAAATGAATGGTTTCTAGGTGGTGGTTAGGTTGCTTAGGGTTAGTAGTCTATAAATAAAATTAACATTATGGTGGTGTATATGGTTTTTTTATTATGAACATAATGTAATCACACACGGCTTTGATTGAGAGCCATGTTTGGGGTTTAGGAATAGAATAATGTTGGTTGGTAGCCACATGTTGGCTAGTTTTTTTCTCTCTTTTTGGATAGGTGGTTGGGGTTTCGGTCTAGGGTGATGATTGGTAGTGGCTGGGTCTAAATTTTTTGCACTAGTGATGGTTTTCTATGGTTCCTACTTTGTAGACGTTTGTAATTATCTTTTACTGTTAATAAAATCCTCCTTAAAAAATTGTATCAAATTGAATGTGGTTTATAAGATACTAGTCCTCTTTTGGAAAAAGTAAATCTATTTGGTGAAATTTTGAAATTTCAATACAGTACTACTAAATTTTTAGGAAAGAAATTCAAAGTAGTTGTATGTTTGACCAACCTAAGTACAAGAAAAAAATAATGTTATTTTTGAAACTTTCAATATAAGTAGAGGACACATGCTCGGATGTGCCACATCTTTCTGATTTTTTTTGAAATTAAATAATTAGTTATGAATTTTTTATTAGAAAATTTTAAAAAATATTAAAACTTGTTTGTCTGATCACCATAACTTGGTCAAAAATTTATGAAAATCATTTTTTTATTTTTTTTAATGCTATAGTATGGGAAGCATAGAATGTGTCGGATCTTACAGATTCAAAAAATGTGAAATTATTTGAGAATTATAGATATTATTCAGCCAGCCTATGAATCAAGAATTTAGTCAAAATGCATGTAGAAAACCAATAATAATTATATATTTAATTATAAATAAGTCATATTTTATATTGGTGGAAATTTGACAATTCTATCAATAAACCCTTTTTGTTTCATCAAATTTGGATAGAAAAAAATGTCATCAACCATTTTTGGGTCATATCGCCACTTTTTGGAACCCCATGATCTTGCACTCACCTCAAAGCTAGCAATAAAAGACAAACCTACAAATGAAAGTAAGCATGAAAAATTAAATAAAATGGATATGAATGCACATGCTGCCATTTTATGGAAAATTGGTCTAGGGAGATGGTCTCATGTTTGAAAAATCTGAAAGCAACCAAGAAAATATTGGAAAATGCAAATAATGCATGAAATAACTATCATATTAAAAGTGATGGAAATAAAAAGGAAATTATCTCATTTAAAAATGAAGGGAGGAGATAGAATGAATGATCATATTACAAAAATGAAAAACATAAGAAATCAACTTGCAATGATGAATGTTGAATTTGAAGACTCTGAAATTATAGATTTTTTAATTGAAAGTCTTCTAGATGAGTATTATAACTTCATTCACACATTAGAGCTAACTATAAAATTTGAGAATATCACACTAGAGGAAGTGTATGGGGCTTTCTTGAATGAAGATGATAGAACTAAAAATTTCATAGGTGAGTCTAGAAAAAGTTCTCAAGTGTTTATGGCTAGAGGAAAATATAAGAACTACAATCAAAATAAATCATATCAAAATCAAAATCAAGAGAATTGACACAAAAATAATCAAAAGAAATGGAATAAACAAGGTATAATCAATAGAGGCATGGTTCGCAAAAGGTACAAAATGAATGGATAAATAACAAATATCATTCGAAAAGAGAAAATTTATCACATGTTATAGTTGTGGAGAAGAAAGGCATAAAAGTGATCAATGTCCTAGGAAATCACATGCAAGAATCATTTTTTTCTCATGAAGAGGGTGATCATAATATAATGAGAACCTCTCTAATTACTCAAGTAAATTCAAACAACACATGGTATATTGATTTAGGAGCTAGCCAACATATGAATTACAATAAAAACGTATTTAATTCTTTAGAAGAAACAAAAGGTGAAAGGATATTTCTTGGGGATGATAGTTCACATGCCAATGAAGGAATGGGTTCCATTTCAATGAAAGGACATGATGGTTAGAAGTAACATATGTGAATCTTGCACCTAAGCTAAAAAATCTTCTCTCAATGAGTCAAATAACTCAACATGGTTATAAGGTGGAGTTTTATTTAGATACATGTATAATAAAGAACATTAATGATGGATTCAAAATTGTGGTTATATGAGTTGAGAGTGATGGAATCTATAAATTTTTAGCATATGTTGATAATAAATATTACATTACTATAAGCTTCTGCACAAGTGAGTTATGGCATCAAATATTTGGTCACTTAAACTATCAAAGTTTGGCTATGCTTTCAAACATGAATATGGTTGAAGGACTACCTTGGATAAGGGTAAACACAAATATGTGTATAGGATGGAT
Organism: Sequoiadendron giganteum; assembly: GCA_007115665.2. Classification (NCBI taxonomy): domain Eukaryota; kingdom Viridiplantae; phylum Streptophyta; class Pinopsida; order Cupressales; family Cupressaceae; genus Sequoiadendron; species Sequoiadendron giganteum. The sequence goes on along the minus strand of CM021109.1, from coordinate 226,179,057 downwards.
GGTTGGAAAAAAAAATAGAGACAAGTTTGGAAGGTCTACATGGAGGGAAAGTAAATCTCTTGAACTTGTCCATAGCTATTTATCTGGGCCTATGAATCCCACATCAAAGGGAGGAGCTAGGTATATCTTCACATTCATTGATTATTTTTTAAGGAAAGTTTGGGTCTACTTCCTTAAGTAAAAAGATGAAGTTTTTAGAAAATTTGAAATGTTCAAAGAACTTATGGAAAATCAAAGCGAGAATAAGATAAAGAGAATAAGAATTGATAATGGTGGATAATCTGTCAAAATAAGGTTCACATCCTTTTGTGAATATCATGGGATCAAGAGAAAAATGACTAACAAATATACTCCTCAGCAAAATGGTGTTGTTGAAAGGAAGAATATGACCTTAGTAGAAATGACACAATGCATCTTATACTTTAAGGGTCTCCCTTTATTTCTTTGGGCTGATGTTTTCAATATTGCATCTCATGTGTTAAATATATCTCCTACTATAGACACTAAAAATTGACCATTTTTATTTGGTCAATTTACCCCTTTTCGTCTAAATATCCTTTTGTCCATATTAGTTACATTATGTTACTATTATTTAATCAATATCATTAAATTCATTTAAATCCTGAAGTTATTTAGTTAAATAATTAAATATTTTACTGCTCCAAGGAATTAAATAAATAATCCATTTATTCAATTCCCTTTATCTCCCATCCCCCATAATATACATCCAATCCTAATCCACCTCCTAATCCCATCATTAGGGATGCGCACATTCCTAATCCATGGTTAGGATGTGTCACATCCTCCAGCTTTTGCAAGTTGGATCCTAATCCTCATTAGCCACCTAACCTTCCTCTAATCCTTCATCAATTGGCCTAATCAAATCCTTAGTCAACTCTCCCCATCCCCCAAGGAATTTTTAATTCCTTTTTGTCTTCCCAAAGTCATTTTGAGGAATTTTTAATTCCTTTCTCACCCCCCAAGGAATATTAAATTAGTTTTCTCTTTCCCAAGGAATATTAAATTCCTTCTCTCTTTCCCAAGGAATATTTAATTCCCTGTATCATTCTCATGCACATTAAAAATGATTTTTTAATTCCTTTGGTCAACTCTTGATCTCAACCTTTGATCCTCTTCCAAGAATCAATCTCCATCATCCATTTCAATCTTCCTTACTCAATGACTAACACATACATTTTTGCATTTGAACCACAACCAACCACATTCTATCACATTCATCTAAATCCTTCAATCACCATAGCCATCTTGCATCTAAATCAAGAAAAAATCAAGTCATTTTTCTACCAAAATAAATATAGAGTACACATATCAAACCATCAACAAGGGAAAACAACTCTATCAAGCTCATACAAGGTGAAATCAGTTATTTTCATGGTCTTGTTTGAGTTTCATCTTTAGCCTTGATCTTGAGTGTTGTCTTTTGTTTTTTTATATTTTTTCTTGAATTCCATGCATCTTTAGATGGGATAAAAACACTACACACACTTTTGGCATGCCAGATGGGACCCAAATCATGGGTCTTCTTTACTTTCACTTTTTGTTCAAATTTTGTAGGTTATGGTTTTATGCTCAGGGGTGAATCCACCTCCGATGGGCGAATTTTCTAGACACAGGGGTGGGCCCACCTTAAGCAGAGGAAAAATCCCAATGAACATAGGCAAACATAATTTCACCCTTCTATGAGATGGGATAACTTGCATCAACAAACCAAGATCAAAAAATGTAGAGGAGAATATGCCCTGATAGGCAAAATTGCTAAATTCAAAGGAAAATTCTCACAAGTTAAAAGGGCGAAATCGCATACGCCCCTCCATACAATAGGAAAATTAATCCACCTCTTCTAGTAGATAGGAAAAACTATGACCTAAATGGGCATGTTTGCTAGCCACAGGGGGAAATCTACTCCTACTCACAGAGGAAAACTTGCACTCTTGAAGGGCGAATTTGTGATCTACAGGGGTGAACCTGCATTCTACAGGGGAAAACTTGCAACCTTCTTGGGAAAATTTTCCACATACAAAGGTGAATCTACAAGGTCTACAAAAGGTATCAGACCATCCCCCTACACCCCCCTTTTCATTGGGTTGGGTGTTCCACCCCCTTGGGCTAAAAATCATCTATTTTTCATCATTTTATTTAGCATCTAATCATCTTCTTGTGAAACTTATCCTCACTTGTCGAAGACCGAAGATAAAAAACTACTAACTTATCTTCTGCAAGATAATCAGTCAAAAACCTTTAGTTATCTTATGTGTCTTTTTAACACTAAATTAGGCACACATAGATTTAATTAAAGGGTCAATGAAATTTGTTTGGTATGTTTGGGAGTGAGTTGTTGATGTATCCACTCCCCTTTCACATTTTTATGATCCTGGGTGACGATAAATCACCTCATTCTAGTCTAGTCCAATCCACCCAGGGAGTGCTAGTGCATGTAAGCTCTCCCCTTGTGCTTCTTATAAGCTTGGGGACCAGTTGAAAAGTATAGCATTTCCTTCCCTTAGCAGGACCTACTTGGGATTTCATCACTCAGGGACTGATCCCAACTACATGTTACCAACTAGGTAAATAAAGGGGGGAGAATGAAAGTTTTACTTAAATCTAGTCACGTCATTTTTGGTGAAGCATCAAAGCTAGAGTGATACCTAGATAAGATGTACAGAGTTGGTCAGAGTTTCTAGTACCTTGTTGGGGTTCCTAACTCATGCTTGTGATAGGCTGGTGTTCACTATTGTGCCTCATGTACCTTGCATATATCAAGGAAACACGAGATATCCTTATTTATCCTAGATAGAGATCCATGTTTTAGTCACGACTTGGTGTAGTGTAGGGGATGTGCATTGTACCTCGAAGTTACTCAACACATACTCCCTTGGGTTGATATATAAATCCTCATGGTGGAATACGATAGTCCTCGAGTGAGAGAGAGGTGAGCATGTGGCATCTCTTGATGACCTATGCCACTAGATCTCTAGCTATCCACCTTTGTGAGAAAGGGTGATCCAGAGAACCACCACAGTATCACAGAGTATTAACCTTAGGGTTTCCCCTCAAGGTTGTGGGTCTACATTGAGTTTGTGAAACCTTGTCACTAATTATAGGATTATGCTACCTGGAATGTCTTCTTGTGTGATACCAATGCTTATTGTTAGTATGAGTCTATCTAACCTAATACTTTTTGTTTTCTTTTTCTTCAGTCCTTTGTCATATTTTTTCCATGTCCTCGGTGGAATATTTTATTTTGTTAAAGCGAGTTTGCATTGTGGATAGGTGATCCTACCCTGAACAGGAGCGAATCCACATCTCAAGTCTAGTCTAGGTCATCCTTTGGGCGAACTCATCCTTGTCGGGGGAAATTTTTCCTATGGGTCCCATCTTTAGGCAACCCTTTTTTTGCCCATTTGTAGGGAATAGGTGATCTTGCTTCCTCCATAGGTGAGTCTATGTTATCCCCACTCATTTGTACTCATAATAGGCGAACCTGTTGCCCGCAGGGGCGAATCCATGTCGATCTATACAATCCTCATCCATAAAATCCAAGATGTAGGTGAATTTATTATCCTCTAGATAGGTGAATCTGTGGTCATCCATACATTTCAACGAACAGGTGAACCTATTCCCCTAAATAGGTGATCTTGCAGTTCAAATCTGCATGTTTCCCTTTGAATTTTTGAAGGTATATGTGATCTTGCATCTTAGAGGGGTGATCCTATCATAGACATAGGAGAATTTGAAACCTTAATAGGAATTTTTGTATCCCATGTTCACCTCTTTATTTTACACCTCCAAGAAATAGTCGAATCTAAGTCCAAGAAAAGGAAAACTTGTCAATCACAGGGGCGATCTTGTCAATCACATAGGTGATCCTGTCAATTATAGAGGCAATCTTGTCAATTACAGAGGCAATTTTTCTAACCTTAGATAGGCGAACCCATAACTTGGAGGGGAAAAATATCTACAAACAGAGGTGTATGCACTTCCCATACACAATTCTTGAGAGTTAACCCTCTTAACTAGTAAAAGCTTGTCATTTTTCAAGTCCATTGCCACGATCAATTTTTTTTTATCATCATCCATATTCTTGTAATCATCATTTTAGTCCATCTACATTTTTAAAAATTCATCAAATCCTCAATCCAATCACATAGGTGCATCTTAGGACATCCCTACACTAGGTTTCCATCATCATTTCATCAATTTGAATCCTTTAGACTTCGTTTTAAGGGCTTTTTATCCAATTGGGCTAGGAAATTGTCCCTAATGATCATCATCCATGCTTTCTTAGGATTTTCATCCATCCTAAGTTAGTAATCCTCCATGGCCTTATCAATCTCCTCTAATCGTGAGGTAGATTCTATGATCATCCTGTTATCATCAAGTTAAGCCCCTAAACCTAGTTTAGATTCAATCTCATCAATCTATCCAAATATTATCCCCTTTGAGCAAGGAGTCAACTAAACCTATCCTTAATTCATCCAAAAATTATTCTCATCATTTGGGTTGTATCCTTGAACTTAGGAGCCTCTCCTATCACCTCCTCTAATCATCCTAATCTAAGATTTTATCCAATCATCCAAATTTGAGCTTCAATCCAATCCTAATCTGAACTTAAACCAAATCCCAATTCAAGCTTAATATACATCCCAATTTGTGCTTTATTCCATCCAAATCCAAGATCTTTTGATATTGAAACAAATCTTAAGACCCATTCTTTCACATTCTTCTAATCCATTCTATTTATCTTTCATATCTCCTTTTCTTCTAATCATCTATTCCCATATTTTCAATCCATATCCCTCCAATCCAACATCATGAATCCTTATCCTCCTTCTGCACAACCAATAATAGTAGTCAAGGGAAATCCTAATTACGTTGATGATGATAATTAATTTCTTGTTGATCAAGATGAGTATGATATGGATCCCCTTCATGCTATTATTAATAGCAATATTTCCCCAACCATATTCCAAAATCCAATCACTCCTTTGAGCTATCCCACCATTCCTTCATCCACACCTAATAATAATCCTTATCCTACCTTTGACAAGGGATATCCAGTATCTTCCCCATCCACATATTCATCATATCCTTCATCTACATATCTCTCTTATCCACCACTCACATCCTCTCATCCTAATCAATCATCCCAATCCTCCCACATTAATCCACCATCGTAATATTCCTATTTTAATCCTTCATCCACACATTCTTATACTAATCTGCCACCCACATCCTCTTATCCTAATCTATCATCCCAATCCTCCCACCTTAATCAACCATTCTGATATACCTACTTTATTTCCTCGTCCAATTTCTCCAACGTCAATCCTCTATCCACATATTCCTATCTTATTCATCATCCACATCCTCTTATATCATTCCATCCTCCATTCCATTATATTTTAATCCTCCCTCCAATCCATCATATCTTAATCCCCCATCTAATCTTGATCCACTCACCAATCTTCATCCTCTACCTCTTCTTAGTCCTACATCTAATTCCATCCACTCATCTAATCCTAATCCACCAATCCCTAATCCTAGTCCTCCACCCATCCATAATCCTTCATCAATTCACATCACCCCACCTAAACATACAATTCCTAAAGACCTCATTCCTGATGTTGTCCGAGGACTCATGACTGAGGGGACATCCCCAAATCCACATCTTGATGTTGTGGAACCATGCCACCCCACTCCACCATGTATGGTCATTAGCAATGAGGCCCTTATCCATCCCACACCTATCACCCCTATTACCATTCCTAACACCATCCAAACTATTGAAACAATCAAACCTACCAAATCCATTGAATCCCCATCTTCTACTCTTAGATCCATGCAATCCCCTCCTCCCACTCCTAGCATCACTGACATCCATTCCTATGAACCTCATGAACCCCCCATACTTCAAATCTCCTCCACTTGAGTATTCCCTCCAACACTCCATTATCATTCCCCCCACACATGATGAGTCATGAAAAGACCTTGATCCAAATAATACCAACATATCCCCCACCATATCCCCTTCTCTACATCAATATCCTACCATCCTATCCACTCCATCTCAAGATCATAGTCCTCCATCCATTCCATCTCATGATCCCTCTCCTCAACTGAATCCCGATCCTATCGTCCCATCTACCCCATCTCAAGATCATACTAGCTCATGCACTCCATCCCTTGATCCCCTTTGCACTCAAGATCCAATCACTCCATCCCATGATTCCTTATCACCTCCTCCTCCAATTCAAGATCATCCCATCTCATCATTCCATCTCATGATCCCTCATCACCATTTAACCCTACCATCCCAACACCACTTTTATATCACCTTGGTACCCTTACACTCGTCCATGGTGGTTTTCTTATAGAATTAAAAAAAAGCATATACACCACCCATCATCCTCCACCTAATAATGGACTCACATCATTTTTCAAAAATAACAAGCATCCTACCATAGATTGAATTCTCAAGATCATGAAATATCAAGGAAAAGGTTTAGGTCTTCATGAGCAAGGTATTCTAGAGCCCATCCAGGTTAAGGAACACCCGTGTACAACTGGTCTTGGATATATCTCTCAAGACTTACAATCCAAAAATGTTGGTACAGCCTTTGTACATTGTAAGTGAGCCTCTTCCAAAAGAATAATAGGCTTTTCCCATCGCTCCACCGCACCATTTTTCAACATCCCCCCTCCTCCATCATATCACCTCAAAACCATTGTCCATCTTCCTTCTTCATCCTCCAAATCCATTTTGGGTCCCTATGTTTGTCCATCCATCATCACCCATCCTCCACATACAAGGTCCACTTTGGGCCCTTATATCCCAAAATCACCTCCTCCATCTTATCCTCTTCATCCTCTCATCCATCCATCACCTATCCCTAGTACACATAATAAAAATACTAACCTCATAATCCCTTATTAGGATCAATAAAGGTACCCCTCTATGTATGCTATCGCACATCCCCCATCCACACATCATCATCAAAATCCTACCTCTGCCACTCCATCCACATCTCTTCCACGTCATCCATCGCCTCATACCCATCCCATTTCTATTAAAAGAACTTTGAGTGCCAAATAAAAAATGGATAAGTCTAAACATACACATGAATATAAAACTCCTCATGTCCCCTTAAAAATACGTGTTGAAGAAAAGTAAATAAAATCCAAAATCCAAATCAATCCCAAAGGTTACAAAAGCCTATTAAAGAAAAAATAAAAACCATGTGGATCCCAAAGAAAAAAAATGTAGTGCATTCAAATGAAACATCTATAACAACATCCAAAGTTTCTAATACTACAACTAATAATTTGTATCCTCCATCTCCTAAATCTATTTTGGGTCCCTATGTCCCGAAATTCACTATCCCAACTCCTCCACCATCCTAACATTCTACATCCAATAATCTTCCTATCATTTCACATCCCCCATCATATGTGCTAATGTTGGTCCTTAAAACATTCCCCCATCACACATCTACTCCATAATTCCATCCATAAACTTTCCAAAATACTATCTATTATCCCACTTATCTCCCCCATCAAATCCCTTTAATCCATTCCATTACAGAATCCACTTTCCCTAATAAGGTCCTATCAACGTCTGATAGTCATTTCAAATATGGGCTCATATTACCTCATATGGAACTTGATTTTTGAGTCCTTCAACCATCTCCTTATCACATGTCTTTTAAATCCATTTATCCACATCCCTATCATTATCCATCTTCGTCCACATACTATCTAAAAAAATCAAAAAAGTCCAAAAAAAGAAAAAAGAGTCAAACAAAAAAGAAAAGAAAAAAAAATCATCCAATGGTGAAAACTTGGAAAAAAAGTTCCTTGGATAAGTACCATGATGAAAAATTGAAAAAAATGCATCATGTGTAAATCCCCCATCTATTTTACTTCCACACTTGGGGCAACATCATCCCATTCCTCCATCTCCTCCATCCCACCTATCTTCTACATCCTACCCATCATATCCAATTTACCCCAATCCCTACATCCTCCCTATGATCTTCATAAAGATAGAGGCACCTATCTATATGTGCTTTGGAAACCTCTTGGTATACATCCCCCTTGTCCATTCACTACCATATTTCTTGTCCTCCCCCATTCACTTTCCTTCTCCATGCATTTTATGCACATCCATCTACCTTCCTTATTGACGAGTCATGCTACAACCCATCTCCATTCCTTATCCACCCATCCTTGTATCTTGCATCCCTCCTGCCTGATTATACATGACATATCTATAGTGGGGCATGTTATTATTACTTTGTGACATAGTCCTTAAATACATCATTCATCCAACCTATCATCCCTTCTATCTCCTTATCATTACCTCTACATCCTCCTTCCATTAATACCTTCAAACCCTTTATCCCTTCATACCATGATTTGTTCATATCCCCATCCTTATCTTCCCATGCATCTATCAAGAAAAATCCCTTCCATCTCCCCATCCTTATCTTCCCATCCATCTATCCAAAAATACCCCTTCCATCTCCCCATCCTTATCTTCCCATCCATCTATCCAAAAATACTTCTTCCATCTCCCCATCCTTATCTTCCCATCTATATATCCAAAAAATCCCTTCCATCTTCCAAATCCTTAACTTCCCATCCATCTATCCAAAAGAATCCCTTCCATCTCCCCATCCATCTATCCAAAAAATCCCTTCCGTCTTCCAAATCCTTACCTTCCCATCTATCCATCCAATAACCTTTTCAATATCTTGTAGACACATAAAAATGACCTAGACCCACAGGCTCTTCTTCTAACCCTAATTAGAACCTTTTAATTATGTCCCTAACTCACTTTCAACTATTAATTAGATAATTCATAATTATTTAATTAATTCATGTCCCCTCTATTCTTATTGATTATTAAATAAATAATTCTTATTTATTTATCTAATGCATCACTAATTGTCTAAAGTCTTCCTATAATTAAATAAATTAAGAAATTTATTTAATTATTTAATTATGTCACTAATTAAGTCCTCTTCTTCCTAAAATTAAATAAATTCTTATTGATTTAATCCATCTCCCACTATAATTAAATAATTATGTTTAATTATCTAATTATTCATTAGCCTCTTCTCTCTAAATTAGATAAATTTTATTTATTTAATTTGATCCTCTCCTAAACTTTGAATTAAATTATTATATTTAATTTAAAAGGTCCCCCTTTATCACATTCCTCTAATAATTAAATAATATCTCTATTATTTAATATCCCAGCACATGAATTAAATAATTTTATTTTTTAATTCCCCCTCTTTTATTGTGCTCATTTTAAATAAATTTATTTATTTAAAATAAGTCTTATTTAAAAAATCCCTTCTTTTGTAAATAATTTAATTTAAATTATTTACTGTCACATAACCCCACACTTTTTGAATTAAAATAGTTTTTAATTCGAAAAGTCAACATTCCCTCTTGATTTAAATAATTTTAAATAAATTATTTAATTCCCCAATGACTCCATTTTCCATGCCCAAAATCTTTTGTCACATACATTGTCAGCCATTGATTTGATTCTCTAAAGAATCAATCTTGACCCTTTATTTCAAATTTGACCTAATGTTTCCCTAACCCTAATTGTGGGTTGCTTTATTGAATCTCATCCACTGATTCTAGGGCACTTGCTAACTTTCAATCTTGGCCATTCACACAAAATTGCATCTTCTATAAAAGAGCAATTTTGGTCACATCTTACATCTCTGATCTCTTACATTTTAGATAATCTTACATTTTCATTGTTCATCTCTTCCATTTTTAATATCTTTAGCATTGTTAATCTCATTTATCATAGCATATTTAGGATTTCATTGGACATATCTTAGACATTATAGATGCTTACTAGTTGCAGTAGGGCATAGTATTGCATTTAGTTGCCAAATCCTTCAATATTTTCTTACGGCTTGTCATTTCTATTGGATTGTTCTTCTTAAATCTGAGGACAAACAATTTATTTTCAGCAAATTAAGAAGGTGTAATGGAGGTTAGTCATGGAGGATGAAGACAATCTATAAGATTGTTCATCTATTCCTTTGCACTCCATTACCTACTTTGGGTTTTTATGTTTTGCATATTACATTGCTAAACCTAGAAAATTTCCATTGTTACATATCCAAATCCTTATCTCCCTATCCATCTAAGAGAAAATCCTATTCATCTTCCCATCCTTATCTTCCTACCCATCTATCATATCATCCCTTCCATCCCCCTCCTTATCTCCCTATTCATTCATCTCTATCCTCATGCCATCTCATAATCCCTTGTCATTTTTATCTAGCTATAGGCTACCCCCATGCAATCCAATGCTATCCATCACTCATCTATCCATCGCACCATCCTCCAAATTCATATTTTGATGATTTGGATAACTATCCCATCCCCAAGATTCACATGATCACCATCATCCTATCCAAAAGGTTCATCTTGTGTCATCATATCAATGACATCATTGTATCTACTTATCATGGTTATCTCATCATCATTTATCCATTGTCTTTTTTTGGTCTTTTTATCAAACTATGTTGCCCCTATGCTTTCACGTAGGCAAGGATAATCATTTGATCATCCCTAGAGGCATTTGTCCATTTGGTATTTTTCATCCATTGAGGTCTCCATTTTCCTCTTTTCACTTTCATCCATGGACAATCGTTAGTCTTTTATTGAACTACGAGGTCTATGTGCTTTCACATAGGAAAGGCCATGAATTGATGGGCCCCTGAGACCCTAGGTTTGTAGGGTGTGTTCGGTGTTCTGTCGTGTTGTAAAGTATGTCCCTATCTGGCTAGTGCTTAAAAATATAATCCATTAGTATCTTTAGGTTCAATGTATTTCAATTACCTTGAGTCATGTCGATTACCTAATCTACCCATAATCTTTGGTCTTAATAGGATGTATCCTTCCTAAATTAGACCATATCCATCCCATCCACCTCCCGATCCTATGGCAAAGGACATTTGATTTTTTTTGTGATCCTTTGGTTCTCTTGCATTTTGTTTATCATTTGAGCTTCATATTATGCTTTGTTAGGGTTGCCACAATCCATCAGATCATGGTGTACTTTGACAAGTAAACATAGGGGCATATCTTGATCTTTTGTTTGTTCCAGTCTTCTTGGTTGTCCCACGCAGTACCCACCAAGACCCTCGTGGTATTGTGTTATATTTGGGCATCCTTTGTGTTTTTGTTTCTCCATCATACTCCCTAACAAAGCCCCCGTGACTTTGGGATGTCGGACTAACCTTTCTCTTATTGTGTCAGTCTTATTTATGCAATATGATGTCACCTTAGTTCCTCATACCCTGGTGCATATTATCTCATGCTATATCAAATTAAGTTCTCATTACGTGGTAGCATAACACTTAACAATTAACTTGCTTGATTTGGTTACTATCCATTCATATCCTCATCCTCTCATCTATAAAAACTCCCCCACCCATTCACTCTAAATATTTCTCATCCTTCATCACTCTCCCTCATCTATCTATCCTCTCTATTTTCATCCCTCCACTTTCTTCATCCTCATCATATCATCAACCCTTCAATATCCTTAGGATAATATAGATTTTTTATTCTAAGCATCTTTTCATCACCCTCATCATTCCATCATCCCTTCAATATTCTTAGGGTAATATAGATTTGTTATTCTAAGCATATATTCCTCCATCATCTTCATTCATTTCAGAAATCTCATTTCTTAATCCAATCCTAATCCATTTAATCTAGTACAAAGCATCTAATTGCATACTTGCTCTTGTTCCTAGACTTGCTACAAGACCTTGATCCAATAATTATCATCATTTGGATGTATCCTTCCCTATCATTGTGTTGTTCTAGGATGTATCCTTCCCTCATCAACAACACTCTCATCATCATCATCAGGATGTATCCTTCCCTATCATTTTGTGTCATTTCGGGTTGTATCCTTCCCTCCACAACAACACTCTTATCATCATCAATCAATACTGCCTTGTAGATTTACTGGGGCAACATCACCTTTGTCCTTAAATCCATTTGTGCTTGCTTTTATTTCTTCATTTTATCGTCTTCTCTTCTATCCATCATCTCCTATCATCTTTCTTTTTTATCTTGCATCATCTCATCCATTTCCAAAGCACACTTGTGTTATCTTGAAGCCAAATTTCCTCTCAAGGGGGGCATCCTCAATCCCTAATCTTCATCTTCACTCCATAATCATTCTTCCTAGTTTCTTCTTTCAATGACTAGGGAATCTCTCACAATCTAACCATCTTATTTTAGGTGCCATGTTTTAATTTTATTTGAAATGATTCTACTTCATAACACCATCTCAAAGAGGGGAAATATGTAGACACTAAAAATGACCAATTTTATTTGGTCAATTTACCCCCTTTTGTCCACATTACTTAAATAATGTTACTATTATTGAATTAATATCCTTAAATTCCTCTAATTCCCTAAGGTATTTAGTTAAATAATTAAATATTTTACCCTTTTATTCCCTTACTCCAAGGAATTAACCAAATAATCCATTTATTTAATTCCCTTTATCTCCCACCCCCCATAATCTACACCCAATCCTAATCCACCTCCTAATCCCATCATTAGGGATGTGCACATTCGTAATACATGATTAGGGTGTGTCACATGCTCCAAATTTTGCGAGTTGGCTCATAATCCTCATTAGCCACCTAACCTTAATCTAATCCTTCATAAATTGACCTAATAAAATCCTTAGTCAACTCTCCCCATCCCCCAAGGAATTTTTAATTCCTTTTTGTCTTCCCAAAGTCCTTTTGAAGAATTTTTAATTCCTCTCTCATCCCCAAAGGAATATTAAATTATGTTTCTCTTTCCCAAGGAATACTTAATTCCTTTTATCATTCCCATGCACATTAAAAAGGAATTGTTAATTCCTTTGATCAACTCTTGATCTCAACCTTTGATCCTCTTCCAAGAATCAATTCCACCATCCATTTCAATCCCCCTTACTAAATGACTTACACTTAGCCATTTTTGCATTTGAACCACAACCAACCAAATTATATCACATTCATCTCAAGCCTTCAATCACCATAGCCATCTTTCATCCAAATCAAGCAAAAAATTAGTTGTTATGTTGCCAAAATAAATATAGAGCACACATATCAAGCCATTGAAGAGGCAAAACAACTTCATCAAGCTCATACAAGGTGAAATTAGTGTTATTTTCATGGTCTTGTTTGAGTTTCATCTTTAGCCATGATCTTGAGTGTTGTCTTTTGTTTTTATCTTTTTTCTTGAATTTCATGCATCTTTAGATGGGATAAAAACACTGCACACACCTACAACTTGCTTGCAGAAAATCACTCTTGAAGAAGCGTGGAGTGGAAAGAAACCAAATGTTAAGTATTTTAGAGTATTTGGATGTGAATCATTTTCACACACACTAGATGAGATTAGAGAAAGGAAATTTGATAAAAAAAGTGTTAAGTGTATCTTTGTGGGCTATGATGATCAAAGGAAAGTATATATGTTATATGATCCTAGTGTGGAGGATGCGTTTACAAATAGGGATGTAAATTTTAATGAAGGGTTTGAGGATATGATATAATTATCTTCTATTCCAAAAGTGGACATAGATAATGGTGAATCCTCTAAGTCATGTTGGTGACTAACCTCATCGCCTAGGTTGTCGGTGTCCTAAAGGTATGAAGAGAAAACTATATATCGGCATGTCATGTGTTTACAAAGGTTCACAACCTCTAGTCAAAGGTTGTTATGTTCAAAATTTTAGTGACTTACCAAAGGAGCGATAAGGAGTGTGTAAATTTTATCAGTGAGATCTTTGTCAATGTCTCTCCGACATGGTGATGTGAAGGTTGTGCTTGAGTGGGACCTAGTCATAATGATGTGGGTGACATACATGATGATGTAGACACATGGAGTGATAAGATTGGATGAATTTAAATCCTTATCCTTGTTGTGGATTACAATGAAGTGACATGGTATTGAGGTAGTGTTTCACAAAAAACTGCTAAACCTTTGCAATATTTTTTTTTATCTTTGTGGTTGCGTCTTTCTGTTAAATTGCTCACTACCTTCGACATGTGTCACGTGGTTTCCTCTCGAGGCTTTCTATTTTTCCCTTTCGCTTCCCTTTGGCTGATCTTTGTCTGTGCGATGCATGGCTTTCCATGGCTGTTATCTGAACTGGGCTTGCCTTGCACTTTCTTTCGCTTGGCATGCTCCACATGGCTCCTTCTCGGAGCTTTTCGCTCGATGTCCCTTCATATTTTTCTAGGCCCCATCTGCATGACACGTGGCAGTTTTTGCTACGTCAGTTACCTTGGAATTGCGGTTGCACATTTTGTACTTGCCTACTGCTGTGTTTTCTTCTGTGGTGCTGCGTGTTCATCTTTGTTGTTGTGTGGTTTTTCATTACCTATAATGCCTTTGTTGGCATGCTCCTAGGAGATCGATGTTTGTTGTGGCGGCTCGAGGTGATCTGGGGTGTCGATCCTTGCTCGCGACTTTCTTTCTCTAAATTTGTTTTAGGTGGTGGACTAGCCTATTTATGCGGCCCTTTTCTCTTTTATTAGGTTGTTGATTAAGTTGCTAAAAGCTCCTAAGCACTAGAAATGCCTTTGAAATATTTTTGTTAAGATTGAAGGTTGCATACTATGCCATTCGATTCGGCCTTTCTCTTTTTCATGCATTTAGTAAGACTGTTAGTCTATGTCGTTATTTCCTATTAATGTATGAATGCCTATTCTTCAACTTTTATAATCTTTCATAGCTAAACAAATACAGATCATATTTTCTTGACTCTTCTGTGTTAGCTAAAGTTATGTGATATTATGCTATGTGAATTAGAGGGTATTTTTTATGTTTAAAAGTGCTTTTGAGAAAATTTACTTGATAAACAACATTTTGGTGGTTTGGGCCTTTATATTATGCACTGCGCTCTGATAAATTTGTCTATAGTTTAGTTTTCATGTTTTTCTATCTTTTTAACCTTGTACCTCCCCACTAAATGAAGATCCGGCTTCGATAAAATCCCAGAGGTCACTTAGCTAGCGCATAAAGTCCCCCAATAGCTAAGTTTCCCATAAGACTGCTGCTACATGCAAAATCCTGCATCAACAGTTATTTTCCTGGCCTACCCAATGGGACCATGGACTAACGCGTTCTCTTGGTTTTATAAGTGTGTATGAGACATCATCCTTTAACTAGGTCATAGATTGCAAGAGTCCCTGGCCAGCTCGTACCAGCCTTAGTTTCTGTGCACTCAAGAGGTTGGTGAGGTAGCCCTTCACCTCCTCCATCTCCTCCTTCTCCGTCATTGCCTACTCCACCTATACCTATGGCTGCTAGAAATTATGTAGCTTGAGACTTCGACACTCCTTTAGTTGCACCGGTGCCTCCTGTAGTATGGGATCCAATCCCTTCTTCTGCTCTAAAAGCTATCCCTAAGTATTCCGAGGATGAGTCAAAGACACCAATGAAACATCTGCAAGATGTGGTAGACATATGTCTAGTACATGGCATATTAAATGAAAATTTAGCTCTCAGATTGTTGGCCACCTCCTTTAGAGGAAAGGTGTTGAACTAGTATAGGACTCTTGGAGCTAGTACTATTACAACTTGGGACCAGCTCGGAACCCCGTTTTACAAGTGTTTTTCCAATGCTGCTGAAAAATATTTGTTATACCATCAGTTGGCCAGCATAAAGTGAGCTCCTCATGAGGCTCTACTCAATTTCAACACATGGTTTCATTCAACCTGGTAGAGAGTCCCTATTGGTAGCCGAATGCCTTCGTATTTGGCATTTATGTTCTATTTAAAGTCCATCAACCTTGATATTTCTATGATGTTGCAGGCTCAAGGCAGAAGTACTCTACTCGATGCATGTGCTCTAGCTATTACTGCAGAAAATAACCTCATTGTTGTAGAAAATGTGATGTCGAGACCCATCATGCCACTATTCCCTGAATTCAATGCCACAGAGGTCGATGTTCCTTTGACAAGAAGTTTTGTGACTCCTCCCCAATCCATGTACATATACCCTAGAACAACTCCGAGTGCAGCTCTGACTGTAGCTCCTATGCCTAATCCCTTGGCTGCCGAGATGAAGAAGATGAGAGAACATATGTGGGCCATGACTAATGAATTGACTACCATGAAGTGACAACAATATAGCTACTAGAAGTCAACATACCAGAATTATCAAGACAAAAAAGCTCCGTACCAATCAAATCAGTGGCAAGATAGGTCGCACGGAAATGCTTCAGCTTAGCTGAATAAGTAGGTGGTTCTGGTAACTCTTCTGATGTAGACCGTGCATCCTATGTCAAATAAAGAGCTGATGGCTAGACAAAACAACTTAGCCAAAGACGCCAATTCATGGTGTTTTCCTTGTAATGATGCTCACATGCCGAGAAATTGTCCACGAGGAAATTTGCAACAAAAGATCGTGGACCAACGTAGCCAAGGCGATGCACCTAACCCTGGAAACCAATCATATGCCTCTTAGCAGATGGACAATGCAATCCTCATTGTTCAAATGCAAGGGATGTCCATCCAACAAGAGTCAAACATTGTTCTAGACCAAGCACTCTTTTCTTGGATGGAAGGAGAAGAGTCAGCATTTCCAAATGATTTTCTTATAACTCAAATACCACGAGTACATTTTGATTACAATATGCTTTCTAAGCGGAGATTCACCAGAGAATTTACATCCCCGCCAACTAATGCTTCAACTCATTTGTCGCCTAGTCCGTCGGCAGGCCCATCGTCAATCCCACAACATACTAGTGCAGTTCCTCCTAGTCCTATGAATCCAAATCCTCCAAAGGAAAAGTATCCTATGATCATCCTAGTTGTTGCCAAGCAACTAGTCGCACTAGCCGTGAGGCCAAAACTGACTGCAAAACCTAAAGAGAAAGCAACCGCGACTCACCAGTTGTGAACGTGGTTCAATGTGGTGGAACAATTGAAGAAGCCATCTCCCAACGCTTCTTTGTGGGATGTCCTGGCTATTCCAGAGTAGAAAGTGTTATTACAAAAGGGATTGTCGGGAGAGGAAGATATGAAGGGGCCTATTCAGTCCAATGAAGAAAAGATATCCAGATCGGACCTAGATAAAGTGCTAACAAATCAACTTGAGGAAAAGAAAGAAGTCGAAAAAGAGAGTAAGCCTAAACCCAAGCCTTTCTTTCTAACACTTATCATTGGTGAAAAACTGTTGCATAATTATATGATCGACTCTGGTTCCAGCACTACTATTATGCCTAAGAAAGTAGTTGATGCTTTGGGTTTAAAATATGAGCCTCTTAACAAGGGAGTCATGTAGCTAGATGGAAATAAAGTTGATACAGTCGAGGTAATCAAGGGATTTCCTATGAAATTGTTTTCCTATCCTAGTATCACTATAAATCAGGATACCGTACTCATTGATATTCCTCCTCTATTTGGGATTTTTTTGTCTTGAGAGTTCACAAAAATGTCAGAGGATATCTAGCACTGGACTGATCACACCTGATTCTAAGGACCAAGCATGGAGCCAAGATGAAACTATTGTTGGAAACTTTGCATTCTGAGCATGTTTTTGATGAGGCTTTTCTCAACTTTGAAGGAGCACATACTTCAATTACTTAAGAAGAGAGGTTCAATGTGGAATTTCTGGAAGAAGAAGAGGCTACTAGCTCCTAGACGAAAGATGACGAAAATTTGTTGAATGAGTTTATTGATACTAACCCTTTTGGGAATTATCACGCAACTGGGCTCAACACTTATGTAATACATGAGGAAGGACAATCTATGCCTAGAGTTACTAAGGATTCTCGAGGCAAAGCACCCTCGGGGTTATGGACTTTGCATTTTGATGGAACAAGATGTAGAGCCGAAGCTAGATTAGGCATATGTTTGACATCCCCATCCGAGGATAAGACCTTGAGGTCTTACCATTTCCAAATTGCATGCTCAAAAAATGAAGCAGAATATGAAGGTCTTGTCCATGGTTTAAGCCTTGTAGAACAAATGGGTGAAAAATAGATAAGTGTGTTCAGAGATTCAAAGTTGGTGGTCAACCAGGTTCAAGGAATTTCTGCTGCAAAAAATGTTTGTATGCGATCCTACCGACATAGAGTCTGGGATCTTATTGACAACTTTGAGGCCTTTAATATTCAGGCTATACAAAGAGAGAAGAACTTTGAAGCTAACCGGATGGCGACTATCGGAGCTCAGTTTGAGTCAACCTCCGAATTATTAAAAAATAAGCATGCAGTGAGATTAATTGTAAGGCCCGTTGTTCCAAACAACAATCAAGATTGGCAAGTGTTCGATAGCGATTCCCATATTGAATCATTTCTCTAATAATCTAGAGAATTTTATGATCAGCTGCAACCAAAGATTTTCAAAGCTTATGGGGATCAAGTCATCCAGCTGAAATCCAACAAGCTTCTAAGAGGCCTAGTCACTCTGGAGGAACTGTTTGATTTTGATGATGCAACAAGAGACAAAAGGAAGCTCATAGCTGACAAGAGTGACTAAATCAACTTGCATATCAGAGAAGATA
Organism: Sequoiadendron giganteum; assembly: GCA_007115665.2. Lineage (NCBI taxonomy): Eukaryota > Viridiplantae > Streptophyta > Pinopsida > Cupressales > Cupressaceae > Sequoiadendron > Sequoiadendron giganteum. Next base: position 226,160,462 of record CM021109.1, on the reverse strand, counting down.
GAAAGTTCAAGGTTGGGAAAGAATTATCTTAGAAGGCACTTCTGTGAGGAGTATCCAAGTGTAGTAGCCTGGTCATATGATGACCTGAAGGGATATGATCTTGGGATCATTGAGCATACCATTGAGTTGTTGGAAGGTTAAAATCTAGTTCATCAAAGACAGAGACCTGCGAACCCAAAGATAGAATCTCTCATGTCACATGAGTTGAATAAATTGATCACATCTTGAATAGTGTTTCCCATCAAACACAATACTTGGGTGTCAAATCTGGTACTAGTCCAGAAGCAGAATGGAGACATATGACCGTGTGTATACTTTTGAGACTTGAATAGAGCGTCCTTAAAGGATTATTACCCCCTTCCTTCAATGGAGGTAATTCTACAAACTATAGTTGGTTCTAAAATGTTATCAATGTTGGATGGCTTTTCGGGTTACAATCAAATTCAGGTAAGGGAAGAAGACCAACACAAAACAATGTTCACCACAAAGTGAGGAACATATGCATATGCCAAGATTCCTTTTGGACTCTCGAATGCCAGAGCCACTTTGTAGAGAGCCATGGATATTTCCTTTAAGGATTTGATCCATAAAATTATACTCATCTATTTGGATGATTTGACAATATTTTCAAAATCTGTTGATGATCACTTTGATCATTTGGAGCTTGTCTTTCAGAAGTGCCATGAATTCAATATTTCTTTAAACCCAAAGAAATGTGTGTTTGGAGATCCCCAGGGGTAGCTATTGGGGTATGTTGTCTCTAAGGAGGGCATTGCCATTGATCCTAAAAGAGTTGATGTGATCTAGGATCTTTCGTTACCTGTAAACAAGAAAGGAGTGTAGTCATTTCTAGGAAAGGTCACTTCCTTAGCTGATTCATTGCAGATTTAGCAGGGATTGTTCGACCAATTACCCCGATGCTTAAGAAAGACCAGTCTTTCAAATGGATGGCTGAAGCCAAAAAATATTTTGAGTTTATAAAGGAGGCTATTTCTTTTTCCCTTGTGTTAGTTAACCTGGACCTATCAAAATATTTTATTATGTATGTTTTTGGTGATGGTAACAACATTGCCACTATACTTATGCAAAAAGATGATGAAGATAAAAGGGAGTCTCCTGTTGCTTTCTACTCATGAACCTTAAAAGAGTATGAGGTAAAGTACATTTTTTTAGAAAAGCAGGCCTTTTCCATTGTGAAAGGGCTTAAGAAGTTCTGACACTTGATATCATATAATAAGGTGATTGTTTGTGTACTGCATCCTAGTGTGCAGGCGTATATCATGGAAGGAGAAATCACAAGAAAAGAGCTAATTGGATCACCAAGATCCTAGAATATGATATTGAAGTCAGACCTATCAAGACTATCAAAGGAAAAGGACTGTGTGAGTACCTCGCTAAAAAAAATAAACCAACAACAAAGTTTGGAGCTCCGGAACCTGTGTTAATAAACGAAGAAAGTTCTCAAGGCAACTAGCTTGAGGATAGAATAAACTTCATGCAGACAGGAAGGTATTCAATCAATCTCCCTTCTTTTAAGAAGCATTTCTATTGTTTATAAAATAGCAATTATATTCTCTTGGAGGGTGTCCTATTCAAAATAAATTTTAATGGCATCCTACTAAGGTGTGTAAATGAAGAATAGGAAAAAAGAATATTGGATCAATACCAAAATGGCCCAACTGGAGGATATTTCTTTGCAAGGACCACAACAATTAAAATTATATGTGCTGGTTATTTTTGGCCAACATTTTCAATGATGCATTTTTACTAATTAAGTCTTGCAATGAATGTCAGTTTCATGTCAGAAAGAGGAAAAATGTTGCTATTCCATTAAGGCCTATAGTAGTAGAAGAACCCTTTTCTCAATGGGGTCTAGATTTCATTGGGATGATTAACCCTTTCTCCTCAGCTGGACATAGATGGATATTGACAACAACAGACTACTTCACTAGATGCGCAGAAGCAATGCCATTGAAAAATGCAATAGAAGTGGAGACTCTTAATTTCCTGGGGGAGTTGGTAACTAGATTTGGCCTGCCAAAAACAATCATCTCTGATAATGCTAAATATTTCCTCGGCTCGAAGATGAGACAGTTCACATTTAAGTATGGGGTTTTCCTAAAAACCTCTTCTAACTATTATCCCCAGTGGAATGGCCTCGTAGAGTCTACAAATAAAAACCTTATCAGGTTAATTAAGAAGATAGGCTCAGAACACCACAAAGAATGGCATAGGAACCTTCGGACAGTGCTATGGGAAAACCAAATCATGCCCAAGTAGATACTAAAGACATCTCCTTATGAGATGGTGTACAGGAAGGAGGCATTGCTGCCTATCGCCATGGAAATCCCTACCTTCCAGTTGCTTAAATCTCTGGAGATTGAAAAAAATAGAGCAATGGAGGTAAGGTTTTTTGAGCTACTCGAGGTTCAAGAGAAGAGAGAGGACACCCTTGAGGTGATGAAAATCCACCAGCAAGTGGTAAAGAAATGGTTTGATAAAAAACATCAGATCAAGAGTTACAATGAGGGGACTTGGTGCTCAAGTCCAACGAGCGTAGAGCAAAGCTCGGTCAACATGGTAAATTTGACAATCACTAGGAAGGGCCTTTCAAAATTATCCAGTGGAAATAGTTCAACTCTTTCAAGTTGGAAGACATGGAAGGTAATGCCTTAAGTATTCCAATTAATGGAATACATCTTTAAAAAAATCATTAATTCTGCCTGTGTGATGGCTTTGTAAATTGTAAATATGTAATTATTATTTTTTTCCTGCTTTAAAGTTTTGGGTCTTCTCAGTGCTTTATGAAATAACAACAATAGTGCAAGAAATTGAAAGAACATTGTAAATGGGCCAAGATTTCTGAAAAACCATAAGTGTTATATATATTGGCTGAAAATTTACATTATATAAGATAGGGGCCATTGGCCTTGTATCGAAATATATACATATGTCTGCTATGAAGCAGAGCTTGGGAAGGGGAAAAACCAAAATTGGGGACCATTTTCATTCTCAGATTATCAAGCATGAGAGGGACCAACAATTGCAGCAACCGGTGGCCCGAGATCAGGGAACACCATTCTTTCGAAGTCCTCATACCACTTGAGGTTTCAGAATGGTTCGATGTAATGCACCAGCATGAGGAAGTAGCAGCTGACGCAGACCTTGGTGCAATGTTCCTCATGAGTCTCCAACTCAAAGCCAAAGAGGAAGGGCCTGATTGGAACAAGTCCTCCATGCAGGTACAACAGATGAAGGTTGCAAACCAGGGGGACCCCACCCTCAAATTGAGCAACACGCACTATTTTCTCTAGCCCTCCGAGGTAGTGTTGTGGGAACACTCACTTTGTCAACTTCAAGACCTTGCGCTTGGAGACACTGATATCCAGTAGCGAGGTGACAAAGTGGGAACAGATGCTGGTGTTGACCTGGTATTTTTCCTCATACTCTACGCAATCCTTACCAAGAACCCACTTAATTTCCTTCACATATAGTAGGTTTTTCATGCCCATCATGCGCTTTAAGCGTCTTCACCTAATTTTACCTACGAAGGTAGCTTGAGTCTTTTTGCAGACTAACCTTATTGGAATTTCCACGCTGCTTACTATCCTAGCTAGAAAATGAAAATTGTTAAGATAAGAAAAGCTTGCTAAGCTAGGAATGCTAGGAAATAATTGTGATTTTCAATGCTGCTAATGGCCCTATTTATAGACGGGTCAGGGTTCACCTGATGAGGCAAGCCATAATTACAACAAAGGCAAAGTGTGTCACCAGGCCTCAGTTTTTTGTGTTGCGGCATGTGAAGTGATGGGAATATGCAAGTACAATTGCAACTTGCTTTGTTCAAGTTGTCAAATTCAATAGAGATTGGCCAGGTGCCAGCATAAGGGGCTATCATCCCATCCGAATCAAGGAAAATCTTAAAGACATGTTGTTGGGTGATGCACCCAAGTACATTCAAGAAAATCAGTAAATGCACAAAGCTTGCGAAAAGGTTTTTGCAAGGTTGTCTTGGTTCTTTGTTCATGAAAATCAGGTGCAGCCTCATGCGAAAATCATGTCTCTTAAAAGTAGAGAGCAATTTGGCAGGTTGGCGATCATTCTACATGCATGAAAGGCTGGTGACGCATATAGCAACTATGTATGAATAGCTAGCATGTACACCTCACCCGACCATTTTTCATGAAGATCAAAAAGTAGGTTGAGGATGCAAAGCGCATTTATTGTAAGAGTTATCAAAAGATAAAACAACTAAGTTATTCGCAAGAAAGAAAGAGTTTTTTAGAAGCTAAGTCATTTGTGAAAGTTTGTGAAAGTTTCTTGTGAATATAGAGAATATGGTTGAGATTGTAAAGAATCCAACATAGGCCCTAACCCCAATGAGTATAGTCAAGCAAATGTAGAAGATGCCTTGCATACAAATCTATGACCAGGAGTCTTATGCTACCCTAGGCATCCCAACAAATCCATGTTGGCCCTTCACTAGTCAGGTGGACCAGAGAATACTTAATGCAATTCCTCATTGAAATTAGGCTTTGGTTGTGGAGGATTGGGATAATGTATTTGATCCCGAGCTATCCCACAATCCTAAGAGCCTTAGGGAAGCCGCATGTGAGAAAATGAAGAAAATAGTAAACCCTTTCCACAAGTGTCTATGGGATTGTGGGCTTCCCCAGTACATGGTTCCCTCGGTACATCCTTGCCAAGAAATTTTGGCATCATGCACGGCAGGATTTGACTTGAACACTGGAGTGATAAGTGGCATTAATTTTAGAGTAATCATTAGCCCTCAGGCTATCTAGGATATGTTATGCATCCCGCTCCCTTTGACTCGGGATGTTGAGATTTTCGAAGTAAAAAGAATGCATGAGAAGTGGGGAGGGCTCAGAATGGCACCATAGTTTTACCATGCTGAAATTGCTCAGCAAACAAATACTTCAACACCACCCAAATTTCCTTTTGGTCTAGGTGCTCTGAAAGTTGGGTCTTCTTTTGCCGCTTCTATGCTGGCGCTGGTGTGTGGTCTGGATACAAACAAGCAGGTTTTTGAGTTCCAAATGTGTCTCAACTTTATGTTGAGGAAGAACAACATGGCTCCACTTCTAGATTTTGTGAGAGTTATTAGTGATGGGATATGGTAGTAGCTACAGGACTTCCAGGTCAATTCTAGGTTCAAGTATCTCTCTTTCTTGGCCTACTTGATATTACACCTGAATCTGGATTATATTTTTGACATTTATGTCTCTGGCTATTTTTTATGAAAGCGGCCTAAGGAAGCTAGTCTCGACATGGACTCTTGTCATGTCAAAAAATTTTGATTACCATGCATTTTCAAATTTATTCCTAGCCCCAACTTTGCAGGCTTTGGATAGAGCCGGGATCAACATGTTTGCACACCCGTTGCCAAGACACAAATCCTAGTTGGGAAATCTTGTGCCACCCTGTGATTGGTTTTTTGGCACATATTTCACCATGCTTCACATGAGATTTTTCACCCCAAAGCCCTTTCAACTCCCCCACTTTCTTTCCAACAGAGTGCTAGCCTTGGAAGCAATTAGGTAGGTATGTAATATTGACAATGACTACTCGGGGGGAAAACAGTTAGCCTCCTATTTAATATACTAGTTATGCTTTGTTTTGTGTCGTTGATAAAGAAAAGGGCTTAGAATATTGACACTTCAGAGATTCTATAGTCAAATTTGGGTCATCTCACGTTGGTGTTGTTAAACGACACTTGGCAATACAACCCCAAGAATAATTTATCGGAGGTCAGCATAAGAATCCCACATCAGCCTCGGCCATTCTGGGACCCCCAAAGAAATGTTGAGGAGGGGAATTTAAGGTTATATGGAGGCCTTGAATATATGCCTACTGAGGACATGCGACCGTCATGGCTGAACTTCTACTACATAGTTGGGAAAGCCAATCCAAATCAAAAGATCAACCAGGCCTTGTGCACCCAATTGCAAAAGCTCGAATGGTGTCCTAAAAAGGTTTGAGACTTCTTAGTTTACTAGTAAGAGACTAAGACAACCACTAAGCTTCATGTAGAGGTGGCTCTTGATGAAAGATTTGATGATATATAGGAGAAAACCCACCCAGATACAAAAAATTCTTCGAACCCTTCAACGTCAGAGCAACAATATAGGGGAGAAGAAAATCCAGTGGAGCCCGAAGAAGAAGTAACTCAGAATCCACCCACCGTTGAGGAGAATCCAATGCATAAAGAAGATGCTGGTAAACGAACCACATGATAGGAGGATTCATTAAACGTGCAAGTGTTAGAGCCATCCAACTCCTCTAAATCAATGAGGAAGCGGGTAAGGACTACCACTAGTAGAAGGTAGGTTATTGTTGACCTTGAGGATCCTCTGGAAGAACAGCGGCAACAAACTACAAAATATGGTGGAGAAGAATAGCGGCCAATGGAGGAAGTTGTTGAATCATCTACAACTCCTCACAAGCCTCAGGTAACATTTCTTCACTCTTCTCTCTCTACCATGTCTCTCGTCTCTTCTTTGTCTACCCCTTCTTTTACATCTACAACAGTTTTCTCTACCACTAGATATCCAGGGTAGTCAAATCTTCCCCCTCCTGATTTCCCACTTTCATCCTCTGCATTTCATCCCTTACCTAGAGCACAATTTGGTGTCAGTATTATGATCCAACAATTCTTATCCCCGAGGCCAAGCCCTTCAGTTGGCCTATCTCTAGCCTTTCCCTACACTACACTATCATCCTCTCTGAGTGGCCAATTTATTCCACCATTCTCCCTGACCATTATTACAAGGCCTAGCAAAACCAATGATGCGCTGAGTACGTTATCTTTCCTACTAGTTGTCCCTTGAGAGTTCTCTTTTGTTGGTGGCCTAGGTATCCTTGCCCAAGAATAATTTTGGTAGTTTGAGGCAAATAAGAGAACCCAAGCTAGCCGAATGAGCAAGAGAAGGCAAAAGGATGCGACTAAGCAGGCAGAGCCTCTCTTGCAAACTCTGTTCAATGAGGGCCAAAATTCATTGATGTTTGCAAAGATCACTCCTAACATGATTAAACCGGTAGGGGAAATGCTACCAAGTGATTACTTTGTCAATGCTATTGGGCTAGACTTACAGTAGGCCCGTCCACAGGATAAGGTCGAGCTAATGGAGGAGACTTAGAAAATTGTGACCACCGATTACCTTAAGCTCAATCGCTAGGCAAGGAAAAAGGATGAGAAAATATCAAAACTCAAGGGAAAGGTCGATATCTGGGTAAACAAGTTTAAAGCCCAAGAAAATGAAATAAATTGCCTGGAGAAGGAGAGGAGTGCTTTCGAAAGCCAAATCAAGGAGCTGCAAGTTATGAGCACAAAAATCATCTCGACCCTCCAATGTGAGGTTGAGCAGAGCTGGGAAAATGAGGAAAAAACTTTACGTTGAGTCTGTGCAGCTAAGTGAGGGTATGAAGGAGCTCCGACAGAGCACAAATGCTAAAATTAATGAAATGAATGCCACTTTGGAGTTGGAGATTCAAAAAGCAAAGCGGGCTGAATTTGCCCTGGAAGAAAAAGAAAAAAAGGTTTCCACTCTAAAGGAACAAGTGTCCGCATTGGACAGAAACTTGTCAGAGCTAAAGGCGAATTTGAGTAGTAGAGAAGCGGAGTTGGATATTTTGAAGACCCAACCTCTTGTGCCATAGATGAACTCATTGGAGATCTCCAAGGAGTTATATGCATCATACTAGGATAAAATCAAGGCTTTGCGCCTTAGTTTGCAGCCCAAACTAAAATTTATGGTGTAAGTGGCCAGCCTTTGTAGAATAGTAAGTGAAACAATACAATAGATATAAGAGGTAAATTTTGATAAGGTTCCAGAGGCTAGGATTTTATTAGGCAAGTTGTATACAACTTTTGATTAAGCTTTGAGCGGCGTGGGCATTGAGGATTGAATGATGGTAGCCATGGGCATAGGCATCCTCATCTTTATGCATGAGGTTGTCTAGCAAGTGGTAGAATATAGGGCTAGGTTGAACCAGGTTACCAGTGACATGCGGGTGAAATTTTCCTGCTTAACTCAAAGAGGCCTTCCTTCGCCCTTCATTGTAGATCAAGTGGTAGCGGGTGTGGAACACATTACTGCTATGATCAAGGAGAAGAAGCAAGACCTTTCTATCTTCCAATATTTTGATCAATCTCTGATCACCGAAAATATTGAAGGGATCGTGCATCAGTTGGCGTAGCTCTTTTTCCAGCTGGAATTAGAGACGAAAGTATCCTACAGATTGCCTTTCAAGGAAATTATCGATCTCAAATTGGCACATGAAAATATGCGAGCTCTCTCCGTACCATCAAATGAATTCTGGACCAGTCTATAGGCTGCCCTTTCGAGGTTGTGTGCAATTTTGGGATGTTGAACCAAAGTTTCTTGGGTTCTTCATTCTGGAGGATAAATTCCCCTATGAGTTGCCAAACTGTTTCACAAAAAACTGCTAAACCTTCATAGTTTTTACTTTTTTATCTTTGCGGTTGCGCATTACCGTTAAATTGCTCACTACCTTTTGCATGTGTCATGTGGTTTCCTCTCAAGGCTTTCTGTTTTTCCCTTTCGCTTCGCTTTGGCTGATCCCATCTGCACGACACGTGGCTTTTTCTAGATGCTTTCCGAACTAGGCCCATCTTGCACTTTCTTTCACTCGACGTGCTCCACATGGCTCCCTCTCAAAGATTTTTTCTAGGTTTCCCTTCATCTTTTCGTTGGGCCCCATCTACACAACACATGGTAGTTGTTGTTGTGTCGGTTACCTTGAAATTGTTGTTGTGCCTTTTGTACTCGCCTGCCCCCACGTGTTCATTTCTACTACTGTGTGGTTTTTTGTTCCCTACAATGGCTTTGCTGGCATGCTCCTAGGCGATCGATGTTTGTTGCGGTGGCTAGAGGGGATCTTGGGCGTTGATCCTTACTCACGGATTTCTTTCTCTAAATGTGTTTTAGGTGGTGGACTGGCCTATTTATGCAGCCCTTTTCTCTTTTATTAGGTTGTTGATTAAGTTGCTAAAAGCTCCCGAGCACTCCCGGAATGCCTTTGTAATATTTTTATTAAAATTGAAGGTTGCAAACTATTCCATTCGATTTGGCCTTTCTGTTTTTCATGCATTTAGTAAAATTGTTAGTCTATGTCATTATTTCCTATTAATCTATGAATGCCTATTCTTCATCTTTTGTAATCTTTCATAGCTAAATAAATACAAATCATATTTTCTTGACTCTTCTATGTTAGCTAAAGTTATGTGAGATTAAGCTATGTGAATTAGAGGGTATTTGTTATGTTTAAAAGTGCTTTTGAGAAAATTTACTTGATAAACAACATTTTGGTGGTTCGGGCCTTTGCATTCTGCACTGTGCTTTGGTAAAATTTTCTATGATTTTGGCGCATCACTTGTAGTTTAGTTTTCATGATTTTTATCTTTCTAACCTTTTACCTCCCCAATAAATGAAGAGTCGGCTTTGATAAAATCCCGGAGGTCACTTAGCTAGCGCACAATGTCCCCCAATAGCTAAGTTTCCCATTAGACTGGTGTTACATGCAAAATCCTATTTCAATAGGCAGATTGGTGACATCATCAAGGGTCTTCATCGATGTGATTGAAGGTATCTTTGAAAAGGTGATGAGTGTATGATGTTCACTGTGGGACTTGATCAAGACTTATGAGGTCAGTAATCAACGGTGTAGATTATCTCGTGTTGATCAGACGATGCTCACTGAAGAGTCTGGTGGGACCAAATGGTGCAAGATGATGTATGCACAATGATTAATGACAATGATTAAAGGTAGCATATTAGGTGATGATAGTAATTGGTAGAATATTGTCTATGGTGGATGATAGCAATATGAGGGTTCCTCTGTTCAAGCAAGTAATGTATGTAGAAGAGACTTGGAAGTATTGAACGAAGATGTGAATGAGTCTCTCTGATAGATCGATGAAGATAGTGATCGACAATGTAAGACACAAAGTGTTGACTGATGATGTGCATAGTGAAGGTAGATATTTGGAAATTAATGAATCATTATTTTGCATCCTTGTTGCAAAACACCACTTGGTCAAGGTGAGAATTTAATGATGGTGTTCTATGGTGAATACCCCTGAGATTGACAAAGGAGATTTGAATGATCGATTATCCAATGGTTAGGATTTAAAGACACAGTAGTAAATTAGGATCATAGGATCAAGGCGCGAAAGAAGAAGATCAACGATCGAAATTAAAAAAGAAATGATCTCAAACAACTAAGTCTATGTAAACATGGTTTTGACTAGAAATTGACATAGAGCAAAGAGTTAATTGGTCCAACTTCCCCCAACAACCAATTAAATGGATATTTGATTTGCAAAGTGGTGATAGAGATCATAGATATGATCAAGATAAGATTAGATTTAATTCAATCATATGGACAGTAGAATGTATTTAATGCAAATATGATCCTATGGTTTTGTAGGACACTATTTTTAGCAAACTCTTTGAGACAAAATTTAATGTTGTGAGGCTTGATGCACAAGTATGGTGTAGAGAAAGATATGTGGTAAACCCTAATATGTGATTGAGATCAAATCATATTGGATGCACAAAAGAATGCATTGAATGCATAATCAGATTTTAGGATTCGACAAAGAGAATGAGGAAAATTATTTGTAACCAAATTAAATGTGGAACCAGCTTGATGTAGAAGAAAAGTGATAGTGAATATATTTGATAGACCCTATCAAATGAATTAATGATGAGCTAGAGAATGGTGTGGAGCTCTAAGTATAGGTAGCTTACTTTTGAAGTTTGCAAGTGAACTCAACCCTAGCACAAGGTTTGAGATGATCTAAACAGTAGAGAGAATCTTGAGGTAGAGATTGCAGGTTGGTGGAGATAGAAGACAATCAAATATTTTCAAATTTTGAAGTTTAAAGTAAGTGTGCATGAATAGAGATTTTTTTGTAGTTGTATGTAATATTGAATAGTGTTGCATCTTGAAAAAACATGTTGCAAAGATAGGAACTTTTTCTTGTGTGTCTACAAAAAAGAGAGAGATGTGCAGTAGATAGAGAATGCATTTGTAAAGTCCTAGACTATAAAATAGAACATCATCTAGGTTTTCATTCAAGAGAGCGCAAATGTGTGAGACACTAAAAAAAGGGAATAAAGTGTAGTGCAAAGTAGAGTTATGTGTTGTTGAGTGTGTAGCTTTAGTAGCAAAGTGTGTTTTTCACTGAAATCAACAATGTACTAAATGTACTGATGCATTATAGGTTGTGTAGAACCAAATTGTATGCATATATGAATTTGTAATTTTGTATTGAGTTGTGGCTTAGATTAGGGGATTGGTGTCTCCTTGGAATGGGTGTTACTAAATTAGATAGTTGATGCTTCCTTGGGTTGTAGCCCTAAAAAATTGTAACAAATATTCCATTTGTGACACTAGATTTGAGTAGTAGACTCAAGCAACCTTTGTCATCGTGGTTTTTCCCATATTGGTTTTTCCATGTATATCTAGTGTTATAGGCATGTGTGTGTTGATTGTATATTTTAATATTTGTGTTTTCATATTTAGTTTTCAATCTACACATTAAGATTTTGAGGAAATTTTTTGCACAAAGTATTTGGAGCTAAGAAAGTAATCTGCATAAAGTTTTAAAGGATACATTTTGCTATCTACTGATTCACCCCCTCTCACTACATCATTGCATTCCAAAAATTGGTATTAGAGCCCTAGGTTCCCTGGGAGAATCTTAATCAACTCGAGTAGATCTTGGTAGAGTGAACACAATGGTTAGTCAAGAATGTTTACTTGCATATGATGGACCTATCTTTGATGGATCAAGATATAATTTTTGGAGCTCATTGATGGAAGGATATTTTGGATCCATAGGATTTGATGAATGGATGTTAGTTGTAAATGGATATATAGGTTATGCTACACCTCTATTAACTGAAGCTAGAGGAAAGGCATATGAGGATAATGCTACCACAAGAGATATCATTCGTCATGGACTGCCAAGTTATGTGTTGGTCAAAGTCATAGATTGTCAAGCAACACAAGAAGTTTGGAACAAGTTGAAGATAATGTATGAAGAGGATGGTAAAGAATAATTGAAGGCATCGATTCAGAAATATAAAAGTGAATCTAAAAATATGAGTACAAGTGAACATACAACAAGATATGATGAAGAAGAAACATGTACCTTTGGATCAGAAGAGCCCAGTGAAGAGTAAGTTGGTTCCTTCAGAAGATTGAGAAATGGCTTCAGGAAACATAGAGGTAATGACAATCATTTTTTTATAAAAAATTTTATGATGAAGTAAATGATTCTAATAAGGAAAATTATAGTAAAAATAATTTGCATGCAAGTGAAGAAAATGGTTCATTTGATGTTAGTGGTAGATCAGATGATGAAGATTGAATTTTCTATGGGATTGACCCATTTCCAATGACCTTTGATGAAGAGATTGATAGGTCTGATAAAGATGAAGAAGCTGAAACCTCTAGTAAAGAAGAAGAAGAAGTGGACAATTAAGGAAAACTCATTTGTTCTCTAAATGATATTAAAATCTTGAAGAAGGAGAATGAAGAACAAAAGTTGCATTCTCAGAAAGAGATAGATAGACTTACTAAAAGATTTGAAGAGTCTAATCAAATGATAGTAAAAAAGAAGACACAAGTAGAAGAAGAAAAAATAGAAAAATATGTAGTTCAAATTGAACTACAATCTAAATCAGATGACTACATGAAGCAAGAAGAAGAGATGGCTAATCTAATAAATGATTAAGAAAATGATAAGGAGAAGATTGATAAAGGCCTAAAGTTGAAGGGTGGCTCTGAGATACTTGATGAACTAGTTAGATCACAAAATCCATCAAAACCTAAAGAGAAGGTTGGCCTTGGATTTGATAAAGGAATGAATTCCTCTATTAGTACTTCTACAAACTTGTATGATAGATTTACAACAAAATAAAGATGCAACATAAAGTAAGAGGAAGGATGCATGATTTGTTCCAAATAAAATATTTTTGGAAATGGATGATCAAAAAAAGGTAATATTGGAGTGAAGAAAGAAAAAGAAGAAAATAAGCCTATTGTTGTTGAGATGAAGAAACCAAATAAGGATACTACTGATAAGTTGAAGGAGCCTGCAACAAATAAAAAGATGGAGAAACTAGTCCCTAGAAAATTGAAGAAAAATCAGTAAATAAAGGGAGCTGATGCAAATGGAATCTAGAGGATGAGATATAAAAAGAATTCAAATAAAAGAAGACCTCCTCATCATATTCAAATGAATTCTATGACCAGGTACTCCCCATGTTTTAATGGTTATCTCTATGTTTGCAATTAATATGGTCATAGAGCTGAAGATTGTAGAGTTGCACCTAAAAGAAGCACAAAACATGTTAATATAAATTCATTTGCTCTTGTAAGATATATTTATGTTGCATACTACAATTTGTAAAACTATGGTCACATAGCTAAATATTTTAGATTAGATCATGTGAGACCAACAGTACAAAGCAAGAGGAATAGTACAAGGAAAGATACATCTTCTAGAGTGAACAATGGTTCACATGGTGTTGCAAATAAGGTTGATGTATTAGAGAAGGTGCACAAGATGGTTTGGAGAGAGAAAGACTAGCAAGTAGTGCTTCATGAGGCTACTTCTTCTTTACATCACTAATTTTTAGTGATAGGGAATGAGTTTAGGGGGATCTAAATTGATATTTCATTCATCCCTGAAAATGAAGAAGGAGATCAAGTTAGGTAAAATATGTTTTACAAATTTCTAACGACCTGATGGTTGTAGATTTATGGTCACATTCTTGCTCCTTGAAATGCTTGTCAAGGTATAAGAAAATTAGCAGATGGTGGTTAGTTTTCTATAGAAATTGATATCAACCATTGGTCTCAGTCATTGAAGAATAAGTGGTGTAGATTCTCTATTATGAGAAATGGTTCTTTCCTACAAGAAGAAGAGTTATAGCTAAAAGGAAAATGTTTTGTATATTTATTTTTAAAGTGGTATCAAACCATTACATATTGGTTCAGAATAGTTTAGTTGGTATAAAGACCCTAATATGAAGCTAGTGAATAATGGTGCAAGGTCTAACGGGGGGATTCTATTAGTATCAAATCAATGCTATACTTGATATAGTGTAGTCTAGGATATCATTTGGTACATAGAATAAAGTGAACACATTAAAATTTGGTATCAGAATGATAATCAGTATTAGGGCATAATATCATAAATTGGTTTCAAGTATATGATATTTAATTGGCATAGAGCATGAATTAGAATATCTACAATTGGCATCAAACCTAATTGGAGAAGAAATTGTAATGTCACTTCAAGTAGCATCATATTTTTTTGGTACAAAGCAGTTGAAGCATATGGGATTTCCATTGCAAGAAAAAGGTTGAATGCAAAAATTAGTATTAGTCGAAGGGGGAGAAAATCCCCTTTTTCATTGCTAAGAAGTGAAGGCTATAGCAATATGGTGACTTGAGATAAAGAAGATGAGAAAGGATAAACAAGTGATCAAAGTGGAAGATAAGAGAGAAAGTTGTGAAGATGCTCATGAGGATGAGAAAAGGAGAAGGAATGTCCAATGAGGATATTAGAGAACAACTAGACCCTTTTCACTACTTTTCAAAGGGGGAGAGTGCTTCCAAGAGGACTAATCCCTTTGCGATTGATGTCAAAGGGGGAGAAACTATGCAAATGCTCAAGTATCTAAGAAAGAGAGAGAAAGTCATGCAAATGCTCAAGTCTCTGAGCAAGAGAGAGAAAGTCATGCAAATGCTCAAAGAGGAGCATTGGAGGAAGCTACAACAAAAGTAGAAAGTAATCTTGATACTGACACAAATGTTGGACTGATTAATTGGTATCATTGAGAATTTAAGTTTTTTCATCAATGAAAAGGGAAATATTGTTGGAATATGTTGTCATTGATGTCAAAAGGGGATTAGAAGAGAAGTGTGTTGATCCTGTGTAGAAGCATATAGTTGTCATTGATGTCAAAAGTGAAAATAATGCAAAAGAGATTGTTGGCATGATGACAAAGGATGAATGTGAGAGTAGTAGATCTGATGGGAAATTAGATGAAAAACTCAAAATAGGTTTCTCAAGAGCTTTCTGGAAAGGTTGTGTGCAGGTCAATAAATTGAAGGATGCACCTAGAAGTGTTTTATATCTTCTCTTAGATGTTAGGGTTTATCAGTTAAACCCTAAGGATATTTGCATTCATGGTTTTCAAAAGATATTTCTATTTTGGTGTTGACCTAGTATCGATGATTGTCAATTGCATTAGTTGCAAATTCTATATTTACAGTCATGAGGGTGACCAACCCCTCCACCTAGCGCCTTAATCTCATACATCCCCTTTTAGATTGATATGATAGTGCATGGTTGGTCCAAGTTTTCCCAACCTATGTCGCAGGGTTCTCAAGTTTTGAAACCCTCTGACTTAGCGACTTAGTCATATTGGTGATAGACACCATCTAGTTTTGACATCCATTTGCTCAATCTCAAAATCATGACCAACAACAATAGATAGAGGTAACAAAAATCTTTTCTTAAGTCAAAGAAACTATGTTGATACTATTTTTAAACAATTTAACATGCAGGATAGTAAACCAATTAATATTCCTTTACCAGTTGGCATGAAGTTAAGTTTAGACATGAGTCCTAAACTGATTTTGATCATGAGGAAATGTCTAAAATTCCATATGCTAGTGAATTTGTTATTTTGATGTATCCAATGGTTTGTACAAGACCAGATATAGCCCAAGTAGTGGGAGTTCTAAGTAGGTTTATGTCTAACCTTGGTAAAGAACATTGGAATTATGTTAAGAGGGAATTTATATATTTACGAGGTACTTCTAATTAATTTTTGGTTTATCATGGTGCTAATGATATTGATATTATGCACATATCATTAGACGTACATGGTTTTGTTGATTTAGATTGGGCAGGAAACTTCGACACTAGGAGGTCAACAAGTGGCTATATGGTTACTTTTTTGGAGCTGTGATTAGCTGGATGAGTAAGGGGCAGCCCATGGTTACCTTTTCCACCACAGAATAAAAGTACATGGCTGCTACACACGCCTCTAAAGAGGCAGTTTGGTTAGAGAGACTTGGGAAAGGTATTGGTTTTAATTGCAAGAAAATTATACTTGAATGTGTTAGTTAGAGTATTATTTTTTTAGCCAAAAATCCTACGTATCATGCTCATACTAATCATGTTGATGTTTAGTATCACTTTGTGTGAGAAATGGTTGAGAGTGGGAAGGTATTGATTGAGAAATTTGACACTTTGATCAATGTTGTAGATTATATTACGAAAGAAGTTCCTACATATAAGTTCTCTTGGTGCAGGAAGGCCATTAGCCTTAAGTCCTGTACTTGATTTATAATAATAATTCCTTGTTTAGAATAATTGCAATGTATAATGTCAAGTGGGAGAATGTTGGGAATATAATGTCAAGTTAGAGTTGTGAAGATGAATTGTAGGAGATATCATTGTGAATTCAATTGCGTGTTATTTCATCATTTGGTGCATCACCCACAGTTTAAGTTTTAAGTTTATGCATTCAATTCAATCTTTCTTCCCTTTTCCATCCAATTCAAAGTTAGTCATTAGAGAATCAAAAGAAAGTCAGCCTATAATCTAGAGGTCTAGTTTCACAATAGGATAGCCACAACTTGAAATTAGTCCAATGTTACATGGGATTGCAAAGATTTTCATCCTTGCATGTGGGTGCAAATCCTTGTGATAAAAATTCCTAAATAATAGGAAAATGTGGGGGTGGCCAAGATGAGTACCTAAATAATAGGAGCACATGGGGTGCCCACATGGAAGTTGGAACCCACCTTTTTTCAATTAACTTCTTGGAGGATTGATAACACTTCAGTAATTCATGTCTAGGTTCCTACAAAATATGGATTCATATTTACAAGAGTGGAGTGGCACTATCAGTTTAGTATCAATTCAATTTAGTTTAGTTTAGTTCAATTCAATCTAGTTCAGTTTAGTTAGAGTTCAGTTATCTTCAGTTGCATGTAGTTATTTTGAGTTGTATACTAGTTGACTTGACTAATAACTTCAATTGCATGATAGATAATAGGTGGATACTTTCAGTTAAGTGGGGATGATCAATCATGCATAAATTTTGCATGAATTGATGGAGAGATATGTTTCAGTTAACTAATATTGACTTGGGCCCACCTTGGGCACCCAAGTTGGCATCTTTCAATTAAAACCTTTTGCATGAGAAGATATTTACAAGGCTCAGTTAAGTGGGCCCATTCTTGGGCATGAACTTTGAGGTGGAATTTACAAGATATCTTTGTGATTAGATTTCAGTGAAGTGTTCAGTTTGGACGTAAAAATTGAGGAAGACTTTGGTTTTTACTTTTTTTTACATGGTGGAACTCTACTTGCCAAATCTAGGTGTAGGTTTTTGAGAGGAGCTTTATGCTCTTGTAATTTTCAACTCTTAGGAGTTTACAATGTTTATTATTGTCTATAAATTGCAGCAAGTGCATAAGATTTTGATGAGATTTTATTTCAGGTTGTGAAGAAGTATTGTTGATGAAAAAGGAAGTATATCAATTAGGGATTGATATAGTGATTGTAATATTATTCTAAGGTTAAATAATACAAGAACTATTGGTTCTGGTGGAGCTTTTTATCGAAAGGGTTTCTCCACGTATATGTTGTGTCACTTCTATCTTTTGTCTACATTCTTCTACAATATTTTGTCTAGTACTACAAATGATAAAATTGATCTAAATAGAATAATCATTTACAAAGAATTGATATAAATATATTAATCATGCACAAATAATTGTGAAAAATAATACTTAGTTAGATCTACAGTCACATAGTTTTACAAGTTTTAAGCTACAAATTTACCTTGATTTCCAACAACTGGCACCATCACCTAGGTTGTTGGTGTCCTGAAGGTACAAAGAGACAGCTATATGTTGGCATGTCGTAGGTTTTCAAAAGTTCAAAACCTCTGACTAGAGGTTCTTATATTCATACTTTTAGCGACTTACCGATGGAGCGATAAGGAGTGTGGAAATGTTATCAGTGAGACTGTATGGTGTCATTGAGACCTTTGTTAATTTCTCTCTAAAATGATGACATGAAGCCTATGCTCAAGTGGGGCCCAATCATAATGACATGGGTGACAGAGATGATGAAGTAGACACATGGAGTGACAAGATTGGATGAACCATAATCCACATCCTTTTTTTGGATTACAATGCAATGATATGGCATTTAGGTGGATTGGTGATGTCACCAAGGGTCTTTGTTGATGTGACTAAATATCTCTTTGACAAGCCAATGAGTGTATAATGTTGGTTGTGGGAACCGATCAAGGCCTGCGAGGTCAACAATGAATGGTGTAGATTATCCCGTGTTTATTGGATGGTGCTCATTGAAGAGTCTAGTGGGACCAGATAGTGGAAAATTACATATACATAGTGATGAATGACAACTATTGATGGTAGCATATTAGGTGGACGATAGTGATTCATGGAATTTTGTCTACGATGGATGATAGCAATACGAGGGTTCCTCTATTCAATCAAGTAATGTATGTAGAAGAGACTTGGAGGTATCAAAGGGAGATGTGAATGAGTCTCTCCAACAGACTAATGAATATAGTGACTGACCATGTAAGAGACAAAGTGTTGACTGATGGTGTGCACAGTGAAGGTAGATATTTTTCAATCGATGATTCATTGTTTGCATCATTGTTGCAAAACAATACTTGGTCAAGGCGAGACTTTAACAATGGTTTTCTATTGTGAATACCCCTAAGATCGACGAATGAGATTCGAATGACCTCTTATCCAATAGTTAGGATTTAAAGACACTGCAGTAAATGAGGATCATAGGATCAAGGTTGAAAGGGAGAATATTGACGAGTAGAATTCAAAATAAATGATCTCAAATGGCTAAGTCTGTGTAAACAGGGTTTTGAGTAGAAACCAACAAAGAGCAGAGACTTTATTGGTCCAAATGCACCCAATGACCAATTGAATGAATATTTGATCTCCAAAGTGGTGATTTAGATCATAGATATGATGAAGATAAGATAAGATCAAATCTTATCATATGGAAAACAAAATGTATTTAATACAAATCCGATCCTAGGGTTTTGCAAGATGTTATTCTTAGCAAACTCTCTGATGTAGAGAAAGATATGCGGCAAACCCTAATAGGTGATTGAGATCAAATTAGATTCGATGAAAAAAAGAATGCATTGAATACATAATTAGAGTTTTGGATTCGACACAGAGAATGTAGAAAATTCTATGTAACCGAATTAAATGTGCAACCGGTTCGATGAGAAGTAGAGTGACAATGTTGATATTTGATAGACCCTATCAGATGAATTAATGATGAGATGGACAGTGATGTAGATTTTGAGGTACAGGAAGCTTATTGGTGAATTTTTCTACTGAAGGAAATTCCAGCACAAGGTTTGAGATGATTTGAATGGTAGAGAGAATCTCGAGGTAGAGATTATAGGTTGGTGGAGATAGAAGACAATCGAATATTGTCAAAGTTTGAAGTCTAAAGTAAGTATGCATGAATACAAAACAAATTGTAGTTATATGTAATGTTGAATAGTGTTACATCTTGAAAAAGAATGTTGTTGAGATAGGAAGTTTTTGTGTGTGTTTGCAAGAAAGCGAGAGATGTGCAATAGATAGAGAATGCATTTGTAAAGTCCTACACTATAAAACAAAATATAATCTAGCTTGACATTAAGGAGAGTGCAGATGTGTGAGAAACTTCAAAAAGGGAAGATAGTGTAGTGTAGAGTAGAGGAGAGTGCAAAGTAGAGGTATGTGTTGCTAAGTGTGTAGCTCCAGTAGCAGAGTGTGTGTTGCGGTGAAAGCAACAATGTACAAAATGTAATGATGCATTATAGGTTGTGTAGAACTAAATTTTATGCATATATGAATTTGTAATGTTCTACTAAGTTGTGGCTTAGATAAGGGAATTGGTGTCTCCTTGGAATGAGTGTTCCTAAATTAGGTAGTTGATGTTTCCTTATGTTGTAGCCCTAAAAAATTGTAACATAGGTTTCATTTCTGACATTGGATTTGAGCAGTAGACTCAAGTAGCCCTTGTCACTGTGGTTTTTCCCATATTGGGTTTTCAAAATATATTTGGTGTTGTGGGCATGCATGTGTTAATTTTCTATTTGCATATTTATGTTTGCATATTCAATTTTCAATAAACACATTAAGAGTTTGAGGTAAAATTATGCACAAAGTATTTGGAGCTAAGAAAGTAATCTGAATAGATTTTTAAGGGATAGATTTTGGTATATACTAATTCACCCCCTCTCAGTAGATCATTTTGTTCCAAAATATTACTCTTCTCATGGAGATCTATAAATTTTTGGGTATTCTGACTCAGATTAGGTAGGTTGTGCAGATGATCGAAAATCAGCTATAGGTTATGTACTCTTCTTGTGTTACTGTCCCATTTCATGGTGTAGTAAGAAAAAATCAACTCTTACTTAATTGACTACAAAGGATGAATATACTACAATGAATGAGGAAACTAAAGAAATAACTTGGTTGTGGGCTATTCTTTCAATACTTAAACAACATCGAGTAGGGCCTTCTTTACTTCATTGTGACAATAAAATATTATGTTTTCCAAGAATCCAATTTTTCATGCTTGAATAAAACATATAGAAGTCTATCACCATTATATCTAGTATCTCATCCAACAACAAGTGATTCATCTTTAGTATTGCAAATCAGAGGATCAGATAGTTGACCTATTTACCAAGGAATTATGTGAAACTAAGCTTGTATATCATCGAAGTCTGTTAGGATTGTGGGAAGTCACATGAATATTTGATGGTTGTCATTCAAGGGGATTATTGTGAATGTCTACCACCGTATTAGTGAATAAGTGATTGTAAATGGGTACTTAACAAGGCATTAGGTCGAGACCCATCTTTTCTAGATTGTGGAGGGATATTTAAAGGTAATTGGTATAATTAATTTATAGGGGATGTTAGAATAAATTAATTATCAAGCACACACATTTTTCATAGAGAAACTAACATAGTTGACTTACATGAATTGCAACCGTGCAAGCCACCACCTTTCAACTATCCATAATAAATGTGTCAGCTAACTAGGATCTACAATATTTGTATATTTTTCTATAAATTCAATATCAATACAAATAATTGTGTGCTTAGTTTTGCAGCCAATCTTTTATTTATGTTTTCACTAATAAATTATAAAAAATAATTAATTTAAATTAATAAAAAGAATAAATAGACAATAAATAATAATTAAATTAAAAATAATTAAAAATTTAATTACTAAATAAATAATAACAATAATAAAATATGAAAGTCTTATTTATCTGGAGCAAAGTTTTCAGTAATTATAAATGGAAGTCTAGTAGGGTTCGTTAGCTCCACACAAGGTGTCACGCAAGGGGACCCTCTTTCTTTGTTCTTGTTTATAATTATGGTAGAAGCTTTAAGTAGATTAATTCAATTGAAGCATAATTTTCATAGATATGGCAAGGTGTGTAGATACCAAATTCAAATTTATCAGTCACTCACTCTCTTTTTGCCAATGACACTCTCTTATTCAACAAATCTTCCTTGTTGGAAGCTAAATAGGTTAGAGAGGTTCTTGACAAGTACTCATCAGCTCTTGGGTAGAAGATAAATGCACAAAAATAAATGATTTATGTCCTAAACACTCTTGATGATCTGAAAAAAAAAATAGTAAACACTTTAGGATTTCAAGAAGTAGATTTGCCTAGTACTTATTTGGGGATAACTTTTTTTAAAGTATCAAATAAAGCTACTTATTGGGGGAAGGTAATTTATAGACTAAATAATATTAATGTGGAAATCTATATGGCTATCTCTATCAAATATAATTCTCCTTATCAAAATAGTTCTAGCATCAATTCCAAATTATTTTCTAGCAATCCTTAAAGCTCCTACATCTGTCATATCGAAAAGTGAGAAAATAATAAGATCATTTCTTTGGAAAGGTAATATTGATGAAAAGAAAAAGATACCTTTAATTTATCTGGAAGGTTTAGCAAAAGGAAATAAATAAGGTGGGGAAGCCATTCTGAATCTATTATGGAGGAATAAATCTTTTGGGGAAAAACTTGCATGGAAAATGTGTACTAAGCCTGAAGCTAAGTGGGTTAGAATTTTGCAAGAAAAGTATTTGGATACATCAAGTCCAACAAGAATAATTATAGTGGAAACTCCTCCAAAGGGTTCAACTATCTAGAATTTTATTATAAATAGTAGGAACCTCATTAGCAAATTTTCATCCTGGGAGGTAAATGATGGCCAAAATGTAAAATTTTGGATAGATTCATGGAATGGAAGGCCCCCATTGTCAACAATTCAGGATCTCCAGGAGGTTAAAGCAATTTTATCTCAAGCCTGGGGTAAAAATTGTTGGATTATGTTTAGTCATCAAATTTTATGACTAGAAACGTAATATGGAAAATTTCTTCAAATGGCCTTGTAAGTGCTCATCAAGCAGATGCATTCTATAAATGTATGTAGGAAAAAATATCCTATTTATTAGGGAAACTAGATAAAATCATATGGGAAGAATCTAAAACATGCTCATATTCACTGAAGGAAGGGTATGCAATTTTAGCACAGTCTATTTTTTTTTATCAACCCCAATGGGCATACACGCTTTTTTGGAATAACAAAGTCCTTCCAAAGGCGGGAAGTTTTGTATGGCTTTCTTTATAGAAAAGGATTTTAACAAGCGATCACCTTTGTGAATTGAGGATTACTGATTTTTTTAAATGTCCTTTATGTGAAGAGGAATTTGAAACAATAGATCATTTATTTCTTTAGTGTTCTTTTGCTAATCAAATTTGGAATTTCGTTATAAATAAGCTACAACTCTCTATTCCTCTGCTAAATTCAATTTGGGAACTTTTCCAAACTTGGTCGCTATTATATCAATCTTCTTTCTTTGCATAGATATGGTATATAGTCCCAATAATTATATTATGGAGCTTATGGTGGGAAAGAAATATGAGAATCTTCAGAAAACTAAAATCTCCAATTGAGGTAACTCTTGTTAAAATAGAAAAAACTATATTTGAAGGGGTTAATTCATGCATCCAGAGGGAAAATTTTTTTAACTCATTATTCACAAATTGAGATAGTGGCATTTTGAAAGGTTGGAAAGGTATCAAGTTACCATTTGATGGCAGTATGCTCAAAAATTGCACTTTGAAATTTGATAGAACATTAGTTAAATGGATTCCACCCTTTAAGGACTTTGTCAAGTTAAATTTTGATAGGGCATCTAAAGGTAATTCAGGGTCTTTATGAGTAGTATTTTGCATTATAAATGCTTCAGGGTTAGTTTTGGCAGCTTCCTCTTATCATCTTCAAGATAGTATAAATAATGTTGCAGAATCTCAAGCTTTGTTGTTGGGTTTGGAATTTGTGGTCTAATTAGGTTTTTTAAACCTCCATATTGAAGGGGATTCATTGATAATCATCAATGCATTAAGGGAAAAAAATAAATTAATTGGAGCTTGAATTATATACTGCACAAAGCATGGGAACTACTAGACAAATTATTAGCATCAATAATATCTCCAACATATAGGGAAGAAAATAGAGTAGCAAATTATTTAGCAGGATTAGGAAGTGATAGCATTGAGATCAGGCTTTCAAATGATCTTAATTTTTAAAATACTTATCCTAGTCTGTTGGAGTTAATACAACTAGATGCACAAGGGAAGAGTTAAATATATTAAGGGAGGGTTGAAAATTTTGGTGGTTGGCATATGCTTTGATATTAAGTTCGTATAATTTATACTAATTTACTATCATTGTAAGTGCAAGATTTGAGAGATTTGTGACTTTGGGTCTACATAAATCGACACATGTTTTAGTATGGCATGTAGAGCACAATATGGGACATGTGTAAAGGATTTTTCATTAAGTCCCAATTTGAATCGTATCTTGTTCTTCAAGGATGGTTTGGGCTGTTTTGATATCTATGCAGTGTACAAATATACCTATCCTAATTTGGAAAAGTAGAGTTTAACTAGAGTTTGGTTATCAAGTGTTCAATATATATAGCTTGGATGCTTTTAGCACTTGTTTTGATTTATCATGGGTATATATTTGTACTAATGGTGTTATTAGTGTAAGTGCAGGTCATAAGCTTGCAGAAATACGCACATGTGCTTAACAACATGGCATAAGCATAGAAATTATAGGACTATGAGCCTGTAGAATTTGGCACATGTGGTGTCACACCGTGGCATAAGTATAGTGTCATAGATTGCAAATATGGAGTTGTGATATGTTTGTGATCTTCAAAGTTTGTATGCTTGGGATATCTTGAATTATCATGTGTTTAAATTTATGTGCTAATGATGTCATTACAAGTGCGTAGAAATATGCACATGTGCTTAACAATGTGGCATAAGCATAGAAGTTGTAGGACTATAAGGTTGTAGGTTGGCACATGTGTTGTCATACCAAGGTACATAAGTAAAGTGCCTTAACTTACAAATCTGGAAATTCAGAAATATTTATATGATATTCATTTGTGATCTTCAAGGCTGGCATGCTTGGGATATCTTGATATCCATGTAGTGTACAAACATGTGTGATTGGGATTTTTTCAAAGTACATGGCCAAATTTGGATAGCCTTTGGTATGGATGTTTATCGAACTTAGCCAAATTTTAATGATTGATGGCCAATTTATATATTTGTGTTGATGTTGTCAAATGTACAAAATTGGCTGAGAAATTCATGTGAAATAAGGTAACATAGCTGCAGTTGGGATATCAAGGTATTTCAAGTGTCCTGGCATTGTAAGGTGATGAGAATAAAAGAATGAGATAAAGTTTCCTTTAAAAAGGTCGTTGGTATTTTCATTTGGTATTATTTTTGTTAGATGCTTTTGGATGCTTGGTTGGAGCTAATCTATAGGGGCCTTCATAGTATTGTGTGGGTAGAAATATTCACAGGGGTATGGAGCTTAAATAATTTCAAGTCAAGAATTAGAGAGTCCCGATGGTAGTTAGACCATGGGAAGAGCCCTTTTTGTTATGTATTGAAAGGGAAGAATTGTAAACAGTTTTCACGGTTAACTGTAAGTCTATTTTTAATTGCATAACAATTATTATTGGTGAAGATGCATTGCATACAAAACTTCAAAGGATTATATTTCTTGCAAATCTCTTATCCATTTTTTTATCAAGCATTATGGATTTAGTGCAAAAATACTCTATTTTAAAATCCATAGCTGCTAAATTTGTTGTTCGAAGGCATTTGGAAAATGATTCTTTTCTTACAAGTGTACAACAATATGAATTCACCAATGGTGATGGACTGGTAGGAGGTTTATTTCTCAGGCATTTAATTCATTACAAAAAGATGTATGCAAAAATGTTTCAAGGCATGTTGTTGTCCAAAATGCATGATACTTCATCTCACCTCTATAGAGCCTTGAAAAAATATCATTATGCATTTACCATGGAGGATATAGATCAAATTAAAAGGAAGTTTCGTGCAATTTCATTTTTAAGAGGTCATTCATGTGTACATGACTTGGTATTGAATCCAAAAGATAAAGGCAAACTCTGCTATTGCTATGTTTCGAATATCAATATAATAGTGCCTTCATAGGATTGTGATCTTAAGAAGAAGAAAATGTTGGGTGAGTGTTCGGTGAATGGTCCTAGAGTGGCTGGCAAAAAATCATATTCTTTCTAAAGTTTGAATCTTCTTCTATATAGCTTAAGGGTATTATGGTTTTAGTTAGTGTTTATGGATCTGTCAATAAGCATTAGAAATCATTATCTAAGTAAAGGGAGCATCGTTTTGTATGTATCCACGAAGGGTTAATGTTGTAGGGGTTGTCAGTATGATATGTTGTATGTAAATGTAGGAGTGATACAATCTTGGGTTGGGGTAGCGAATTATAGGAAAAATTATGTACTGTACCGGTCTATAACCAAAGTTTTTTGTCTCTTGGTTCTTTCCTATTGGTATGTTCACCTGAATCAAGATTTTGTAAAAATATTTTAATATAATATAAATATATAGTGGTTCGCCACTCTTTCTTAAAATAATAAAATATGAAAGAATTGAAAACTATTGCCAACCAATATTGATTCATATCAATAAAAAGGATAATTGTTGGATGATGTGGTTGTGTTTCTAATATGTGGTTGTCATTGATGTCAACACTATTAGCATTGGTGATTTTGAAGGTTGTATATGTCGAGGAGATTGAGAAAATTGTAATAAATATATTGCAAGAACTCTGTGAATCTGAGAAGGTTAGAGTGATGGAATGTTTTGGACATTGATGATCAGAAGATGCACATTAAAGGGTTTTTTACTGAGCTTATCTAGTATGTTGTCCAAAATTTTCAAAGATGTGCATCAAGAATTGAGAAAGTTATGATGTTTTTTATTCCTACAATCATTCAATTAATGTAGCAGGTGTTTCTAGAAGACTAGATTGCAATTCTGATGAATTGAGTTGTTGCGTACATTCTTGAGATGTTTAGTGATGTTTCTAGATCATGCTCTATCAGTATGGTACACCCATTGATTGGTGTGTTTGTGATCAAATATTTTCCTTTGTGTGCTCAAGGGTTTCATATTCTTGGCCAAAATGATGATGGTAGCGTGTTGTGGATCCTTATGGATTAATATTCTATTGTTTGTCATATTCAAGGATGTTGATTTAGGTCCTCACTATGTTGTGACTGACATAGGTTGGTGTGCATTAAGATTTGTTCATGTATTGAGGCCGACAGTTGTAATTTATTTTTTATTTGTGGTTAACAGAGTTGTTGATGCAAATTCATGTAGCGGATATATAAGAATGATTGTTTCTTCATGTTGGAAGAGTGTATGTGTGTGTATGCAAAATCTACGAATAAAGATCAGATCATCTGAATACAGAGAAGAGTGTGAAGAATATTGAGTGAAATGTGAAGAAGTGTTTATGTGCCTAACCAGAATTGTCGTCAAGATTTTATAGAAGCTAATTCTTCAGTTCAAGCTCATAAGATGGATTTAATCTGATTGTTTTATGTAAGGCAGTGAGCCTTCCCTTTGAGAAGTGAGCTCTAGGCAGTATGCATGAATGCATGTGCATTCCCTATTCATTTCTTTCATTATAGTTCTAATAGGGTATAATCTTGTGGACTATCATCCACCGTGGTTTTTCCCCTAACAGGATTTCCACATATAAAAATCTTGGTGTTCATGTGTCTCTGATGTTTTGTTGATTTATGCTTTCACTGTTAATTATCAAATCTAAGATTAAAGGTTGTTTAAGGTGAATAAGTTTAAATTCTATAACAACTGATTCACCCCCCCTCTCAGTTTTCTATACTTATTTTTCCAACAATAATAACACATGTTTATTTTCTAATCGATTTCCTAAGTATGCTCAAGTCATGTCAGTTTAGAGGAGAAAAAATGGGAATGAAACTCTTTGTACGATGACAACAAAACTGCATTTCCTCCTAGTTCACAAAGTTAACTGAAGCACCCATGGATTTCTCAATTGTTGTAACAAACCATTTTTATCAGCTATACCATATTTGAGATTTTTTCATGAATAGCTTTACCATCATTATCAATTCATCACTTCATAAAAATAGGCTTTCCCTAAAATGTTATTGTAACCATGTTTGACCTCTATAATTTGATCGCATATTGGTCTTATTGTTGTAGAAAGGCTATTGGTTCTTGTACTCCAAGTTTTGATACAAATTTGCTGTCACTAACCTTTAGTTTTGATCTATGATATTACTTCATTTTATTTATTTGGCTCACCTTTATTATATTTAATATCCTTTCATTTAAAAAAATGTATTTGAACAATGGAATTACCTTTATCTTATACAATTTCCCAAATATCTTAATATTAATGGAATCATTGGATATAAAATATATAATAGCTATATTTGAATAAAATAAATATATTTGACTATATTTTCCTCACACATATAGACTCATCAAATATGTACACTAGTTGCTATCTATATCTTTGGTTGGAGCGTGTGATTCACATTAATTACGCATGCAATGCTATTATGTTTAAATTATCTTTTATAAACTTTCACACTTTGATAGAAAACTATTTGAAAGGGAAATTTTAAAAGATATTTATTTGACAAGTTATTGATAATCCCATGATTACATTTCTATTCATTATAACTTTATGCTATAGCAGTTGAATAGAGGAGAAAGGATAAATTGTTGCATTATCAATCTCATTAGGATTATTTTATTCTCAGGTTATACTTTCCTTGGAAATATAAGTCAAGTGGGGTTCTATTAGCATGCAATAGTGACGGAAATGAGAATTAATTATAGATTTAGTACTCCTTAGTAACAAGTGGAAAATATTGGAAATAAATTTAATAATCTTTTCTTTATTTATTCATATTTTTAAAGATTGAGTAATGAATCAAATTTATTATCTAATAACAAATTACTTGTGTATATTTAATAGTACCAAATAGATACCAATTGATTATTATTAGATGGTTATCAATAGTTTATTTTAGTTATCGAATTTGATTGACTCATTTCTCATTTATGTTGAATATCCAAGATACTAAGAGAGGGGAGAGAATCAATATCTTCTTAAACTTATTAAACAAATACATCCAATTAATCCAATGCATATGATAATTAGGATAAGAAGAAGCATTAACTGAACATGAAACGCACAACACAAGAACACCAATATTTTTATGTGGAAAACCCATAATGGGAAAAACCATGGTGAGGATTAACTCACAATATAGTATAACTGGTTATAAGATATTGCAAAAGGTTGGCTCACTACCAAGATTCACTACCCAAAAAGGGAGGCTCACTACCTACAAAATATATAGTAACAAAATGGCTTACAACCTGAGAAGGAACTGATGTAAGTACAACTTAGAGTGTAGATTTAGTTCCTTTGAAGCTCAAGAAATTCGCATGCTAGCATATCATTGTTTTCTCTTTTTGCATCCACACATAATCCACCAACACTCACATATACAAATTATCTTCTTCTATCTCAAAAACTATCTTGTATATATATCTGACTTTCCCACAAGTATCAATCAAATCGACTCCAAGTAAATACGAAAAAAGCTTCTCAAAAGTAATTCAAGCATGTGGCATGCTACAACATGTCAGCATGGATTGCACAAACAAAATTTAATCCATTGCACCTTCAGCCGCTTATTAGGTTGGTTAGAGATAGACCTAATTAAAAGAATGTAAAAAACAAAATGATCTGAGCAACAAACATGAGCATCTTTACACATGAGATCATGTCCATGCATTCTTTCATTGACCAAAATACATTAACCAAGAGTGTGATTAAAGATGATCACTGGAGGGGAAATGAAGACTAAAATACCAAAGGACGTTTATGCATTAATAGTTCAAAATACCAGATCAACATGACTTTGAATCTTGCAGTTGCAACTCATATATCATGGTGACATCAATGAAAAAAACACTATATCAAGAGATATGTTATTCATTCTTCCAACAATATCCCCCCTTTTCATTGATGGAAACATCTTCCAAAAGTATTTACACACTTCCTATGTACAAAGCATACTCATTTTCTCTTTCCTCTCTCCCCCTTTGACATCAAGGACAAAGGGCGACCAAAAAAATTATAAAAAAAAAAATGTACACATGGTTTGAAATGTACAACATAGAGAAATTTTTTATTGAACTCCCCCTTAGGAGTTTAACCCAACTAGAGTGAAAACCAAAAAAATTACCCAGGGGAGGGAGCACTTTGAACTTCCTGAAGAATGCCTTGCTAGGTTGCTTCAGCATTCTCCCAACTTTTTTTAGCAGATATTAGCATTTTGTTCAAAATGTCTAATGCAATAAAAGTTTCTTTAGCCTCATCTGGAGTATCCAGGGTCAGATTGATCTTATCCAATTTCTCAATATTAGCCAAATCATTTCCTACTGGAGTGTAATCCATCCTTACATTGTCACCAAGTAGACTGGATTTTCTGATAATCCCTTCCTTCTTCTTTTGTAACATGAATTTTTTTTTTCTATTCACAGAGATGGCATTCCAAGTTGATCTATCTATATTCATGGATACATAGTAAGTATTGGAAGCAACTATCAACTAGGACTCAATGGATTCCATGAGATATTTTATACTTTGAGTGGCATCAAGCCACCTTATGGAATAGGCAAACACAAAATTTGTTTTATATTCACAAGCCTTTACAGATTCAAGGATCTTTTCTACATTGGTATGTGCTAGAGCACACTTGTCATGAAGGATCAATAGCATTTTCTCAGTCATTTTCTCTTCAACTTCTTGTTTTATTTTCTCACCAAGTTTGATGACATACTCCTTGAAGGAGTCCAATAGAAGTTTCAGGTTTTCAACTGAAGTGAGAGATGTGTCTACTAACATATTAGGTGTGACATTCTGCAAAGCCTTAATGAAATCTTCGATAAGCTCAGTTCCATTATGATGCATTTCCAAGATTTCCCTTCTACTAGATGCATGAAATACATCACCTAACACCATTTTATGCATAGGATAAATCTTGTCCAAATCCCCATAGCCTTGATTCATGGGTAGTTGCAAGAGTTCTAGAGGAATGACTGACTAGAATCTGATTTTCTTAGATAACAGGCCCTTCAAGAAATCATCATCATCAGAGGATTCTCCAGTGGAATTTTGTGATTCCACTACCTACTTAGATCCTTCTTCATTATTTCCAGCAAGTTCACTTGATTCCTCATTTCTTTCTTCTTCCTCAACTTTCTTTTCTTCCATCTTCTTTTCTTCTGCTTCTCTCCTCTCTTCTTCGTTTTCTCCTTCTCTAAACTACTTTCATATTTGTCCTCTTTTTCTTTAGCATTATCTATTTCCTCTGCAAAGTGTATTGGAGGAGCAACATGATGTGTTTTAGCTTCAACATTTTCTTCAATCCATTTATCACTCTCTAGAGCCTCATTAGTAGCATTAATTTCTAGAAGGACATCTCTACTACCTATTTTCGGAGGGATATTAGAGTCATTCATTACTAGAGGTAAATTTTCCTAACCAGTACTAGAAGGAGAATCTTCCTTAACTTTTGTAGAAGATTTTTTTCCTGATTCAGGTATTGTATGAGATGCACCAAGCATACTATACTTCTCAGTTGTACTTCTGATAGTATTTATTGTTTCCTTATTTATGCTCTTGATTTTCTTCTTATCTTTGGTGATCAAAGTATTAAATCCTTTCTTCATTCAGAAAATGTTAGAACAAACCTTCCTCAAGGTTTCTAGATCACTTGGAGATAGAGAGGATGAAATTTCCTTTAGCCCTTATTTTCTCTTCCAACTCAACCGCCTCTTCTCTTCTCTTCATCAGGATTTCCCATAATTTCTCAGGTACATTATCTTTAATATCATCCCACTTAACTTCCAAAATAATAACATATTTAATGATAGCAATTGTTATTGTTTCATTATCTTCTTCACCTACTTGATTATAAACTTCTACTATGGGTTTCACCATATTTTCATAATGCACTAGATTATTCACCAAGGCTTCTAGTCTGAGAGGGGTACTAGGTCTTACTAGACAGAAATTTTGTTCTACCTAGTCCAATGAAACCTCTTATGCAACTCTAGCCTTCTTTGCATTTGTTTCATGATCACTAACATCTTTTTCATCAACATCCTCTAAGGATTATATATACTGAACTATTTTTTATCTAGCACTGGTTTCTTGAGATGCACCTTGCTCGGAGGAAATTCTTACCCTTATTTTCCTTATCAACTTAGAATATGGGTCTTCCTCCTCTTCCTCCTAGTCCTCAGTAATGTTGAGATTCTTCTCCCTTGTAGCTTTCTCTTTTCTTCTTCACTTAGCTAGCACTACCAAAGGAACACCTTTTCTCTTGCTTGATCTAATAGTAGGTCTTGAAGGGGCCAGACCTTTGCCTTTTCCTTTGTTAGAAGTGTTGGGCTTAATCTTTATTGCAATTGGGCCAAAAGCTGGTTTGGAAGGAGGGATCCTACCAAATCTCCTTACGCTAGATGATTCTCCATACTTATGTTCTCCATAGGCTCTTCCTTGTGCTATCTATTCATCTATGTAACCATATTTCTTGAGCATCTCATTTACATTTTTTCTCCTTGTACGTTTGTTGTGCTCCAAATGAACTTCCATGGATTTTTCTTTGTATGTACCAATCTGGGGTTCATTGGCATCCTTTGGAATTTTCAATAATAGATGCACATAACCTTCAAATTCCTCTTCTTTGATTTCATATCCCAAGAGTTGAATCCAAATAGTTTGTGGTTCAACCACTTCAACCATGCACTCATCAGAAGAAACATGAAATATTATGTCATCCTTATAATTTTCAATAATTTTATTTAGAATTCTATCTCTCTCATTGATATTTTTCTTGAATACAAAAAAGAATTTTGTCAAGGCACTTTTTGTGTTCTTTAAATCACCCAACTTATGGATATGATAAAAAATTCAATGAGTAACTGGTTAGGATGGGTCCCAAAACATAGTTTCATCTTTTCCTGGAAGCCTTTTGAGGAAATAGAATAATAGGAAAACAATTCATGACCCAAACTTGAAAGGATTCTTCTTCTCCTTTGACATCCTTAGGCTCTCAAATATCTATTATCTTAGAAGCTCACAGAGATCATAATATGTACCATTCGCAGCGATGTCAAAACCGGTATAGATTGTTGTGGCAGACATGGAGTTATCTCTGTTAGTGAAGCAGACTTTATGTCTGATAATTATTGATGCATACTTCACAGCTGAATTAGCGATAATATTTGTTGTAAGATCCCTTGTATCATATGTTGCATTGGTTAGATCCATTACTACTTCATTTTTCACTGCTTTTAACACTAGTACTGGTTCGGTGTCATAGAGTTTGGTGACAACTTTGATCACTTCCTTGGTTATCAAATGGGGATTGTCAATCCACAAGAACTAATCATGCATTATGCTAAGGACTTATTTAACATATTGATCATCCATAGTGGAACAAAAATTAGGGAATTTGTTCCAACAATCCAATTTCTTTGCCACAAGATTTGAATACTTAGGTTTCCCCATGAAGTTATCTCCAGTGAGTTCATTCAGCCATATGCCAATCAATTTGGTGTGATTCAATTCCTCAATCTTAACCCTAATAGAAATTATGGTATCCTCTATGGGCATGACACCATGAGGAATCAAAGAGAATGCACCCATAGGGTTGTCTTTGAAAACCTTCATTGAGAATTTCCTGTAGGAGGGTCTAGGTATTTTTTTTGCATTCAAAACTATAGGGGTTTCCATTTTCTATACACCGAGCTCTAATAGATTGAGAAAGAGAATTTTCACAAGCTCACAATAAAACATAATTAAAAAATACCTTTTACTTTCATGAAGAACTGAAGCTAGGGTTTTCTCAAGTCGCACTTCAAATCACTCCAAAAAACTCTAAATCATTCTTCACCTCCTTCAAATGCAAAAGTGAATGAAATTACTTTACAATTTCACTTTATAGATCAATGTGATGCCCTAATTCGCATTAAATGTGATGAAATTTGAAAACCTAGCAAAAACCCTTCAATTGCACTGAAAAACCCTAATATGTTCCCCAAGCGAGCATACATGCATATTTTTTTTCGGTTTCTTTTTCAAAACCTCTATCTATTCATCTCTTACAGCATCTCATGCCAAAGACTAACATGCCCAAAATCAAGGGGTTCAAGGGATTTTATGCTAAAGCTCCCCCTAAGACCATGCTAGGTCTAATTCTCAATGGAATTGTCTACACCGGATGAGGGCATAGATGCATCAAAAGATTTTGGCTCTTCTTTCTTTTTTCATATCTTTCTCATTTCTTGTTTAACCTCCTCTTTTTCAATCTTCTTCATAGGTTCATTCTTCTTTATTGGAGCAAATTGTTTTCCCTTTTTACTTCTACATACCTTTGAGATATGTCCTGGTTTTTTGCAATTGTAGCAAACAAAATTTCTTTGATTTTTTTGACTTCCATTAATCCTTGATCTACACTGATTCTCTCTATTCCCAAACTTATTCCAAGTATAGAAGTAATCAACAAAGGATTGATTCACTCTACCTCTATTAAACTAGCTCAACATCTGAGTTTTGTATTCACTAGCTCTATTTCCAATCTTATTACAAGCATATCATTGTCTAAAGAAGGAACTAGAGAACTGATTCATCTTACTTCTACATTTAGTTGCCTTATGACCAAACCTATTGCATGAAAAATGAGTGCCATTGAAAGATGGATACCTTTGGGAATTTGGTTGTCTGATAGGAGGTCTTCTTTTTGGATTGCTTATTTTTTTTCCCTTGCTTTGAGTCTTTTTATTGTTTACAGCTTTTGAGCTTTCACTTGCTTCCAACCCTAATCCACCTTTGTCTTTAGATTTTTTTCGTCTTGCAATCATTTCATCAAGCCTGGTAGATCTTGTCTTGAAACTATCTTCACAAACCTTTTTTTTTTCAGTTTTTCTCTCAGATCACCACCTCTTATTCAAGCCTGGAACACTCATCATACTTTTTATGTACTATAGCATTCAAACACTTTTCAATTCTCTTTTTTTTCCTCCACTTGCACCTTTAGTCTAGTAACATCTTTATTTTCTTGTTTCAATTGCTCACTAACTTCTCTATGTGTCTCTTTGAATTTCTTTAATTTCTCTTTCAAATTCCAGATGCATTCATTTTCTTCATCAATATTTTCTTTCAGATCTCTATTTTCATTTTCAACTTTGTCAAGGTCATCAAGGGTAGTCTAAAGTTCTGCATTATCATCCATTTGTTCAATCTTCAAGATCTCCCTCAAGTTGTTAGGCTTCTTTAGAGGAAATTGTTGAATATCCAAGATACTGAGAGGGGGGTGAATCAACATCTTAAAATTATTGAAAAAATACCATCCATTTAATCCAATGCATATGAAAATTAGGATGAGAAGAATCATTAAATGAACATAAAATACACAACATAAGAACACTAGTATTTTACGTGGAAAACCCAGAATGGGAAAAACTATGGTGAGGATTAAATCACAATATATTACAACCGGTTATAAGATATTACAAAAGGGTGGCTCACTGCTAGGACTCGTTGTCCAAAAAGAGGGGCTCACTACCTACAAAAGATATAGTAACAAAATGGTTTACAACTAGAGAATGAAATGATGTATGTACACCTCAGAGTGCAGATTCAGTTCCTTGGAAGCTCAATAAATTTGCATGCGAGCAGATCATTGTTCACTCTTTTTACACCCACACTTAATCCACCAACACTTGCATATACAATTTATCTTCTTCTATTTCAAAAACCATCATGTATATATATATGACTTTCCCATTAGTATCAATTAGGTCGACTCCAAGTAAATATAAAATAAAATTCTCAAAAGCAATTCAAGTGTGTGGCACACTACAACATGTCGGCATGGATTGCACAAACAAAATTTAACCCATTGCACCTTCAACCACTTATTAGGTCAGATTTAAACAACAAAATGATGCCAACAGCAAACACAAGCATCTATATGCAAAAGATCTTGTCTATGCATTCTTCCATCGACCAAAAACCATTTCCCAAGAGTGTGAGTAATGATGATCACTGGAGGGAAAATGCAGACCAAAATATCGGAGGACATTTTTGCATTACCGGTTCAAAATATCGGATCAACATGACCTTGAATCTTGCAGTTGCAACTCATATATCATGGTGAGATCAATGACATCACAACCTATATCAAGAGATGTGTTCTTCTTCATCAACAATTTATTCATTAAGTATTCTATAGTAGCGATTTATTAAAATGATAGTTATATATATAGAATATAAGTATTCATTAATCTTTTTACATATTAACTATGGAGAAAAGTGGTAAGTTGGACTTCAAATGATTAATAAGAGAACTTATACCTTGGTTATTGTATAGGATTTTATGTTTAGAAAATTAGAGTTGTCCTTAACAAATCATTAACCTAAGTGTAACTTCAATCCTTGGTAAGAAAGAGAACTTTGAAAAACATAAAACTAATAATATTGACTTTATTTATGAGCATGAAAGATTAAAGATGAGACAAGGAAACTCAAGGAAGAAAAACATAAAATTTATGAAAGTATCTTCAATCAATATATCACTCAAGACATAGAATCAATTAAAGACCATATGTGATGTAAAAATTTTAACCCTACCACACATGGTGGATTAAAATCTAACAAGGTACTTCCCTTATCCATTAATTATCCAATTTGATTCAACAAAGTAGTTTTTGAATATTTTATACTTCTTCTTCTACTTGATTTCAAATGTTGTGCATTATCTTGATTATTGCTATAACCATTAGGTTAAAGAGGTTGTTGAAAATTTCAAGATATCCTTTGTGAATGCATTATTGTTCCACATAGTAAATGAGAAGATGTAATTCCCCGCTAAGGGACCCGATGGATCAACACAAAAGACTTCAACATCAAGCCAATAATGTTTTTTTAAAGAAACTAAAGTGACACAACTAATGCAACTCAAAAAATTAACATGGATAAAAACATTACATTAAAATCATATACCATAATCACATTATGACCAAAAAGTAACATTAATCATAGCCCACTGATGTAGGAGCATCCAGTGGTGTAAAGGCAATCCTACATCACCCAAAAATATATTTACTTTCATTTAGAGTTTTGTATATGTTTTTGCATTTCTGGATACCCTTTTCGTCGAAAAAGAATTCCCAACTTTCAGAACTGCTTTTCTGCTTTTTTTGCTCAACTGCTATTTTTAGCAGGTATGATTTTGAAGGTGTGAGGAGACAGAAATTTAAGGGAAGCTTCAGGATAGAATAATAAACACTTTGGTGAAAGAATCAAGTGAAGATCATTCCTAGTTCAAAAGTTATTCAAGTTTCAGTTTCTACTTTTTGCCCTACAAAATCTTCGAAGCTAATTTTGAGGGACTTAAAGGCTCCGGATGGGCCCAAAAAATGGCGAAAAACAAAAGTGGTGAGCCTTTAGGCCCCACTTCTTGGTACTTCATTTTTGCAAGACCTTTCCGAAAAGGTATTATCATTGAAGATCTGATGGTTAGATCTTGAGTTAGGGCTTCCGGAAGTTTGTGCATAATTAGAATGTTGTTTTTGGCTCCAAACGGAGAATTGGGCTATTTATGTGGTAGTTTCTGATTTTTGTGAGTAGTTTTTGGGAAAGAAGATCGCATGTTGCGAATAGGGGAATTTCTTTCATTTGCATGTATTGCAGAACTCGAGGATTGGAGATCCTCTGCATGTAAGAATTTCATACTTTGAAAATAATAAGATTCGTTAGTTTTTTTTTTCTGTGTGATTTTCTGTGTCTCGGGTTGCACCCTCATCACCCACTTACACACCTATCCACCATGGTCCCCTAACGATGCTACTACGACACATCAACAATAACTAAACCTATAAAAATACATATGATACACTAAGAACACATCCAATAAATTTCTTTGAATGTAAGTTAAATCTCATACAACAAATTACATATGATAACATAATTATAATTAAACCTCATCTAACACTATGTGAATATGAACCTAATCCTAGTCAATGCCATGAAATAAATACATAAAGATATATCTCATCTACGACTAAATTAAGCTTTTATGTATCATAAATACAACATTCTTATGTTAAGCTTTGCATTACATAATAAACAACAATAAATATATATATTCAAGATTACATCAATTCATTTACTTTTCCTTTACAAGAATGCTACAATTTTGATGCAAGAGCATCCAGTGGTGTAAGGAAAATATTGCATCACCCAGAAATATCTTTATTTTCATTTAGCATTTTGTTGATGTTTTTGAATTTCTAGATACCCTTTTCGTCGAAGAAGAATTCCCAACTTTCAGAACTGATTTTTTTCTTTTTCTACTCAACTAATATTTTTAGCAAGTGTGAATTTGAAGGCGCGAGGAAGCAAAAATTTAAGGGAAGCTTCAAGATAGAAAAATAAGCACTTTGGCGAAATAATCAGGTCAAGATCATTCCCGGTTTGAAAGTTATTCAAGTTTCAGTTTCTGATTTTTGCCCTATAAAATCTTCGAAGTCAATTTTGTGGTACTTAGAGGCTCCGGATGGGTCCGAAAATTGACAAAAAATGAAAGTGGTTGGCCTTTAGGCCCCACTTTCTAGAAAATGTATTATGATTGAAGATCTGATGGTCGAATCTTAAGTTATGGCTCCCAGAAGCTGGTGCATAATTAGAATGTTGTTTTTGGCTCCAAACCGAGAAAGGGGCTATTTATGGGCTAGTTTCTGATTTTTTGGGTAGTTTTTGGGGAAGAAGATTGCATATTGTGAAAGGGGGAATTTATGTAGATTTTGTAATTTGCATGTATTGCAGAACTTGAGGATTTGGGATCCTCTACATGTAATTATTTCATTACTCTGAATATAATAATATTCTCTAGTTTTGTGTGTGATATTTTATGACTCGGGTTGACATACTCATCAAATGTACAAGATTCAGTCATTTGATAAGTACATATATATAAAATTCATATTGGATGCCATTTTCTTAGAAATAACATCTACGCATAAATTCAGCTCTAGAATGAAGTGGAAGGAAAGACTCCATGTTGCACACGAACTGCACCACCTAAAAACCAATGGATGGTTGGAAAATACCACCGTACCACATGGAACATTGAGGCCCACTCCCTCCATGCCAAGAGAAAACACTAGGCCCCACACACAAGAAAGCAATAGAAACAGAAAGTGGATGACACTAAACATCTGAAGGAGACTACCTTAAAACAAGAATCAACCAAAAATCACAAGGACTTTCACAAAGAATTTTAGATACTTCCAGAGGTCCAACACATAACACAAATGAATAGGAAACCCAAAATATGATCATTATACCATAACACATACAATGAAGCACATCACATCACTTGCATAATCTTATAAAATTATAACCAACTATTAATTTCTCATTTTCAGTAGATCATAATCAAGACCAACAATGCATATCCTTGGTACAGTTGATCCTTACATAGAACATAAAATCCAACAAAATATTTTACAAATAGGAAATAATTATCAAAATACATACAATAACACATTCAAGCATAAATGATTAAACTAATTCCCTCTTGACAGTAGTAAATCTTCCAACCATAAAATAGTAATATCAACTCAAAATAAAAATCTATCAAAAACCCATTTCAGATTTGGCCCTCGACTACTTAGAAACATGGGAAGAAGTGACTAAAAATGACTCAGAAATTCATAGAATGCAAAACAATAGATGGATCCCATAAAAAACCCTCTTGATAGCAGTCAAATTTGTCAACCATAAAACAACCATAAAATCGTCATATCAACTCGAAATCAAAATCTGTCGAAAATCCATTTTAGATTTGGCCCTCAAATACTCATAAACATGAACGAAAGTGACTAAAAATGACTCAAAAATTCAGAGAATGCAAAACAACAGACGACCCCCATAAAACCCTCTTGACAACAGTCAAATATGCTAGCCATAAAATTGTCATATCAACTCAAAATCAAAATCCGTCAAAAACCCATTTCAGACTTGGTCCTCGACTAATCAATATCATGGGAATAATTGACTAAAAACAACTGAAAAATTTACAAAATGTGAAACAAAAATCAAATCCCATAAAAATAATCTTTTTGGCATACCCGATTACAGCCAAATGACAAAATGAGAAACCAAGCAACCAGATATTTTCCAAATTATTAGAAAACATTAAAAATTCAATTAATTTAGCCCTTTTCAAATTCATATAAATCTAAAATTCATAAATTAACAAAATTAAGAAAATCCTTACCTCAACTTCGAAAAACAATGATGAAAAAGAAGTTGAAACCCCAAAAGATCCTCCAAGCTCAAATCACCTTCAATCAAAAACCACGATCCAAAGGCAAAATATCCATTCACCAACAATCGAAAAATTCTCATGAATTCCTTCAAAACCATGTAGAATCTCTCCATTTTCTCTCCATTCTCAAAACCCCCCAAAAATCTCTTCCATATCCTCTAAATTTCATTCATCAAAGAAAGTGAAAATCCCTATTTCCCAAAAGAATATTCTTTTCCAAAATAACATAAGGAAATAAAATCTCTCTTAAAATAAAATATTAAAATATTAAATTAAAGCATCGACCCTCATCCCATTAATGAAATAATTAAAATAAAATAAATAATCAAATTAACTCACATAATTAGCTCATTTGTTTAGGGTTTCCCACCAAATAAATTCAAAACATTATAAAAGATAAAAGAACTTCCTTAAAAAATAGCCACTCCACCAAAATAGTAAATCAAAACACAAATAT
The DNA here is from genome assembly GCA_007115665.2 of Sequoiadendron giganteum. NCBI lineage: Eukaryota > Viridiplantae > Streptophyta > Pinopsida > Cupressales > Cupressaceae > Sequoiadendron > Sequoiadendron giganteum. The sequence goes on along the minus strand of CM021109.1, from coordinate 226,119,979 downwards.
AGCATATGCTTACATATTAATATTTAAATATTTACTAATAAACATATTAATATTTAATAAATAACATTAGAATATGTTAATATTTATAACTTTATTTTCATAAAACATAATACACATATAATCATAATAATAATAATAACCAGTATTCACTCAAACCAGAGAATAATCATATCAATATATATACATATATATAATAAAATTAAATAACACTTTAACACCCACATGACAACTATAGTTACTAGCAACACAACCGACCTAGAAGCTAACTTCACTTAATAATCACACTTTAACACCCACATGACAACCATTGGACGTATGGGGGACATACGAGAATAAAAGATTGCTAGAGTTCCTTTCCTAGTGCTTTGGCTATTATGCACATGTGCTCTAATTTGTATGTTTGAATGAATAGGTACTAGGCTAAGTCTCCATCTGAATTAGCAGGTTTGATTGTGCCTCTAATCCCAATGGTGGTTGAGGAGATAAAATCTAGGCCCAACTTATACCCTAATTGTAGCCATTGTCCCCTATTAGGGATAATTGATTCGGTGTGTGACCACCTTTCCGAGTTGTCATGGGACAATGCTCGATCTCCTATACCCTATGGATGGAGTGTTGCACTTGTGTGAATGTTTATGTTGGGTTATGTGATTGGGCAACTTTAATGTATAGCTTTGAATATGGATTCAGTTTAAATGGTGCTAAATCCTTTGGTAAGTCAGGTTAGTCACTGTTGTGATCATTCTTATTTTATGCTTTGATGTGAATGTCTCTTTCATGTAAGAAGTTATTTTTTTGGTTTATGCTTAGTCTTTGATTATGACCTATTTAAGTGAAGTTAGCTTCTAGGTCGGTTATGTTGCTAGTAACTATAGTTGTCATGTGCATGTTAAAGTATGATTTAATGTTATTATATATGTATATAAATTGATATGATTATTCTCTGGTTTGAGTGAATACTGGTTATTAATATTATTATGATTATATGTGTATTATGTTTTTTGAAAATAAAGTTATAAATATTAACATATTCTAATGTTATTTATTAAATATTAATATGTTTATTAGTAAATATTTAAATATTAATGTGTAAGAATATGCTATATTTGTGTTTTGATTTACTATTTTGGTGGAATGGCTATTTTTTAAGGAAGTTCTTTTATTTTTTATAGTTTTGAATTTATTTGGTGGGAAACCCTAAACAAATGAGTTAATTATGTGAGTTAATTTGATTATTTATTTTATTTTATTTTAATTATTTCATTAGTGGGATAAGGATCGATGCTTTAATTTAATATTTTAGTATTTTATTTTAAGAGAGATTTTATTTCCTTATTTTATTTTGGAAAAGAATATTCTTTTGGGAAATAGGGATTTTCACTTTCTTTGATGAATGAAATTTAGAGGATATGGAAGAGATTTTTGGGGGGTTTTGAGAATGGAGAGAAAATGGAGAGATTCTACATGGTTTTGAAGGAATTCATGAGAAATTTTTTATTGTTGGTGAATGGACATTTTGCCTTTGGATCGTGGTTTTTGATTGAAGGTGATTTGAGCTTGGAGGATCTTTTGGGGTTTCAACTTCTTTTTCATCATTGTTTTTCGAATTTGAGGTAAGGATCTTCTTAATTTTGTTAATTTATGAATTTTAGATTTATATGAATTTGAAAAGGGCTAAATTAATTGAATTTTTAATGTTTTCTAATAATTTGGAAAATATCTGGTTGCTTGGTTTCTCATTTTGTCATTTGGCTGTAATCGGGTATGCCAAAAAGATTATTTTTATGGGATTTGATTTTTGTTTCACATTTTGTAAATGTTTAAGTTCTTTTTAGTCAATTCTTCCCATGATATTGAGTAGTCAAGGACCAAGTCTGAAATGGGTTTTTGACGGATTTTGATTTTGAGTTGATATGACAATTTTATGGTTGTTCTATGGCTGGCAGATTTGACTGTTGTCAAGAGGGTTTTTATGGGAGTCGTCTGTTGTTTTGCATTCTCTAAATTTTTGAGTCATTTTTAGTCACTTTCGTTCATGTTTCTAAGTATTCGAGGGTCAAATCTAAAATGGATTTTTGACAGATTTTGATTTCGAGTTGATATGACAATTTTATGGTTGTTTTATGGCTGGCAGATTTGACTGCTATCAATAGGGTTTTTTATGGGATCCATCTATTGTTTTTTATTCTATGAATTTTTTATTCATTTTTACTCACTTCTTCCCATGTTTCTGAGTAGTCGAGGGCCAAATCTGAAATGGGTTTTTGATAGATTTTTATTTTGAGTTGATATTACTATTTTATGGTTATTTTATGGCTGGAAGATTTACTACTGTCAAGAGGGAATTAGTTTAATCATTTATGCTTGAATGTGTTATTGTATGTATTTTGATAATTATTTCCTATTTGTGAAATCTTTTGTTGGGTTTTATGTTCTATGTAAGGATCAATTGTACCAAGGATATGCATTGTTGGTCTTGATTATGATCTACTGAAAATGAGAAATTAAAAGTTGGTTATCATGTTATAAGATTATGCAAGTGATGTGATGTGATTCATTGTATGTGTTGTGGTATAATGATCATCTTTTGTGTTTCCTATTCATTTGTGTTATGTGTTGGACCTCTGGAAGTATCTAAAATTCTTTATGAAAGTCCTTGTGATTTTTGGTTGATTCTTGTTTTAAGGTAGTCTCCTTCAGATGTTTAGTGTCATCCACTTTCTGTTTCTATTGCTTTCTTGTGTGTGGGGCCTAGTGTTTTCTCCTGGCATGGAGAGAGTGGGCCTCAATGAAGTTAGCTTCTACCCTTTCCATTTATCCTAAAAAACATGTTATTGCATCATTTAATTATCCAAGTAAATATCTACATAATAATAATAACATAACAAGATGCGTCATACTCACAAAAGTACTAATAGAAGCTCATGTTCCATGTGTAACCGCAAAATTGAATACAATTCAGTACCTCTTCATGATAATAAATATAATCATATTCAAAATCATAATATCATATCATCATGATAATAATATGTCAAAATCATGTGAAAATCCTAAAGATAACCAGATCACTTCCATAGCACAAATATGATCATAGCTTGCATCCTAGTAACAATCATGTCTGAACACACACACACACCATGATAAACCTATCCTTAAACATATATAATAATTCATATCCTAAACTTCTCACATAGTCCATAAATTCATAATATACAACATCAACTACTTAACATCATTGGCACATAACTTTAAATATCCCTATTACTTTACCTTCATCTCCAAGTTCCAAAGCCAATCTACCTACACATCCATGGTGAGAATGGAGAGGCACTACAAAAGATATAGGACACCTATGAATTGTAATGCTAAAAGAGGAATCATGGTAATAAGTAGTTATGGTATTATTTCCTTGGGTTCTTTATAGTAGGATGATATTTTATTTAAGTTCCATATCATGAGATGATTTGTAAAGTCCTTATTTCTTAATAATTATTTCAATATTTTACAATTAACTAAGTTTAGTGATAAGACTTTTCTAAATTTTAGGTAAATTCTTCTATTTCAATATCAAACTATTGTGCATAAAATTTTTTAGATCAGTAGATAGTTAGTTATCGATGGATTAAATAAGAAGAAGTTGTTGATCTAAATATGATATGAATTACTAATGAATATGAATTCACAGAAAGATTTTTTAGTGGAAAGGTGAGTACATAGTATTAATTCTTGTTGATCAATTATTTTATTAGAGAAATATATCATTGAATTAATATAGTTATCATGATATTTCCATGTTGGTTGTGTTGGAAACAAGCCACACTCAGAGGGGGGGTGAATCAATGCTGTACAAAAATTAACTTTATTAACCTTTAAATTCATTTAATCATAAATAATAAACAAGAAAACAAACACAACACCATAACACCAAGATTTTTAAGTGGAAACCCTGGTAGGGGAAAAACCATGATGGATGGCCAATCCACAATTATGTTTTTGAGTATACTCAAAATGAGGTTTACAAAAGGGGAATGCACTTGCATTCAAGTGCACTACCTAGAGCTCACTGCTCAAAGAAAAGAGGGCTTGCTGCCCAAGAGTTCAAATTAAAACCATCTAAAGATTTGAACTAAGATGATAGCATCTAAAAATGCTCAATTATAGTTTTGGATTAAGTACAATAATAGATCTGTTGGCTTACAAAATAATTATGTAACTTTGTTCTTCTCTTCTCACACAAACCACATAGATCTTCTATGCACAAGTGAAACTATGCTTAATCACACTTTTCTCTGCTCTAACTCACAAATCGAGCACTTACACAATATTTAAATCCTATAAAATGATACGGATGATCTTGCATATATATCTGCAACATATGATTTATTTACAGTTTATCGGCTTCAACAAAATTACAACTATCAGCTCACATAATGAGAAATATGAAATATGTACCCTTAATGGTCGGCCACAACTTGGCTAAGACCCAAACAGAGATATACGAACATAGAGATATTCAATTAATTAGTTCTCATACATCCACAACTTAATATATTTATGAAGCCATCCTTAATGCAAGGAAAAATGAGAATATGCCAATTGAATCTTCTAACTCTCATGTGAATTGGTATGAGCCACTATGCTTCAATCACACCAGAGATAATACATCAGTAATCATTACCTGAGATGTGCAACACAAAATGGTAACCTGAAATCTATGCACAGATCGATAAATGTCGAATTACCGAATACCCTATTCTACCTTGTCGATTTTCAATCTATCTACCAATAGAATTGAATGAGGATATGCATACCTTATCAATATACAAGGTTTCCATCAATGACAACACTAGATGGTAGTTGCAATTTTATTTTACCAGCAATCTCCCCCTTTGGCATTGATGGAAACACTTAGTGAAAAATGACTAAGTGTTAGATCAATACCAAGATAAACTTCACTACAATCCAAAATTTCAAAAATACTACTCTCCCCTTGAGCAAATTATACATTTTTCACACCACCTCTCCCCCTTTGACATCAATGGAAAAGGCATGGGTCGCATAAAAATAAGTAATAAAATTTTTGTTTGTATAAAGGTACTTCTTTTACCTTACAAAAGCTAAAATATGTATGTAAAATCCTTCTTTAACTATGTTAGGTTTGAATCCCAAACTCATTTAAGGCTTTACATTATTGTTATGTGTCCGCAAATCAGATAGGACAACATTTATGTGAATTCTAGGCTAGTTGGATCCTTGACTACCATAGTTTCTTCTCCTTCTTTTAGAGCACTTCCCATTACATCAATTTTGGGGCTAATAATGCTCCTAAGTTCATAGGTTTTGGAGACAATTTTATCATTTTCATGCTTCAACCCTTTTATCTTGTTTAGCAGTGACATAACTTTTCCTTCAATCTTCCCAACACCACCAAATAGGGGATCAAATGCCTTGGAGATAGTTTCTAACTGATTCTCCAGGTCTTTCACCTTCTTTTCATTTTCTTCTGTGAACATGGAAAAAGATAAACAAGATTTGTAAATCTTTCCTCCTTCTGATAAGGCCTCCTGTATGTGCTTGACACAAGTGGCCAAAGTGACTTTATCTTTGGCAATTAGTATTTTCAATCCATTGAACCTTTTTGCATCAAATTCATTTTGCACTTTTTCCAATGCAGACTTATCAATAGACTCAAAATGAGTACTCACCGAGCTGATAAGCCTCCTCAGTTCACTAGATGAAGATTTAGTCTAATCTTTCACAAAGGAGGGCATGATCTTCTCCAGTACTCCAAACGCAAGTTCCAATAATTCACTATCTTCAATTTGAGATTTTAGCAACTCTTCTTGAGCTTTTACTTGAGAAAATGAGGCTGCATTTATTATCTCGATTGGGCTCAAGGTTGATAGGTTAATGCGTCCTTTGATTAATTTTGGCTCAAATTCTTCCTTATGTTCTACTAGGAACTTCTTAACTATCTTGGTAGTGTCTCTTGACTTCATCTTTACATCGTTTTTCCTTTCCTCAACTAGTAATTCCTTAATTGAATCTTTTTATTTTTCTTCAGTTTTCTCTACCAATTCAACTTGTACATTTGTATTTGCATCAACTTCCATGGGGATTTCAGTGTTGTTATCCAGATGTGGAGTCTCGAGGCTTTCACTGGCACCAAAATTTCTTTCTTTTGCATTTCTGATTGGATTAGATGAGACTTCATTTGTAAGAGTTTCCTCATACACAAATTTGATTTTGTCATTCAGTAGCAACTCTTTCAAAATTAGCTTTGTTTCTTGTACAACTTCATCCATTTGGCCAATCATTAGTTTATTGACCCTTAATTTTCTTCTAAACTTCTTTCTTGCTTTGTTCATGAATTCTTGCATGTCTTCCACAAATATTTCTAGAAATAGTTCTGTAAGAACTCTTTCTCTCATTCATTCTTCCTCTGTTAAGGCACTTAATCTCCTTGATTCTAGAATATCATACAAATATTTTGGGAGGCTAGACATGATTTCAACCAAAATTTTATTGAAGATATTCATGTACTTTATTGTAGCTTCTTCTGGAATTATTTTATTAGATTCAGAGAAAGATTCATACCATTGAGAAAGCGGTTTAAGATTTCCATCTAAAATTATTGCTTTTTCAATTTGATCAACAAACATACTATGTGTATCAACCTTGGTCTTCTTCTTTTCTTGATTATCTACACCAGAGGAATTTGGCATAGAAGTTGCTTTCGTACCTTGTTATTTAATTTCATTGACATATTCATTGGATTTTGTTTCTTCATCGTCATAAAAAACCATGTAGATTCTTTTTCTTTTTCTTTTCCTTCCTTGGGCTTCCTTTCTAGATCTCTTGGTTTCACTCTTCACAGGAGCAGATTTCGCTGCAGGAGCTGAGTGAGATGTCGAGCTTCTAGTTGTTCTATTTTGGGTAGATGGTGTTGTCAGACCAGCTAATTATGCTTTTGTTGCCTCTTTAGTAGTATGCTCTGCTGCTGAATCTCTTGTCCTTTTCTCCCTAACTTCTTTTAGTTTCTCTATAGGTACACCCAAGCATTCTGCAATAACTTCAACTTATTTTCTTATTATTTTGGTTGATGTTGGCTTCTTGAGCTCATTAGGAATTTGAGTGTTCTTTTCAGCATAAGTACCAAATCTCTCTTCAGTCGGATCTAGAGGTCTACTTGACATATGTTGGGAATACATTTCCAAAATATTTTCCTTGACCTCATAGCTCATAGGCATGATCCAAATAGTTCTTGGATCTGTTGCTTCCATCATGCACTGATCAACATTCACCATAAAGGAGATTGAATCTTTGTATTTCTCCACAATGGTGGTGGGAATTATTTCCCTACCTTGCATGGTAGCTTGAAAGATTTTGAAATAACCCCAGATATCTACATTTCTAGTCTTCATATCTATAAGGTTGTATAATAGATTCTTGATCTATTTAGCTACTAGAATGTTATTTTTCCATTGAACTTTTCCAACACCTGAGACTTCCTCCATGAAATAGAAAAATAGGCATAAGAGAAGATTGACATATTTGAATGAATTTTTCTTGTCCTTTTTGATCTTCACAAGGTTTTCCATCAACTGAATCCTTAATGATTTGCAAAGATCATATTCCATATTTTCTTTCACCATTTGGTAGGCGGTGTAAATTGTCGTACCGGATACAGATTTTTCCTAGCTAGAGTGGTAAATCTTATAACCAATTACCATAGAGGAAAATCTAACATTTGTATCAGCAATATTGTCAACAGTCATTTCTCTCATGTCATATGTCGAGCCTGTGGCACCGGTGATGGTTTGATTTTTCATGGACTTCAAAAGAGGTAGACCACTAGAGGAATTCAAACTAGTTACTTCACTTATGGCTTCCTTAGTAATTTTGAAGGGAATAGTAAGCCACACAAATTCATCATGTACCTGACTCAAGACATAGAAAACCCATTCCAGCTCCATGAACATGGGAAATTTAACCATCAAAATGAATTTCTTTGTTTCAAAGATTTGGTGTTCTGGTTTTACACTAAAATTTTCATCAATGATATGATGATTGTACAAATTCACAAGTTGATTGCTTCCCAGATCCTCAATATTTACATGAATGTAAACCCTAAAATCCTCTATATGCAAGACTCTGTGTGAAACTAATGAAAATGCCCCTAATGGATCTGTCTCTAAAGACTTGTGGAGATGAAATCTAAATTTAGGATGAGGTATGTCCTTAACTTTGACCACTAAAGGAGTATTCATCTTGCCAAAATCACAAAAAATGAGAAGTTCTTGATAAATACCTTTTTCCGCCGGATGTGAAATCGATCATTGAATCACCTTCACACTTGATTTTTGCCTTAATTTTCCTTAGGTCTCATGGATCTCTCCAACTTCTTTCTCTCGAGGTAGCAAAGTGACAAATGAGGAATAGAAGTGACCTTTTATCACTCACATACTTAAATTTTTGTTGCAATAAATGGATTTTTCCTAATTTAGCTAGCTGCGCTTTTACTATGTATAGAAACCTGATAACTCTTATGTGGAATTGTAATATGATAAACCACTTCCTTTGATGCATTCAACAAAATTTTTTGAACATTTTTCCATCTCCAGTATGTACTTACATTTGGTGTAAATTACTAGTTGGGGGTTTGATGATTTTCTTGACTGCTCCCCCTAGGCCAAAGGCCTAAGACTAATTCTCAGAGGAATTACCGGAGGTAGGTTCTGGTATAGGTGTAGTTTCTTCAACAGAGGGACTCTTCTTCACCCATTTTTTCTACATTTTTTACCTAACCTCATTTGTAGTGACTTTACCTTTTCCTTTCACATCCTTTTGCATTATTTTCTTTTGATTTACCAAACCTTTTATATTCTGACAAAATGTCGCAATGTGTCTAGTTTTGTTGCAACTATCGGGGAGAAGGGTGGAATAAATTGGCCACTCAGAGATGATGCCAACACAGTATGAGGAAAGGTTGGGGAAGCACCAACTGAAAGGCTAAGCCTCAAGGATGAAATTTTTTGGCTTATAAGGTCAGGACTGGCGACCAATTATGTTCCAGGGGTGGAATGAAAAGTAGGGGATGGAAATAGAAAACTGGGAGGGAAAATATTTGACTACCCTAGATATCCAGTGATGGGAATAGCTGGTGCAGATGAAATAGTAGGGGCAAATGAGAAGGATACCAAAGACATAGAAGAGAGAGAAGAGGGAGGAAATAATACCTGAGGTTCCTGAAGAATAGAAACCGATACCACCAATTCTTCATGTTGTGAATCTTGCCCTCCAGTGGACTCTCTCGTTCATGGTCGCTTCTCCTCCCAAGGATCCTCAAGGTTCACAATAACCTTCGACCCACAACTAGAACTCATTGGCCTCTTCTTACCTGATCTAGAAGAGTTGGAAGGCTCCAAAGTTTTTGTTTTTGAAGAGTCCTCCTACTGCACATGTTGTCCAATGACAATTATCCCATGTGTTAGATCTTTTTCAGCGACAGGGGCGTTATGGGTTACCTCATCTCCAACTTTCATGGAAGCACTTCCTTTCACATAGAAGTTCTTTGAAACTAAAGGGTTTGGGGAGTTCTCATTGTCTAAATGCTCATGAACCCAAATGTTGTCAAACTGATTGTTTGACTCTACCTCCTAGAAAAGGCCTCTTGTTGTCTTTATCTCCTTCCTGTATGTCCAAAAATCTCTAATTCTTTTGGGCTTCCATTTGAGCTTACCCAACTGGCTACACAAGTATGGTCTCATCTTCTGATTTTGGTTGGGTCTCCTCATAATGTGGTAAAATTTCAACCACGATAGTTGCCCCTCCTTAGTAGGAAAATATTCAAGGCCTACATAAAATTTCCAATTCCCCTCTTCAACATTTCTCTAAGGGTCCCAAAATGGCCGAGGTTGGTGTGGAATTTTTATGCCAATCTCCGATAGATTATTCTTTGGGTTGTATTATCGTGTGTCATTGATAACTATAAGCCCAAGACTACCCAACTTAGAGTAAAATACCTCGAAGATGTTAACCTTCGAGCCCTTCTTCTTTACTAGAAATACCAATTTGAACATGACAAGAAGCATCAAATAGGAAGTCAAATGCCTTCCTCCCCAGTAGTCATTCTCAATGTTACTCAGCTGTCGCAATTCCTCTAGGGCTAGCACTTTGTCAGAAATAATGCACGGGAGCTGGAAGGGTTCCTAGACAAAACCTTGTATATGGAGCATAGTGAAATCCATACCAAAGAACCAATTGCAAGGCGGTAAGAGGCCTCTAAACCATGATCTCTATCTTGGCAAAAATCACATGGACATGCTACTCCCAGATCTATCGAAAGCCTAGAAATTCAGAGCTAGGAACAAATCCAAAAACGTATAATAATTGAAATGTTTTGACAGGATGAGATTCCATGTCGAAATTGGCTTCCTCAGGCCACTTTCATCAAAAAATAGCCAGGGCCATTAATTTCTTGAAATAATCAGGATTCAGATGCAAAATCATGTAGACTAGGAAAGAAGAATACTTGAATCTAGACCCAACCTCCAATTCATGTAGTTGTTGCATCATCCCATCAATTATAACCTTTGCAAAGTCCATAAGCAGATGCATGTTGTTCTTCCTCAACATAAAGATGAGACTCATTTGGAATTCAAAAACCCTCTTGTCTGTATCCAACCCACAAACCAATGCCAACATAGAACATACAGAAGAAGACCCCGATTTTAAAGAACCTAGAGCAATTAGGAATCTGGGAGGTGTTGAAACATTTTTCGGTTGAGCAATCTCAGTGTGATAAAAATGTTGCACCAACCGGAGCATTCTCCAGTACTCTTACATCCTTTGAATTTCAAAGGCTTCAACATTCTTGAGTGAGGGGAATGAGATGCATAACATATCTTGTAGGGCTTGGGGGCTGATAACCACCTCAAATTAAGGTCACTTATAACTCCAGTCTGAGGATTGAAGCTTGTTGTGCATGCCGCCACAATTTCTGGGCAATAATACACCAAAGGAACCATGTACTGGGGAAGCCCACAGTTCCATAGATGTTTGTGGAAAGGGTCTAAAATTTTCTTCATCTTTTCGCATGTAGCCTCCCTCAGGCTCTTGGGATTCTAAGATAACTCGGGATCAAGAACATTATCCCAATCCTGTAATACTAGGGCTTGATTTCTAAGAGAAATTATGCCAAGTGTTTTTTGGTCCGCTTGACTGGTAAAGGGCTAGGATGGATTTATTGGGATGCCTAGAGTAAGATAAGACTCTTGGCCATATATTTTTACATAGGGCACCATCAATCTTCACTCATTAATATTCTTTGGGACCAAGGCATGTGTTGAACTTCTTGCAATTTCAACCATTTCTTTTTATCCGCAAGAGGCTTCACAAACTTTGCAAATGACTTAGCTTCTAAAAACACTTTCTCTCTTTGCGAATGGCTTAGCCATTTTCACTCTTTGATAAATTCTCACAATAAATGCCTTTCACGTGCCTAACCTGCTTTTTTATTTTTGTGAAAAATGACTTAACAAGTGTACGTGCCATCCTTTCACATTTAGTTTCTACATGCACCACCAAATTTTTCGTGTGTGTGAAGAGATCACCAACATGTCAAAATACTCTTCATATTTAAGGTACATGACTTTGCATGAGGTGGACCTAATTTTTCTTGGACAATGCACCAAGACAACCTTTCCATATCTTTCACAAGCTCCTTTGCATTTATTGATTTCCTGATTGTATTTGGGCACATCATCCAATGGCTTTATAAAAATATTTTCCTTAATTCAATCAGGATGGCAGCTCATTATGTAGACACCTGGCCTATTTTTGTTTAATTCGACAACTTGAATGAAGCAACTTGCAACTGTACCTAATCGTTCACATCACTTCGCATGTCGTGACATTGATTATTAAGGCTTGATAGCACCATTTTCCTCTGACGTAATTATAGCTTTCCTCAGTGGGTGAACCTCGACCAATCTATAAATAGGCCCCTTAGCAACCTTGCTAATCAAAATTACCTTCAGCATTCTTACTTATTAGGCCCTAGTTAATCTTAGCAATTTCATCCTCTAGCTAGAGTAACAAGCAATAATGGAGATGCCAATTAGACTAGTTTGCAAAAAGACCCAGGATGCATTTATAGGAAAGGTTAGGTGCAGGCACCTGAAGTGTATAACAGGCATAAAAAAATTATATGTAAAGGCGATCAAATGGGTCCTAGACAAAGACTGTGTAGAATATGAGGACCAATACAAGGTAAACACCAACATCTACTCTCACTTTATCGCTTCACTCCTAGACATCAGCATTTTCGAACATAAAATTTTGAAGTTGACCAAGCAATTCTTCCCTCGATGTTACCTTGGAGGATTGGAGCAAGTAGTGTGGGCCACTGAATTTGATCATCGGGTCCCTTCTATTCACAACCTGTATCGAGTGCTACTGCATGAAGGACCCGTGCCAACCAAGCCCTTTTTGTTCGGCTTTGATCTGGAGACCCACGAAGAACATTTCTCCAAGGTTCATGTTTCATATTGAATCCTTTGGAAACATGTAGTGGTACGAGGATTTCAAGAGAACGGTGTTTTCTCACCACCGGTTGTTGTTGTTGCTAGTCCTTCTGTTAATGGTGAAAATGACACAAACAATGTTAAAACAAAATATTTCTACTCTATTTCTTCTGAAAAAGAAAGACAACATATAGTAGCATAACTCCCAAGCTCCTGGTAGTTGGTTCTCAACTATCTGGTATCACTCAATCGGTTCATGCAACTGTAATGTTCAAGGGGCCTAAGCTGGTAACAAAAGATTCAAGCAATGACTCATTTTATCCAACCATTCTTGTAAATAAAAGGGGTTTCAAACAAAAGAAAAAAGATAGATCAAATGGTAAACCAGTAAGTATGAATCAAATTTATCTATCATCTGGACATATACCTTCAAAAATGAATGTTTTCTAACAAATCACAGAAACCAAAGCATGACACAATTTACAGAATAAATTGTACCATTGCATGCATCTAAGGTGCTTAATTTAATACCACTATTCGCATATCATAACTATCTCCAAGATTTCAAAAGAACACACATCCATTCATTTCCAAGGTCATAGATCAATAGGCTTTAATAACTTCAATTCAATGATAATCTAACAAGATAATCCTTAAATATGATTCCTTCAAATGACTTTCATCACACAAGATACTTTTATGTTTTAGCACAATCATTGCATACAAATAGATTATAACTTATCAGCCTTATCATGCAAAAAAAAACAATTTAATTCTAACACCATATTGCGAGAAAACCTGTAATTTTATTAACTTTAAAGTATATAGCAACAATGTATCTTAGTAATCACTACAAAATTCTATCTCCTAATATCAGGTGAGCCAATTCTATTCTCAATTAGCCGACCTTTACAATATGATACCCATAGGGTATTTATAGATATAGAAAAATCCGAACTCCCCTTCTATTTTAACCCATCCACCATTTTAGGAAAAAAACTTTCTTGGAAACTCAAATCGATTTGATCTTGAGTTCTTACATTAGACGTTTAGTTTAGACTAGAGAATAGAAAAACAAAAGAGAAACATGCCATGTGCCTCAGAACTATCAATGTTGCATGGAACATGCAAAGAAGAGGGAAATCATGCATGCAAGAGATTTATGCATATGAAGCTGGATCTGCAATGAACTCATCATAACTGGCGAAGACTTGCTGTAATGTATCTATTTTTGGCCCATCAACCCAACTATCCTCAAATTTAATTCGCTCCAACTCATCTGCAGGAAACCCTCTCATAATTTTATTTTTGTCAACTCTCTTCTAGCAGCTTTTATTTCTTCTTTGACATCCATTAATCAATCTATCATTAAATCTTCTGCATCATCTCCTTTCTGTATGAGTGCTCTAAATTTTTCATCCCATTTCCCTTTTATTTGACTCAAAGGCACACCTTCTTTTGTTAATACATTTACATCTACATTGATATCAATGACTGCTTCCAACTCCTCAAACTGCTCAATCAGATTATTAACATCCTCTTGAACCTCATTCATATGTTTACACAAGAAATCTTCTCTGAATCAGAGTATACGAGAGGTTTTTCCAACAAAATCTTTCTTCTCCTCCTCAAGTATTGACTATTCAAGAAGAGTAGTCAAAGGTAATGTATTAACCTTCTCCAATTTTTGACTATACTCTTTATACTCCTCTTCTTGTTTCTTTGATGCTTCAATGTACTACTACATTTCTCTTATCAATTCTTTAGTGCTTTTGCAAACTTCAAAACCCTCAACCAAAACTTCACCTACCTCCCAATTCAACTTGTCTACCCATCTATCTACCATCTCCGCTTTACCTCTTACCTGCACCAAATCATCTACCTCCTTTTTGCTTAACAAAATAGGAGTCTCAATGGTTGTTACCTATTGTGATCTCGGAGAGGAGACACTTTTCAAAAATGAATGTAATTGATCCAACTGAGCCTTAAGCTCATCCTTCTTTTGTTTATCATTTATCATTATTGACTTAGTTGTTGAAGCCACCACATCAATTAGGTTCATCTGCTGATTCCTAGTGGGCCTTCCCAAGTTGACAGTACTCAACTGATAATCTATTAACTACATGTCCCCTACCTCCTTTTCTGTCATTGGCATGACACACTCATGAACAATCTATCCTTTGTCCGTGATTCTGGTAGAGTGTAGGATCTTGACCTTCTTTTTAGTCCTCTCTTGTTCAATCTCCTTCATCATATCCTCCCAATTAAGAGGTTGTGAAGGTGTCACGGCCTTTTTCTATAGGTCCAGTTTTAACCAAGTGGGAGCACATGGAGTAGTAGTCATCATAGAGGAAGAGGAAGCAATAATAGTAGAAGGTGGCTACACATTTAATTGAGGTTGAGAATCAACCCTTGATTTCTCTTGTTGTTCTTGCACCACATGCATCTACACAATCCTTTCAGCCTCTTCCCTATCTTTATGTTCTTGTATCTTCTTATCTTCCTCTTCTTTCTTCAACTTCTCTTCCTCCAACCGATCCCTCTCCACTTTTTCCCTTTCCAATCTTTCCTTTTCTATTCTTTCCTTCTCTAGAGCTTCTTTCTCCAATTTCTCTTTCTCTAAAGCCTCTATTCTTTCCCTCTCTAGTCTTTTTGCCTTCAAAGCTTTAAGCTTTTCTGCCTTCGCTTCTTGTTGTTGTTGTTTCTTAACCAGCTCTTCAGCCTCTCTTTCCTTTCGTAATTTTTCTGCTTCTCCTTCCTTTTGGTGAGCTTCCTCAACAAGTTTTAAATTGGCAACCAAGATTTCTTTCTCCCTCTAATTTCTTTCCTTCTCTTCTTCAAGGTCATGAATCTTTTGTATTAGTTCCAACTTGTCATTCTCTTCTTTAACCTTGAGTTCGTGTTCGTGTTTCCTTTTCTATCTCTCTACTTCATCAACTACTGCCTTAGCTTTAATTTGTTTGGCTTTTAATTGTTGCTGGTGTAGTATAGCATCAGCTTGTGCCTTGGCATCAATTTCCTTTTGTTTCTCTAAGGCCACAACCCTTGCATCAGAATCCTTTTTCACCTCTTCAAACAACATCCATTGATCTTCTTGTGTCAAAACCTGCTTAGTATCCTCCTCTAGAGGCATATTTTCTTGCATATTTTTTTTCCAGACTCAGTCTTATCTAAATCTATTCCAACATCATGAACCTCTACCCCTTTTCCTTTCATAGATTCAGCTATGTCATAAAGAGTTTCCTTTTCCACCTCTTTACCTTGTCGCTTTGCTACTGGGACTTGAGTAGAAGATTCTCCCAAGGTCGGTGTTGAAACAACTGATCCAATTTGAGACTCTTCTTCTTGTGTTTCTGATTCATCGCCTGTTGCTTCATGTTCTATCTTTTCGATGTCTGGAGAAAAGAACTCCAAAGGCTCTTTAGAAGGTGTCTTCCTTTTGATCCTTTTGTATCCCTTACCCTTTTTAGGGGCTAGTCCTTGAGGAGCTTGAGTTCTTAACATGAACCACTGCACACTCCTATCCAATACTGTCCTTCCAATCTGCTTAATATCAATGGTTTCTTCACTATTCCAATCAATTGGATCTAGACTCTTAGTGCCAATGTTCAAAGCTTCATAGGATGGATCCAATACAATTCCATCATCCACCAATGTGTCAGGAATGCTATCTTTAACACCAAGCTTTGACATGAGTGAGATAGATAATCTTTCATAATTCTTCTTTCATAGATCATACTCATCTTGTCAGTCACTCCAGAAGTCTTCTAACAAATTGAAATGTTTGTCAAAAACTGAAGGCAACAAGGCATGCATCTTACCCTTTGGGTCAAAATACTTACGAGCTATGTAAAAACCCAAATTCAACTGTATCAGCTCCCTGCAAACCACCTTTGCTCCTACCAAATGCTGACAGCCATACTCACCCAACTTCATGTGAAACTTGTGACATCCTGTCTTATGTTTTATTCCAAGCTGAGCATTAACTCCAAGAGCCTAATATACAAACTCCATCAATACTATCATGTTATTACAACACCTTGCAAGGAAATGTGGATGACCCTCAAATCTAGCCAACCTGAAATATGTGAATTTGGGGTATTGAATGTACCAACATCCCCATTCAACAATGAATACCATGGCTTCTTGACTCAACCGATACCCTGCATCCCCATTCAATTGGTTGATGACTACATATATGAATGCATCATTGACTCTTCTGAAATGAGTCTCAACAACCTGAAGAGACAACTGATCATAATGCTCCCACACTTTCTTTTGTCCGTCCAAGACTCCCATTATGCCCACTCTATTCAAACCTAGGAAAATACCCAACCTTGTTGCTGCATACACAATGTAAGAAGTCATAAAGAAGAATTTAGTCTACCTGACGCTAGTCAGTTGATCATGAATAGAATTTGACACAATCATCGGCCAATCAAACTACTGGGCTCCATTTAAGATTGTTTGGATGAAAGGAAACATCCACTCCTTGAACTGAAATGTATCTTTCTTCCCAAAAACTCTAGACAACATCATGATTAAATCTGATACCTCCTTATAGAAATCTACCCTCTTTGGCTGGCCTGCAAGCTTGCTTAGAGACTTCTTTTCTATCTTCAGCCACTTTTTGTTCAAATGAGAATTATTAGAGTCCTTATACTTACTATATTTCTCCAAGGCCTCTACCTCATCCAATTGTACCAAGCTCTTAGGATTTGGGACATTAAATATATTTTGAAATGCCAGAGGAGTGAGATCAATGATCACATTATTTTGGGAATCCATGCACTCTCTAGTCGCAAGATTGTAGGCACTGGCTGCTATGAAGATCAACTTCGAGCATTGGATTGACAAAGGAAACAAAGTGATATGAGCCAAAGCAAACTCAACAATCCTCTTCGTTCTAGGTGTCACATCCTCATTGAATGTTTCAGCATATGCCTCCTCAAAGTTGTATTGGCCCAAGTTTATTTAATCTACCTTGCTCACCTTCACAACAAGACTCCTATGATTATACCTCAAGGTATAAGGTAATTGTTTAGGCTTGATCTTCTTTGGTTTAGGCGCTGCCTTTGATGTTCTTGCAGGTCGATTCCTTTGAACAACTTCTCCTGATGTTCCTAACATTTTCTAGCTTTCCTGCCACAAAAACCTCTAATTAGATCTTTGAATATGATTATGAAACATGTTTTAAAACCATACCTTTCATGTATACATCAGAGGCAGAACTAGGCAGAAACATATTCTAAACAAGATACCCAAAGAAAATTTCAGTCATCTAAAAAAAAAACTTCTTGGCTTATAAACACTTCAACTTAAATAAGATCAGTTATACATAGGATAAGTTTGAGCTAGAATCTCAGGTGTATGTGCTCACGAGTTATTTCTGAATCTGAGTGTGTGCTTATATTGTGCATCATTCTTCATAGATACTTTCTCTACTCTTTGAACCACCATACCTAAAATTCAAGCTACATCAGTTGAGTCTTTTAACTATTGTGCAGTAAAATCCTGGGTATTGCTCCGCTGCCAGATAGGCGTCCATAGCCCTGACGGAGATGCCTCTAGTTCTCACAAAGCATTGCTCTACTGCTAGCCAAGCATCCATAGCCCCGATAGAGATACTTGATTACCCACTTGATATTGAGCTTGCCTTTTCTTTCTTTCTTTTCCTTCTCTTTTTTTTACTTCACTTGTGGAAATTCTTTTATGCATCTTTCTCAATACTCAGATTCAATGAATCTAAAATGTGGGTTGAGAACTACAATGGATTTCATGATAGTCTTGGAATCATATTTTTTCACTTGAATCAAAGGTAGAGTCATTCTAAAATAGATAGGCATCTACTCATGCAGATTTTTTATCTAATTTGGTGACAGATTTTTCATGATAATTCATGAGATATTCACAATGTATCTTCTTATCTTTAAATAACTTCTCAAACCCAAACTAGAATGATCATAAGACATAAGTTTCAGAACGACATCCTTTTAAATGATGATGATGAAAATACCTAAACCAATTTCTCTCCTAGTACCAATAGTATACTTTGAATAACAACCCCAAGTCTTGAGATGGACAAAAATAAAATCACCAACGAAAAAAAACACAACAAAATAAACCAAAACAAAACAAAGAAAACAAAGAAAATAGAACAAAACTAACAACAAAAAGAAGACCTAACTAAAACAAAGACTTAATTACATATGACACGGTATAGTACATTATTTTTTAAAACATCAGACCTTCTATGCACCAAAATAGTGCTTGAGAAATTGACCATTAACTAGTAATGGAATAGGCTCTCCTGTTAAGGTACTCAAATGAAAAGCATTCTCACCTAATATTTCAGCCACTTGATAAGGACCTAACCAAAGTGTATCAAACTTCTAGTGATCTCCCTTCTTTTCTCTAGCCTTATCCCATAATAACACAAGATCTGATATTCTAAAGGCTTTTATTTTGGCTCTTTTATCAAACCAGCATTTGACAACAACCTGATGTTTACAGAATTGCTGCAAAGCAACATCTCTTTGTTCTTCCATATTTAACAAATTAAGTAGTCTAACCTCAATCCTATCATCCTTTTATAAAACTCCTACATAAACTTCAGAACAGGTATTTGCAAATTAATGGGGAAGATTGGATCTTGGCCATAGACTAACTTAAAAGGTGAATTCCCTAGAGCTTCTTTGATTTTGGTTTGATCTTCCCATAAGGAAAATCTTAACTGGGTGTGCCAATCCCTAGGGTTACTTTCTAACAACTTTCTTATAACTTCCAACAAGTTCGTATTTGTGGACTCAGCCACTCCATTCCCCTGAGGGTAATAATTGGAAGAATACTTCAATACAATCTTATGTTCATAGGCCCATGAAATGAACTCAGCAAAAGAAAAAGTAGGGCCATTATCACATACCAGAGCAAATGGAACTCCAAACCTGGTTGTAATGTTCTCAATTAGAAACTTGATGACCACCTCTATGGTACTATTCTTGCAAGGCTTTGCCTCAGTCCAGCGTGTGCAATAGTCAGTTGCAGTCAAGATGAATTTATGCCCTACAAAATAATTTGGATTAATTACACCTACAAAATCAAGTTCCCATTGAGCGAATGGCCTTACCTCATATACTGGTTGTAGGGGCATTGTAGGATTTCTTTCTCTAGGTGTGGAGGTTTGACATACATGACAAGTCCTACAGTGTTGATATGCATCTCTAAACACATAAGGCCAATAATAGCCTGATCTTAAAATTTCATGAGCCAAAGCATCAGTAGACCCATGTCCTATTCCATGCCTTCCATGAAATTCATTTATGGCATGCTTAGCTTCTTGCTGATCCAAACAACATAGATAAATTTCTTGAAAATTCTTCCTGTAGATTGATCCCCCTTTGAGCATGTAATGGGAACTCTTCATCCTCAATGCTCTCCTTTGAGTAGCATTCATTCCTTCTGGACATTTTTTATTAAGGAGAAAGAAAACTAAATCTGTATACCAGGGATCCTTAGTGAACGATTAAACCATGTATTGTTGACAGGTAATACTTTTTTCCACTTCTGCCATCGCTTTTGACAAACCTTGGCCTCGAAAAAGTTTCATTGGGTGAATCTCCAGGTCAAATTATTGTAAAATAGCCATCCATTTTCCTCTTTGTTCCCCTAATTCAGTTTGTATAAGAAGAGATTTCATAGCTGGATCTAGAACTATGGCCATCACTTGACTTTGAATTATATAATGCCTGAACTTCTTCACTGCTCGTACCAATGCAAAGGCTTGTTTTTCTAATGGTGAATACCTTAGTTTTACATTCTTAAATGGAGAGCTCATAAAAACAATAGGTCTCTCCTTGTTCTCTTCTCTTCTCTGTGTTAAAACTACTGCACATGAATGCTCAGAAGTAAAAGAATAAATGTAGAAGGGTTTTAGATAATCTGGGCTTGTCAAAAAAGGTGCCTCAGATATAGATTGTTTAATTTGCATGAAATCAAACTTAGCCTCTTCACTCCATTCAACCTTTGCATCCTTCTTCATCATTTCATTGAGGGGTTTGACAATCTCTGCGAACCCTGTTATAAATTTCCTAACAAAATTGATCCTTCCAAAGAAAGATCTCATTTCCTTCTTACTTTCTGGCTTTGTCAATTTCAAGATGGCCTCTACTCGATTAGGATCTATGGATATCCCTTCCTTTGGTATAATGTGACCTAAAAGTTTCCCTTCAGATACTCCAAGTACACATTTCTTTGGGTTAAGAGAGACACCATAACTTATACATTTTTTTAGCACCTTTTCCAAGTCAACAGCATGACCTTCTCTATTCTTAGAGAAGATGGTCAAATCATCAACATAGATGATTATACATTTCCCTATCAGATCTTTAAAAGCTACATCCATCGCTCTTTGAAAAGTAGCACTAGCATTGATGAGACCAAAAGGAATTCTTCTGTAGGAAAATGTGCCCCATTTTGTAGTGAAAGTAGTCTTCATCCTATCCTCATGACTTACAAGGACCTAATTGTATCCTAAATACCCATCCAAGAAAGACATCATCTAAGATCCATTAACCTTTTGCAATACTTCATCAAGGGAAGGTAATGGATAGTTTTCCTTCTCAAAGGCCTTGTTTAAATTCCTAAAATCCACAAATAATCGAATTTCACCATTCTTCTTCCTTACATGAACTAGATTAGCTACCCAAGTAGAGTGTCTAACTGGAAAGATTATTTTTGCAGCCAAAAGTTTCTACACTTCTTTATGAATTAGAGACTCAATTAATTCATTGATCGGGCGTTGCTTTTGGCGAAACGACTTAGCTTCTCGCTTGAGAGGAATTGTATGTGTGCTCACAGATGTATGAAACATTTTCAAGTCATCATAGCTCCAAGCAATAGCTTCAATATTCTGCTCCAAGACTTTGATCATTTTGTCCTTAATTTCCTGAGGACAAGTCTTCCCTATAAGAACATTCCTTTATGGGCCTGAATGATTCAAATTAATAGATTCATACTTACCTCCCTCACTCATTGTAGGCACTCTTTGATAAGCTTTTGGATCTGAATCAAATATTCTTTCTAATGCTATCATCCCTTTTGGGATGTTATTGCCTCTTTAAATCCAATATCCCTTATGGACTATTATTTTCTGGATCCCAATCTCCCTGATCTCTGTCAAATTCATCAATTATCTACCCCTCAAAAACATCAGAATTTGCCAAAAAGGCCAATATATGTTGATCATCATTAAATACCTGAAAGTGTTTGACATTATCAGGAACAGCTGGGACTAAAATCAACTCAACTGAAAACCTCTTAAGATTTGAGTTTTGCATAGGCTCTAATGTATAGCAGCAACAACAAGAGCATTTGAAATTTGATTAGCTTCCCTTGGGATGAGAGTAATCCCAAAGGCATCAAAATATTCAATTAAATTCCAAACCCTATTTCTATATGCAACCAATCTTTTGTTATGGCATGTGTATTGGCTACGTACCTATTTCATAACAACCTCAGAATCTCCCATCACTGTAAGAGTAGTAACCTTCTTCTTATGAGAAAACATAAGCCCATGAGCAAGCGCTTCATACTTGGCCACATTATTCATGCATCCAAACTGCAACTTGTAAGAAGAAAAATAAGTCTTTCCTTTTGGATTAGTTAGCTCAATCCCTGCTCCACTTCCTGCTTTAGATTTGGAACCATCAAATTTAAGAGTCCATAACTGACCCTTGGCTAGGAGTTCCTTCTTCTTAGTAATAATAGGGGATGACTTACTTGAGACATGTGGCGGCTTGGACTTTAGTTGTTTATCAAAATGTAACTCGGGACAAAGTTGAGTTGTGGATTTTTCTATGTTTTCAGCCTACCCAGGAATTAATTCTTGAACATGCTCTTGGGTCAAATTACCATCCAACTCACTTCTTATAAATTCCTTGGGTATTGAAAAAGTAGGTGGGGCAGGTGTATCAAATAGGGACTGGGACATCTCAACTTCCTTTTGAACTTCAGAACCAACAACCTGAGTATGTTCTTCTAGTGAAAGACCTCCCTGTTGAGAAAGACTAGCCCATGTAAGAATAGTTGCATCCTTTACTTGGAAGGAAAACTCACTGATGGGGGTCTGGGCTTGTTCCTCTTGACATATTTGTTGATATTGATCTACATGACTTAGAATATCTAAGCATGATTGACATGTTAATTCTGAATGGTTATGATAATGTATCCTACACCGATTAGGAAGCAACAAACTACTCAAATCAGTTTTTGCTCCTAAAACCAGCTTATCTTGTTGTAACTTTCTTATCAAAATCTGTTGGTTGATGCAGATCATTGTGTTATTGTGTTCTAAGGATAATGTATCATCAGAACTAGCTACAGAGAAAGTAAGAACTTCTTCTTACTTGTAAACACCTATCTCAGTCTCAAAGAATGCTACTTCATTTGAAGCATCATATTCTGTGATCATGTGTTTGAGCCTAGGTTAACTTTCAATTCTTATCTGTGTGGCAACTCCTTTCCATGGTAACCACATGTGCAAGAAATCCAAGGACAAATACCCCCCTATGCTCTTCATTAACTCTCGACTTAGAAGCATACCATATGTTTCTGGGATATCCGCTACTTGGATATCTATATAGGTCTGGATCCTTGGGTTTGATCCAACCTACATGTGCATGTTTTTTAATTCACCCACAACATTGACTTCAGTTTTATCCAACTGAATCACCTTTTTATTGGTGGGGATAGAACTCAATCCTAACTTCTTACAAATTAAAAAAGGCATGACATTCCCTGATGCTCCGGAATCTAATAAACAATTGTGCATATTCTTGCCAAAGATTCTTAAACTTAACAAGAAAGGTGGGGTACTGATCTTACCTTTATAAATGGTTACATTTGTCTCCTTTGTTGGAGTCACCTTACCTTTCCCTTTCAGGCGATCTGCCTCTTCCAAACCTTTTAATACCACCTCTCGTTAAGTTGGGCACCACTTCATGATGTCAAAGAAAGACAATGATGTCTTCTACCTCTGTAATTTTGCAACGAAATCAAACTCTGAATCATTCCTAACTTGATATTTAGGAAAAGGAGGTGGATTACCTCTATTCTGAGAATCAGAAGGTCCCTTTGGTGGTGGTGGATTGTTATCTACATTTTGGTTAGGTGGGACCATGTTATTAAGGGGTGCAGATGTAGTGAATGGGCCCTTATTCTGATTTCTCAGAAAGTGACCTCCTTTGGACTAAAAAGCTTGAGCATCATATTCATCTTCCTCTGGCTCATTATCTCCTTGCATAGGGAATTGATATTTTTCTTCAATGGTTTCATAAGTCATGGCAATGTTGACTGGCCCATTATCTTGTTTGGAATTCCCTATTGGAGGATGGGCATTGGCTTGTGCAATTTTCAGAATTTTCTCCATTTCTAGGCAATTGACCTCAGAATGTGGTGCTGTATCATGTAGCCTACACCAATTGGTCATAAAATTCAAATCAACAACATTAGCAGTATGTGGTCTTTCCTCACCTATTTGATAACTATGAGGAACTCCCCCATTATTTGGTCCAGTATTCCACTGCCTATTATTGTTGTTGTTGTTGAACCTTTGATTATATCCTCTATTCTGATTTTGATAATTTTGGTTTGAAAAGTTTTGACTCTGGAAGTTCCTATTGGTGTTTTGATTTTGGTTCTGATTAGAGTAATTGCCCTGATAGTTATAACCTCCCTGATTGTTGTAATTCTGGTTTTGGTTATGGGGAGGGTTTTTCCTGAGTTGTCCCATGTCATTTGACATCTGAGAGAGAGTCTTCTTGAGATTCTCTAACTCACTTGTGAGCTGAACAGTTTGTTCATTCTACACATTTTGGACTATGGCTGGGGAATGGACATGGGTTGATCCTCCCACTTTTTGTGGTTGATTTTGAGGTTGTCGTTGTTGAGTTTGATGGGAGGAATCTTGTATGCCATTGCCAAAGAAGGGCACAGTGGGTGGAGCTTGCAACTTAGATACATGTCCATATTGGGAATAAGACCAGTATTGTATAATGGTGGATTAGGCATCTGATAATTCATGGGAGGAAGAGCTGCTGCTAAACCTCTAAATTGTAGACTTATTTGCTATTGCAATTCGATAGCCAGATGATAAATCTTAGATAGTGAGTCAATCTCAACAAGTTGATAAGTTCTTTGCAAGAACATGTCAATCAAAGGATCAACAACCTATGATACATCCTTTGGAACCTAGTGTTGAACAAGGGAAATGGTTCATGATGTTCCTTCCTTATGGTGGCAAACTGGTGATATAATATTGCAGGGTCTACATAAACCCTGAATTGATTAATAAAAGCATGTATTTCGGACAAAACCTCTCTGGGTTCTTTGGTAAATCATAGAATCCCCCAAGAATAGTCCCTAACGGGGAGGGATTATTCACAAAGTAAGCCATCGGTGGGTATAGTTAGGCTGGTGGTGATATAGGCCGAATTGGTGGCAACACAGGCCTAATTGGAGGTGGTGATATAGGTCGAACTGGTGGTGACATAGGCCTAATTGGAGGTGGTGATGTAGGTCGAACTGGTGGTGGTGTAGGTGGATTTGGACGAAATCCAAGTGGAGTAAGTGGTGGTGGCAGTGTAGGTATCAAAACCCTACGAGCATGAGGTCTTGGTCTAACCGGGGTTTGCAATTCTTGTAATTGTTCTAGATCAGTAGAAGATCTAAGAATCCTTTTGTATTTGTCCGGTGAGAATGACCCTATGTGAGCCAGCTTGTTCTTTCAAGGCCCTCCTTCTAGCACCAATTTTTGTAGATGGTGAAAATGACACAAACAATGTTAAAACAAAATATTTCTACTCTATTTCTCCTCAAAAAGAAATACAACATATAGTAGCCTAACTCCCAAGGTCTTGGTAGTTGGTTCTCAACTATCTGGTGTCACTCAATTAGTTCATGCAACTATAATGTTCAAGGGGCCTATGATGGTAACAAAATATTCAAGCAATGACTCATTTTATCCAACCGTTCTTGTAAATAAAAGGGGTTTCAAACAAAAGAAAAAAGATAGATCAAAGGATAAACCAGTAAGTATGAATCAAATTTATCTATCATCCAGACATAAACCTTCAACAATGAATGTTTTCTAACAAATCACAAAAACCAAATCATGACACAATTTATAGAATAAACTGTACCATTGCATGCATCTAAGGTTCTTAATTTAATACCACTATTTGCATATCAAAACTATCTTAAAGATTTCAAAAGAACACACATCCATTCATTGCCAAGGTCATAGATCAATAGAATTTAATAACTTGAATTCAATGATAATCTAACAAGATAATCCTTAAATCTGATTCCTTCAAATGGCTTTCATCACTCAAGAAAATTTTATGTTTCAGCACAATCATTGCATACAAATAGATTATAACTTATCAGCCTTATCATGCAAAAAAAAACAATTTAATTCTAACACCATATTGCAAGAAAACCTGTAATTTTATTAACTGTAAAGTATCTAGCAACAATGTATCTCAGTAATCACTACAAAATTATATCTCCTAATATCAGGTAAGCCAATTCTATTCTCAATTAGTTGACCTTTACAATATGATACCCACAAGGTATTTATAGATATACAAAAATCTGAACTCCCCTTCTATTTTAAGCCATCCACCCTTTTAGGAACAAAACTTTCTTGGAAACTCAGATCGATTTGATCTTGAGTTCTTACATTAGATGTTTAGTTTAGACTATGGAATAGAAAAACAAAAGAGAAACATGCCATGTGCCTCAAAACTATCAGTGTTGCATGCAACATGCAAAGAAGAGGGAAATCATGCATGCAAAAGATTTATGCATGTGAAGCTGGATCTGCAATGAACTCATCATAACTGGTGAAGACTTGCTGTAATGTATCTATTTTTGGCCCATCAACTCAACTATCCTCAAATTTAATTCACTCCAACTCTTCTACAGCAAACCCTCTCATACATTTTATCTTTTTCAACTCTCTTCTAGCAGCTTTTATTTCTTCTTTGACATCCATTAATCGATCTATCATTAAATCTTCTCCATCATCTCCTTTCTGCATGAGTCCTCTAAATATTTCATCCCATTTCTCTTTTATTTGACTCAAAGGCATGCCTTCTTTTGTTAATACATTTACATCTACATTGATATTAATGACTGCTTCTAGCTCCTCAAATTGCTCAGTCAGATTATTAACAGCCTCTTGAACCTCATTCCTATGTTTACACAAGAAATCTACTCTGAATCGGAGTCTACGAGAGCTTTTTCCAACAAAATATTTATTCTCCTCCTCACGTATTGGCTGTTCAAGAAGAGTAGTCAAAGGTAATGTATTAACCTTCTCCAATTTCTGACTATACTCTTTATACTCCTCTTCTTGTTTCTCCGATGCTTCAATGTACTGCTACATTTCTCTTATCAATTCTTCAGTGCTTTTGTAAACTTCACCTACCTCCAAATTCAACTTTTCTACCCATCTGTATACCATCTCTGCTTTACCTCTTACTTGCACTAAATCATCTACCTCCTTTTTTCTTAACAAAATAGGAGTCTCAATGGTCGTTACCTGTTGTGATCTCGGAGAGGAGACACTTTTCAAAAATGAATGTAATTGATCCAGCTGAGCATAAGCTCATCCTTATTTTCTTTATCCTTTATCATTATTGACTTAGTTGTTGAATCCACCACATCAATTAGGTTCATTTGTTGATTCCTAGTGGGCCTTCCCAAGTTAACAGTACTCAACTGATAATCTATTAACTGCATGTCCCCTACCTCCTTTTCTGTCATTAGCATGCAACACCTAGCAACAATCTCTCCTTTGTCTATGAGTCTAGTAGAGTTTAGGATCTTGGCCTTCTTTTTAGGCCTCTCTTGTTCATTCTCCTTCATCATATCCTCCCAATTGAGATTTTTTGAAGGTGTCACGGCCCTTTTCTGCAGGTCAAGTTTTAACCAAGTGGGAGCACATGGAGCAGTAGTCATCATAGAGGAAGAGGAAGAAATAATAGTAGAAGGTGGCTGCACATTTATTTGAGGTTGAGAGTCAACCCTTGATTTCTCTTGTTGTTCTTGCACCACATGCATCTACACAAGCCTTTCAACCTCTTCCCTATATTTTTGTTCTTGTATATTCTTATCTTCCTCTTCTTTCTTCAACTTCTCTTCCTCCAACCGTTCCCTCTCCACTTTTTCACTTGCCAATTTTTCCTTTTCTATTATTTCCTTCTCTAGAGATTATTTCTCCAGTTTCTCTTTCTCTAAAGCCTCTACTCTTTCCCTCTCTAGTCTTTTTTCCTCCAAAGCCTTAAGCTTTTCTGCCTTCACTTCTTCTTCTTCTTGTTTCTTAACTAGCTCTTTTGCCTCTCTTTCCTTCCGTAATTTTTCTGCTTCTCCTTCCTTTTGGTGAGCTTCCTTAGCAAGTCTTAAATTGGCAACCAAGATTTCTTTCTCCCTCTGGTTTCTTTCCTTCTCTTCTTCAAGGTCATGAATCTTTTGTATTAGTTCCAACTTGTCATTCTCTTCTTTAACCTTGAGTTCATGTTCTCGTTGCCTTTTTTGTCTCTCTACTTCATCAGTTGTTGCCTTAGCTTTAATTTGTTTGGCTTTTAATTGTTGTTGGTGTAGTATAGCATCAGCTTGTGCCTTGGCATCAATTTCCTTTTGTTTCTCTAAGGCCACAACCCTTGCATCAGAATCCTTTTTCGCCTCTTCAAAGAACGTCCATTGATCTTCTTGTGTCAAAACCTGCTCAGTATCCTCCTCTAGAGGCATATTTTCTTGCATATCTTTTTCAGACTCTGTCTTATCTGAATCTGTTCCAACATCATGAACCTCTACCCCTTTTCCTTTCATAGATTTAGCTATGTCATAAAGAGTTTCCTTTTCCACCTCTTTACCTTCCCACTTTGCTACTGGGACTTGCGTAGAAGATTCTCCCAAGGTCGGTGTTGAAACAACTGATCCAATTTGAGACTCTTCTTCTTTTGTTTCTGATTCATCACCTGCTGCTTCAAGTTATATCTCTTTGATGTCTTGAGGAAATAACTCCAAAGGATCTTTAGAAGGTGTCTTCCTTTTGATCCTTTTGTATCCCTTACCCTTTTTAGGGGCTAGTGCTTGAGGAGCTTGAGTTCTTAACATCAACCACTACACACTCCTATCCAATACTGTCCTTCCAATTTGCTTAATATCAATGGTTTCTTCACTGTTCCCATCAATTGGATCAAGACTCTTGGTGCCAATTTTCAAAGCTTCATAGGATGGATCCAATACAATTCCATCATCCACCAATGTGTCAGGAATGCTATCTTTAACACCAAGCTCTGACATGAGTGAGATAAATAGTATTTCATAATTCTTCTTTCATAGATCATACTCATCTTGTCGGTCACTCCAAAAGTCTTGTAACAAATTGAAATGTTTGTCAAACACCAAAGGCAACAAGGCATGCATCTTACCCTTTGGGTCAAAATACTTACAAGTTGTGTATAAACCCAACTTGAACTGCATCAACTCCCTGCAAACCACCTTTGCTCCTACCAAATGCTGATAACCATACTCACCCAACTTCATGGGAAACTTGTGACATCCTATCTTATGTTTTATTCAAAGCCGAGCATTAACTCCAAGAGCCTGATATACAAACTCCATCAACACTATCCTGTTATTACAACACCTTGGAAGCAAATGTGGATGACCCTCAAAACCGGCCAACCTGAAATATGTGAATTGGGGGTATTGAATGTACCAACATCCCCATTCAACAATGAATGCCATGGCTTCTTGACTCAATTGGTACCCTGCATCCCCATTCAATTGGTTGATGAATACATATATGAATGCATCATTGACTCTTCTGAAATGAGTCTCAGCAACCTGAAGAGACAAATGGTCATAATGCTCCCACACTTTCTTCTATCCATCCAAGACTCCCATTATGCCCACTGTGTTCAAACCTAGGAAAATACCCAACCTTGTTGTTGCATACACAATGTAAGAAGTCATACATAAGCATTTAGTCTGCCTGACGCTAGTCAGTTGATCATGAATAGCATTTGACACAATCATTGTCTAATCAAACTGTAGGGCTCCATTTAAGATTGTCTGGATGAAAGGAAACATCCACTCCTTGAACTGAAATGTATTTTTCTTCCCAAAAACTCTAGACAGCATCATGATTAAATCTGATACCTCCTTATAGAAATTTGCCCTCTTTGGCCGTCTGCAAGCTTGCTTAAAGACTTCTTTTCTGTCTTCAGCCACCTTTTGTTCAAATGAGACTTATTGGAGCCCTTATACTTACTATATTTCTCCAAGGCCTCTACCTCATCCAACTGCAACAAGCTCTTAGGATCTGGGACATTAAATATATTTTGAAATGCCAGAGGAGTGAGATCAATGATCACATTATTTTGGGAATCCATGCACTCTCTGGTCCCAGGATTGTAGGCACTAGCTGTTGTGAAGATCAACTCCAGGCGTTGGATTGACAAAGGAAACAAAGTGATATGAGCCAAACCAGACTCAATAATCCTCTTCGTTCTAGGCGTTGCATCCTCATTGAATGTTTCATCATATGCCTCCTCAAAGTTTTACTGGCCCAAGTTTGTTTAATCTACCTTGCTCACCTTCACATCAAGACTCCTATGATTATACCTCAAGGTATAAGGTAATTGTTTAGGCTTGATCTTCTTTTGTTTAGGCGCTACCTTTGATGTTCCTGCAAGTCGATTTCTTTGAACAACTTCTGCTGATGTTCTTGACATTTTCCAGCTTTCCTACCACAAAAACCTCTAATTAGATCTTTGAATATCATTATAAAACATGTTTTAAAACCCTACCTTTCATGTATACATTAGAGGCGGAACTAGGCAGAAACATATTCGAAACAATCTCTTTTAACACACTACGGGGATCAGAGTCAAAAATGGAATGGTAACTCTACTAACAAGAAGCAGGCTCAGAGTCGAAATGAAAATGTGATCGAACCGAAACCGGAACTGTAATAAGAACGAAAATTTTTTTCCTCAGATTTTCTATTTCATATTCTTATTTCATTTCGATTATGCTTCCATCTAGGTTATCGTTATTTTGAAGGAAGGCTTCTTATTATAAGCGGAGATAGAGTTGGGATGGAAATGGAATCGATACCTTTGGAAAACATAATTTTTCAAGTTCAAAATTGATTTCGATCTCGCTTCCGTCCAGGTTGACCATGACGTCATCAATAATTTTATCAACTTTAATGCAAAACTCGATGATTAAAAATAAGGTCATATTAAATGAAAAGAGGGCTTAAATATATCATGAAATCGACCATGCCCATATGACTATGGGGATGACTTAATTTTGGGGCATCATATTTTAAACCTTTTAAATGCAATCACCGAAACACACGAAACCCTAATCTAGAAAACACAACAAAACTAGGGCATGGATTTAACCCCTCCTAATTTACCAGATTGAATGCGTGACAAACCCTAAGTAAAAACAAGATTCAATTAACCCTAACTCACTATAAAAGCATGAATTTAATCTACCTTGCTTTGAAAAAACCCTAACTAAATCTATATTTAAAAACCTAAGCCAACAGGATGTGATCACAACAAAACATGCAAGCGATCGTGCCCTAACTCACTATAAAAGCATGAATTCAAACATAAAAACAAGAGAAACAAATAAAAAGAAAGAATGCATGCACGCAAAACCCCAAGAAAGTGATCCCGTTCGAAGATCCCAATCAAACAATACGAACGAAGAACACGAAAGAAAAATAAAGAAAAATGAGAGCAGAGCCCTACCTCAAACGCAAGACCTGGCTAACCTTCAAAATTGATTCACAACAATTATCTCCTTCTCCTTCAATCAATTCGCTCAAATGGACTCCGCAGCAGCTCTATTTCACTCTTCAAGTTTTTAACAGTGATAATAATGATACGTTTAATCCTTAATGAAGGTAAAAATGATAATTTCTACCTATGTGGGCAACTGTCAGTAATGCATTAAATGCAGTTTAGGCAGAGTTGGAACTGAAAGAGAACCAACACTTCACTATAGTGCGACTTCAATCAAAAATTCAATGACCCAAAAAATGGCGAGGACGGAATTGAAATGGAAACTGATCTAGAAACTTAAGAAATTTCCTAACCCCCTTCCCGTTCCAATTCCGGGTCTGCTAACAAAGCACAAAATGAAACCAAACACAAAAAGTAAAACAAAAGACTGACATAATAAAACTTAACACAAGGACTTAGACTAAAACCAAAAGTTGAAAAGCGGAGGCGGAGACGAGATGGATTATGATTTTGCAGTTTTCAATAAATGCCAACTTAACGCCCACTCCAGCTCCGGCTTCGATAAATACAACACAAAAAGATTTACAAGAAAGACTGTCGAGATGGGAATCATAATGAGCTTTGAAAGAAGTTTCAAAACCCGATTCGGTTCCGGCTCCGCTTCTGACAGACTGAACCAAAATAAAACAAAGTGTTGAAAGTAAAAGACTCCAGACTTTGTTTGAAGAACTACAAGAGATATAAATAAACAAAGGGGGACCCATTTTGACAAAGGCAAAAGATGGGATGGTTATGCAAGGCATAACACCTTACTCTGTTTAAGAACTAAGAAAATATAATCCCAATTTTTCTTTTTGCCTTTTTGTCAGGCTCCTCCTCCCTATAGCTGATATATATGTATATTTTGATACATGGCTACTAACCTCCACCGTATATAATGTAAATGTTCCAAAAATAATATAATACACATTTTTTTCATATCTTGGCTCATTTACAATGTATCTCAATTTCTTGCAATACTATTGTCATTTTCAAAAAGCACTGAGAAAACCAAAAACTTAAAGTAGGAAAAATAATCACATATTTACAACCTACAAACCCATTGAATAAGCAGAACTAATTAAATTTTTTAAGGTGCATTCCATTAACTAGAATACCCAAGGAATTACCTTCCATATTTTCTAACTTGAAAGAGTTAAACTATTTGCACTTGATGATTTTAAAGCACCCTTCCCAAAGACTATCAAACTTTCTATATTGGTTGGGCTTTGCCCCATGCTCGTTGAACTTGAGCACCAAGTCCCCACATTTTAGCTCTTGGTTAGATGTGTTTTTATCAAACCACTTCTTCACCACCTACTGGCGGTTGTTCATGGCCTCGAGAGCATGCTCTATTTTCTCTTGTACTTCTGGTAACTTAGAAAACTATACCTCCATACCTCCATTCTGCTCAATTTCAAGAGCTTTGAGCAATTGGAGAGCAGGGATTTCCATTGCAATAGGAAACAATGCCTCCTTCCCATACACCATATCCTAAGGGGATGTCTTTAATAACTTCTTGGGAATGATGTGGTCTATCCATAGCATTGTTCGGAGGTTTTTATGCCACTCCCTCTAGTGTTTTGAGGCTATCCTTTTGATTAACCTGATGAGGTTTTTGTTTGTTGACTCCATGAGGCCATTCCCCTAACGATAATAATTAGAAGAGATTTTCAAGAAAACCCCATATTTCAATACAAATTGGCTCATCTTAGAGGCTTGAGGAAAGCTTTAGCATTGTCGGAGATAATTTTTTTCGGTGGGCCAAATCTAGCTACCAATTCCTCCAAGAAGTTAACAATTTCTATTCCATTGCATTTTTTAATGGCATCACCTCTACCCATCTGGTGAAGTAGTCAGTTGCTATCAATATCCACCTGTGTCCAGCTAATGAAAAAGGTTTAATCATACCAATGAAGTCTAGTCCCCATTGAGAAAAAGGTTCCTCCACTAATATGGGCCTTAGTGGCATAGCATCATTCTTTCTTTTTCCACCATAAAGATTTTAACTGCAGTATTTCTTGCAAAAAAGTGCCCTCTAGTTGGGTCGTTGTGATATTGATCTAATATTCTTTTGGCTTGTTCCTCATTCACACATCTTACCAGGACACCATTAAAATTTGTTTTGAAAAGTACTCCTTCAAAGAGAACATAACTGCTATTTTGCAATCTATAGTACCATCTCTTAAAGGAAGGGACATTGGTTGGATACCTTCTTGTTTACATGAATCTTATCCTAACCTCTAGTCAATTTCCCTTAGACCTTTCCTCATTCAGTAACACAGGTTCTGAGACTTCGAGCTCTATTACTGGTTCATTGTTTTAGGCGAGGTACTCACATAGTCTTTTTCCCTTAACAGTCTTGACAGGCCTGATCTCAATATCATACTCCAGGATCTTGGTAATCTAGTTAGCTCTTTTCTCGATGATCTCTCATTCCATAATATATTCCCTCACACTAGGATGCAGTACACAAACCATCACCTTATTGCATGATATCAGGTGTCAAAACTTCTTAAGCCCTTTCATAATAGTAAAGGTCTTCTTTTCTACAAAATTGTACCTCACCTCATACTCCTTTAAGGTGCATGAGTAGAAAGAAATAGGAGATTCTTTTTTATCTTCATCATCCTTATGCATAAGCACAGTAGCAATAGTGTTGCCAACACCAAAAAAATACATGATAAAGTCTTTCAATTGGTCTGGGTTGATTAATATAGGGGCTGAAAAAATAACCTCTTTTCTAAGCTCAAAATATTTTCTGGCCTCTACCATCCATTTGAAAGTCTTGTCCTTTTATAGCATCAAGGTAATCGATTGAACAATCCCTACAAAGTCTGTAATGAATCTACTGATTAAATTGACCTTACCCAAAAAATATTGCACTCCTTTCTTGTTTACGGGTAGAGAAAGCTCCCAGATTGCATAAAATCTTTCTAGATCGATGGAAATGCCCTCCTTCATGACAACATATCCCAATAGCTTCCCCTGAGGGACTCCAAACACACATTTCTTTGGGTTTAGAGAAATCTTGAATTTTTGGCACTTTTGGAAGACAAGCTTTAAATGATCAAAGTGATCATCGAAATATTTGGAAAACACTATCAAGTCATCCTGATAGATAAGTATAATCTTATGTATTAAATCCCTAAAGGCAATATCCATAGCTCTTTGAAAGGTGGCTCTGACATTTGAAAGTCCAAAGGGAATCTTAGTATATGCATATGTTCCCCACTTTGCAGTGAATGTTGTTTTGTATTGGTCTTCCTCTTTTACACGAATCTGATTGTAGCCCGAAAAACCATCCAACATTGAAAACATTTCAGAAGCATCTACGGTTTGTAGAATTACCTCCATAGAAGGTAGGGGGTAATGATCCTTTAGGGACACCCTATTCAAGTCTCAGAAGTCTACACAAATTCATATATAACTATTCTTCTTCTGGACTGGCACCAAGTTAGACACCCAAGTGCTATGTTTGATTGGGAACACTATTTGGGATGCAATCAATTTATTCAACTCTTGTGACATGAGTGACTCAATTTCTGGGTTCACGGGCCTCTGTCTCTGAAAAACCATCTTTGCTCCTTCCAATAGCTCAATTGTATGTTGAATAATCCCGGGATCATATCCCTTAAGATCATCATAGGACTAGGCTACTATGCTTAGATATTCCTCACATAAGTGCTTTAGCCTGTCTTTATTCTTCTAAGATACTCCCTTACCGACCTTGATCTTTATTTCTTCTCTGATATGCAAATTGATGTAGTCACCTTTGTTAGCTACAAGCTTCCTTTTATCTTTCCTTGCATCATCATAATCAAAAAGCCTCTCCAAAGTGACTAGGCCTTTGGGAAGCTTGTTGGATTTCAACTGGATTACTTGATCCTCGTAGGCTTTGGCAATCTTTAGTTGCAATTGGTCATAAAATTCCCCATATAATTGGAGAAATGATGTAATATGAGCATCACTATTGAACACTTGCTAGTCTCGATCATTGTTCAAAACAATAGATCGTACAATTACTCTCACTGCATGTTTATTTTTTAAAAACTCAGAGGTTGGCTCAAACCGAGCCCTGACAGTTGCCATCCAGTTAGCTCGAAGTTCTTCTCCCTCTATATAGCCTGAATATTAAATTCCTCAAAAATTTCAATAAGATCCCAGACCCTATGATGGTATGATCACATATGAACATTCTTCGTAGTAGAAATCCCTTGGATTTGGTTGACCACCAATTCTGAATCTTTGAAAACTCTTATTTTCTTTGCACCCATTTGCTCTGCAAGGTTCAAACCATGGACAAGGCCTTCATATTCTTCTTTGTTATTCGAGCATGCAAACTAGAAGTGATAAGACCTCAAGGTCTTTTCTTAAGACACAGATGTCAAACATATTCCTACTCTAGCTCCTACTCTGCATCTTGCTCCATCAAAGTGCAAAGTCCATAACTCCGAGGATGTTTCACCTCTGGACTCTTTACTAACTCTAGGCATAATCTATCCTTCCTCAAGTATGACATAGGTTCTGAGCCTATTTGCATGATAATTTCCAAAAGGGTCTATGTCTATAAACTCATTCAACATAGCTTCTTCACTCTCCGTTTGGGAGCTAGTTGCTTCTTCTTCCTCCAGAAATTCAACATTGAACATTTCTTCCTAGGTAATTTAAGTAGGTGTCACTTCAAAGTTGATCAGGGCCTCATTAGCAACATGTTCAGAATGTAAAGTTTCCAACAATAGTTTCATCTTAGCTCCATGTTTGGTTCTCAAGATTAGGTGTGAATAGTCAAGTGCTAGATTTCCTCCAACATTTGTTGTGAAATCTCAGGACAAACATATCCCGAATGAATGAGGGACATAAATGAGTACGATATCCTAATTCATAGTGATACTGGGGTAGGCAAAAAATTTCATAGACAATCCCTTGATTACCCTGATGGTATCAACTTTATTTTCATCTAGCTGCATGACTCCCTTGTTAAGAGGCTCATATTTTAGCCCCAAAGCATTAGCTACTTGCTTAGGCATGATAGTGGTGCTAGCACCAGAGTCGATCATACAATTATGCAATAACTTGTCACCAGTGATAAGCATTAGAAAGAAAGACTTAGGTTTAGGCTTACTCTCTTTTCTGGCTTTAAGTTTTTCTTCCGGTTTATTTGTTCGCACTTTATCCAGGTTCAGCTTGGATATCTTTTCTTCACTAGGCTGACTAGGCATCTTCACATCTTCCTCTCCTGACAATGCTTTCTGTAATAACAACTTTTACTCTATAATAGCTAGGATATCCCACAAAGAAGCATTGCTAGAGGATTTATTTAGCTACTCCACCACATTTAATTGTGTTCACGACTGATGATTCACAGTTGTTTGCTCCTTAGGCCTCACAGTTGGTGTATCCTACTGTTTGGTAACAATCGGGGTGATCATACGAGGCTTTTCCTTCGGAGGAGGTGGATTTAGAGAGCTTGGAGTAGCTATTTTAGACTATTGTGGGACTGACGACGAGCCTGCCGACAGACTGGGCATTGACTAAGATGGATCATTAGTTGGCGGAGATGTGAATTCTCCGGTGAGTCTCCACTTTGAATGCATGTTGTAGTTTGATTGCACTCAGGACACTTGAGTTACAAGAATGTCATTCAGAAATGATGACTCTTCTCCTTCCATCCACGAAAAGAGTGCTTGGTCTGGAACTATGTCTAACTCCTGCTCTATGGAAATCCCTTGCATTTGAGCACCAAGGACTGCATTATCCATTTGCTGAGAGGCATATTACTAGTTTCTAGGTTCAGGTGCGCTACCTTGGCTACGTTGATCCACAATATTTTGTTGCAAATTCCCTCGTGGACAATTTTGGGGCATGTGTGCATCATTACAAGGAAAAACCATGAATTAGTGTCTTCGGCTAGGTTATTATGTCCTACCACTAGCTCCTTACTTGAACTACGATGGATGTTCTCCATTGGCAGGGTCACTAGAACAACTTGGTTATTCGGATGAGCTTGAGTATTGCCACACGATCTACCTTGCCATTGATTTCATTGGTAAGGATATTTTCTGCCTTGATAATTTTGTTAAGTCGACTTCTAATAGCTATACTTTTGTTGCTTCATGTTAGTCAATTCATTTTTCATAGTCCACATCTATTCTCTCATCTTGTTCATCTTGGTCATCAGGGGGTTAGGCAGTAGAGCTACACTCGACGTCATTTCTGGGTACACGTATATAAACTGGGGAGGAGTTGCAAGAGCACTGGTCGAAGTTGCTTTAGCTTCTGTGGTGTTGAATTCTAAGAACAATGGCATGATGGATCTTGGTGCCAACTTTCCAGCAGCAATAAGGTTATTCTTTGCAGTAACAACAAGACTGTAAGCATCGAGTAGAGTATTTCGGCCAAAAGCCTATACCATCATGAAAATATCTGCATTAATGGACTTCAAATAGAACATGAATGCCAAATCTAGAGGTGGTC
This sequence comes from Sequoiadendron giganteum, assembly GCA_007115665.2. Taxonomy (NCBI): domain Eukaryota; kingdom Viridiplantae; phylum Streptophyta; class Pinopsida; order Cupressales; family Cupressaceae; genus Sequoiadendron; species Sequoiadendron giganteum. The sequence goes on along the minus strand of CM021109.1, from coordinate 226,082,103 downwards.
AACTACCAACAGGAACTCTCTGCCAAGTTGAATGAAATCACAAGTTAAAGTCAGGCAGAGCTTCATGAGGAGCTCGCTTTATGCTGACCAGCTAATGATATAGCGAACACCTATCGCCAACATTTGAATAATGCTCATAAAACAGAGTTCCAAGATCATCCCAAGTAGCAACCGTATTAGCCGAAAGAGTTGTATACCAGTTAAATGCTTTTCCTCAGAATGAGGTAACAAGCAATCTTAGAGCTACGTTTTTATTAGAAAAACCATGCACAAGACACATGTCCACCACATCTTGCAAGTGTTTTTTCAGTGTCTTCGATACATCCCCAAAAAACCTACAGATAGATTTTAAAGCAGAAGTGGGGATTGGAACCCGTACTACAAGAGGAACAGGTGCTACTAAAGGACTACCAGCATCCCAGGCTACATAATTTTTAGCGGCCATGGGTGCTAGAGATGGAGGAGAAGGGGGAGGTGAAGGACTACCTTTCCGACCTCTCGGGCAAAAAAAAACTAATGGTGTTACAAGTAGGCCAAGGAATCTTGCAGTTTGTGACCTAGTTACAGGCCTATGGCTCATACACACTTATATATCAAGCGAGCATGCTAGTTCAAGTCCCACCAGGCATGCTAGAAAAAGAACTGTTGACACAAAATTTTGTAGGTGGCAGTAGTCTTATGGGAAACTTAGCTACTGGGGGACATAGTGCACTTAGCTAAGTGACCTCTAGATTTTATCAAAGTCGGCTCTTCATTTTTAGTGGGGGAGGTAAAGGGTTAGAAAGATAAAAGGAAATATTAAGATCTAGACTAAAGGCGATGCACCAAATCATGAATGAAACTACTTGAGTATAGTGTTGAAAGCAAAGGATCAAACAATAAACTATTGTCTGTCAAATAGAGTATCCATAAGCACTTCAAAAATAAGAATATCCCTTAACTGTATAGCATAATCTAATACAACTTCGGCCAACACAAAAGATTCAAACATGATCTATATTTATTAATTTGTAGAAGATTACAAAAGCTGAAGAATAAGCATTCATATGCTATAGGAAAATAAAAGCACAGTTTAAATATCTTATCAAAATGCATGAAAAATAGAAAAGGTCGAACTGATTGGCACAGTCTACATCTTCAAGTTCAATAGAAATATTACAAAGGCTATTCCTAGTGCTCGGGATTTTTTTTTCTATCCAATAACCACCTAATAAAAGAGAAGAAGAGTTGCTTAAATAAGCCATCCCACCACCTGAAAGTGACATTGAGAAAGATGCCCTGGCAAAAAATCGGCGTTCCAAAACTCCTCAAGCCAACACCGAATAGGAAGATCATCCAATAGCGTGTTAACAAATCCATCTTCAGAGAAAAGATGGTCATGCAGTAGCAACAAATGACATGCGACATGGAAGAAGAAAATGTGGCAACAAAAGAGAACAAACGACATAGGTGGAAACTCCTAGATAATAGGCGCACAAGAATATGCCACGCGTTGACCACATGAAGCCTGAAAAAAGAATGAAGGACGCCCTAGTGAAAGATTTTGAGAGGAAGCCATGTGGGTGACGTTGAGCAAAAATAACTACATAGTGGGCCCATCTTAGCAAATGGCCAGAGGAAGCCACACATCACACACACGGAACTTGGCAAAGGCAAAGTGATATGGAGTGACATGGATCCCCATTAGGAGGCCATGTGGCAAATGCCAAAAATTTGCGAGCGATAAAAGACAAGGAAAATCCATGAAGGAAAGATAACCACAAAGGCTAGTGGTTCATGAAATAAAGTTCCTAGTATGTTGCATACAACATTTTGTATAAAATCTTTTTCATGAATAGAGAAAGCTCTACTTTGGCCATTGTAGTATATTTGGCATATAAAATGGTTAAGTAAAACAATTAGTTTAATTTGTGTAAGCTAATTCTTGAGAATCTCATCAAAAATATACAATTGTCTCTGAGAGATGGATATCCATTTCATTTTGGATCATTTCTTACATGTTTACTACTTTATTTTTTGAAATATTTACTGGAAAAGAATAATTTTGATTGGCAATCTGAGATTTCCATTGCAAAACAAATATGCAGACATTTGGAAAGTTTAGAGGATAAAGCAAGTGCGTGCAAGAAATTTTTCTTAACGTTGTAGAATGTAATGAGCTCTGGTGAAGCTATACCTAGTAGGCTTGAGGAAGGCTATTCCTCTAGAATGAAATAATTGGATTTTTTGTAAATGATTCCCCTCCAGAATCGAGAAAAACAAATCAGTTGCTAAAGATATTGTCATTATTCCTAAATAAATAGAAGAAGAAGAAGAATCTCTATAGGGATCTGAATCTTTTGATCTAGATGACATCTAGACTATGTTGGTGAAAGGAAAATGAAGAAAGTTGGTGAATTTTGGAGTATGGCCTCTCCTATTGACAAGCTTAAAGTTGTTGATGCTTTAATCAAGTATTTTGTTTTATAAAAGTATTGATGTTTCCACTATTTCTAATTCTCTACCTCAGAATCTAGTTGAAGTAGCTAAGGAAAGAATGTTGCTTGAAGGTCCAAAAGGACACAAGCTGGAAGCCCTGGTTGAGAAAAGATGTTCTAAAGAAAAATAGAGGTTATCTGAATTGATTGTGGAGACAAAGAAATGCATGAAAGAAATTATTGATATCTACAAGTATTTGCTTCGGTGGCCTACAATAATTGATAATTTCTGAAGCAGGATTGAAGCAATAGAATATGAGGTGAACAATATTGGGAATAAATTTGATATCTTTGAGGATAAATATGGGAAGCAAAGGTTGAGAATTAGTGAGTTGCAAGTAGAACTAATAATTGTGCAGAGGAAAAGGGATGATGTAGTAAAGACCTTTTGGATTCTAAAAGAGATTATTGTGGTTCGGCTATACCATCTTGCCAAAATTATTTTTGATGTAGAAGATTGTGAGAAACAATGTTCCTCCATAGATTGGCCTTCATCCTTCACACTACAGGCTATGTTGGAAAGTGTGTATACAAGAATGGATTATGCTATGTTGGAATGGAAGAAATTTCTTTCGTTAATCAAAAAAAGGTACAAAAAGGTTTTTGAGGTGAAAATAGTTTTTTTGGTTTAAAGAATTGAAGCTTTGGAAATTTTTGAAGCTTTGAAATTTTGGACACTATATGTCACCATGTTGATATATTTTTCTTGGTACCCTTTGTCATTGATGTCAAAGGGGGAGAGATATTGAAGAGAGGGAGAGACACTATAAGAAAAGGAGAGATATGGATCTAAGGGGGAGAGATGTGTTTTGAGGAGAGATATGGAATGAGAAATTCTTTTTGATCTTTTTATTACATGTTTCCATCAATGCAAAAGGGGGAGATTATTGGAAATATGTCTTATATTGTCATTGATGTCACCATGTTGGTCTGGTACTCTGTATCGATGTGTAGAACTAGTTTTCCCCATTCAGTATTTGCTCAAATAATTCTGGTATTTTTGGTCCACATATCCTCTCTGATAATTTTTATAATCTAAGTTTTTTGTGCAAAGACTTATAATAGTTGGAAGTGTATATGTATGAATTTTCAGATGTTCTGTTGTTTTGGGTGATGCACTGGCATCAATTTTTTGTGGTTACATTTCAGTATTAGGTTGATCTTGGCTGACCTAATATTTAGTCTAATGGTTTGTGAATTATATGTGAGACCTATCTTTTGTCCAAATTGACATGATGATGCTTGACATGGTTGAATTAATTATGAAGCTGACCTAACTAATGCATATGGGTATATATACAAGATGTTTAGAAGATTCAAATACATGAGGCATGAGACATAACGGATGAGAAATGAGATGAGAGATGTGTGATGTGAAGTGAAGTGTTGTGAAGAGTGTTTGAATGTGAAGAAGAGAAGAAGTATAAGTGTGTGAATTGGATATCAATCTGTGAGCGAATACTTTGAGCATATAAGGAACTAAATCTGCACTTGTGATGTATCCTTATCAGTTCAACCTTGGCAATTAGCCAATTTTTGTTTACACATTTCTATAGGTAGAGAGCCTCCATTTTTGGACAAAAATTCCTTGTAAGAAGTGAGCTAATCCTTCTTGATAAAACTATATACTGTGAGATAGTCCTCACCATGGTTTTTCCCTCATTGGGTTTTCCACATAAAATCTAGTCCTTTTTGTATATCATGCTTGTTATTACTTTTATTTTCTCTTTGGTGAAATAATTTAATGGTGATTGCTCAATAAGTCTTAGTGGATACTAATTCACCTCCCTCTTAATATCCAGTTTATTCAACATCCTCCATAGTGTCTTTTTTCCCTTCATTTCTACTGCTAGTCTAGTCCAAATCACTTGAAATCTCATCCTCCAGGATCCATTTTTTATTTTTCATCAGTTTGTGGGACCTCCTCACACTAGTTTGTTTCATCCCCACATAACATATCACAACCACCATGGTGTCCCCTTTGGAGTATTTTTCCTTGAAAATTTTTCCTTTGTTGTTAGTGGCCAACATGCCCATGTCTAGCATGGAAATTATTTTTTCCCCTTCTTCTCAGCAATGGGTATGTTGTCCCTCCTTAAAGGTTTATTGTTTAGCTCGCATAACATAGTCATAGCCTTGGAATGGACCAACCCAACCTCCCACTTATTATTTTAAGATGTGGTTTTAGACTTAGGCTCAACCTGGGGTTCATTTCCAGGCAAGCGAGTTTTCCTCTTAGGAACCACCAAAGTAGCAGGGAATGGTTTATCGAAGGTAAGGTTAGGTGATTCTAGTTCCTCCACACGCATAGTTGAAATAGGTTTAGGAGGGAATAAGGCCAAATGGAAGTGATAGAGCCTAAGGATTAGGCCTTGGTGTAGTGGCAACATCATGGGATTCTTTGATCAAATTTTCCAAGGAAGTTAGTAGAAAGAAGGGAAAGTTGGGGATCATTTTTTGCCATAGGTGATTTAACATAGGAAAATGGTAAAAATAAAACACCTTGTATCTACCTTATAAATTAAAATATTTCATAAGAGAAATACACACCTTGTCCCAAGGTTTTGGCAATGCCTAATGGTCGAACCCTAATTGATTTTTAACTAACTTCTTGTTGTCCTTGAAGAAGGCATTCAAACTCTCTAAATCTTGCGTTCTAGTGTTCTTTTTATATTTCTTTCCATCGTAGGAGAGGCTCGTCAGCTTACCAATCACTTCCTCATCCACCTCAAATTAAATTCCACCAATGGTGACACACCTATCCTTCCATGAACCAAAAAATTGGGCCAAAATTTTCTCATAGTGTCCCACAACTCTCTAAAGCGGTGCGAAACCTCCCTCCATACAAATATGCCAAGCTATGGGGTTACTGTGAAACTCTTCACAATTTTCACAATTAGTCTTGACCCTATGGCCACCCATCATGACCCACAACACATAGGAACTAGCCTATAGAAACAAAGTTAACAAGGAAAGGGAGTGGCCACTAGTGGAATTACTATTTCTTAAACCATCATTACCTCACCACATAGGACAGTAAGGAGCAGTAGAAGCAATTAGACATTCACATGCTTCAACAATCATTCCAAAAGATGCCAACTATGCGGGGCCATAATCATTCCTTGAGAGCCATAAGCTAAGGAAATAAGCCATGATAATAAAATCCAAATAATTAATACTCATTGTGCCAATGGTTCCATTGAAGTTACACATTTTCCCATGACTTTTAGCCATGGGGCCAAGATTTGAAACTCTTACATACATCTCATAAGATCTTATGCTCATGAAAAGGTTAATTAAATTGGAATTATCAAACAAGTTGGTGATTAACATCACATTACACACAATCCTAGAGATTTTATGGGATATGTATTACATTTGAAAGGATGGACCATAAAGGCCAAGGACCCCACCATACTTAGTTATGAAATAAATTAACTACTCAACAATCCACTTTAAACTCACCACCTCACCCAACCTGGTCCCTGTCATCCATGGTCCCAACATGTAGTGCCACATAGTTATGAAATATAATAACCACATGGAAACCCACTTTAACCTTGCCAACTCACCAAGCCACAAAATCATCATCTAAGGTCATGACTAGTAGAGCCAACTGTATCCATACACACTAGAATTGTTCACCATCATTGAGTAGTTATATTCCTCTTCTTGCAAGGATTAATCCTTGTATATTTTTTAGTGGTGCCTCAATCCTTTTCTAGCACTTTCATATACTCCAAGTGGAGCCCAAGTTGGCTAGACCATCGACCACCTGGTTACCCTCCCTATAGGTTTGAGTCAAGTACTTCCTTTCCAATTTTTGAATTAATAAATTTATGTCTAGTAAGATATCCCTAATTTTCCAACTATGCACCTGACCATGATTAATAGAGTCAATCATAGTCATAAAGTTCCCTTCAATATGAAAATTTTATATGCCTAGTTTGAGAGTGATCTTGATGCCCTTGAGCAACACCTATGACTCAGTCATCATAGAATATCGAATGTAAATTCCTCTATAAACCCCAACAACTAAGTTTCCCTTGTAGTACCTTATAACACCACAAATACTAGCTATATCAGGGTTCCCCTTGGCCACACCATCAAAATTTAGTTTATACCAACCCAAAGCCAAAGGGTTCCAAAGTGTGTTTTTTCTAGCAAGGGACTTGGATTTATCAAAGGAGTTGGTCTCAAGTTTTATGTTCCAAGATTTTTCCATTTTGATCTCCCATTCAATAGGGGCAATGCCTAGGGGTTTCCAATTGAATTGGAAGATACTTTAAGAAATCAGTGTGGATCCAATGCCAAAGATTTCCTTGGGGCTCTTCTCAGTGTCTCTAAAGATCTGATTGTTCCTTTATTTTCATGGGAACCAGTAGATGATTGGGGGGAATTTCCTCCAAATCTCTAAGGGGAGAGGGTGTTGAAAGGGTCCAGTCCATCCTTCAATAAAGGACTTTAAATCCTTATTCAAGGTCCAATGAGTATCCAACTTTTGGAAATCTAGGTCTAAACCTCAATAACATAAGAACAATGTTGTGGTAATAGGTGATCCACCATTTTTTTATTATTTTTGCATAACATACATCTATTCAGGATCAGAAACAACCTTTTCCTTAGGTTATCTTGGGTTAGAATTCTATTGTGACAAAATTTCCACTAGAATAAATTTATTTTTGGAATCATGTGTCAATTCCAAACCCATTTCCAAATGTTTCTTTGAGTTCCCTTATCTAACAACAAACCATAATCCATCCTAATAGATAGGTTTCCCTTACTTTCCAAAGACCAAAAGAAATCATCCTTGACATTAGATATGGGGATTCCAGATAATGAGAGAAATTCCTATAAGGAGATAGTCAAACATTTCAAGTCAAGGGAAAGAGGGCAGCATAAGCCTAAGTCTTTCCAACTCTTGACACCCAATGGACCATGAAGGTAGTCATAAAAATTACTACCAAAGAACCAAATTATAGGTTCCATCATGTTTTTAAACTCAGAAAAAGCCAATGGGGAGTCAAATAGCCAAGGGTCTTCCCAGAAATGAATATAACTACCGCTACCAAGTTTCCATCTTAGTCCTGATTGATGAAATTTCTTCATCTTGCAAATATTATTTTGAGCTAAGGGCCCATGGGGTTGATCATTTGAAATTCACCTAATTAGGGTATGATTGCCTAGGTATTTGGAATTCATTATCCTACACTAGTCCATTTTATTCCTTAACTGGTCCCACCCCACCTTAGCAAGCAAGGATTTGTTAGTAGATTAGAATTTCCTAATGCCCAACCCTCCCTTAGATATAGGAAGGTACACCCTATCCCAATTGACAAGAGACATCCTCTTATTTTCGTTAGTCCCAAACAAAAGGAAGACTCTTTGGATCTTTTCAAATTTCTCAACAATGTAATTGGGAATTTTGAACATTGAGAGGAAATAAACCAAAATACCTTAGAGGGAGTCAATAAGGAGTTGTAGTTTACTAGCATGACTTAGGATCGAACATTTCCACCCCACAAGCTTCCTTTAAATCCTTTCAAGGATAGTATTCTAGAAATTTGGAGTGCTTCCTTAATAGTGAAAGGGAGACCTAAATACACTAAAGGAAGTGTGGCACTCACACAACCCAAAACAAGAGTTACACAATCTTGCAAACTAGGAGTGCAGTTAAAGAAACAAATTATACTCTTATTATAATTAATGCACTGACCTAAACAAGATGCATATATATTGAGGAAAAACTTCCATTTTTTGGCTTCTACAATTGAGGCTTTCCCAAATAACATAGTGTCATCCACAAATTGTTGAATGACAACAGTTTCAAGAGCGGTGGCTGACTTGACACCCTTGATGGAGCCCTCTGATAGAATACGAGCAACATTCCTACTCAGCACATCAACAACTATTATGAACAAATATGGAGAAAGGGGCCCCCCTATCTAATACCTCTCCCAGCAGTAAAGAAACCATGGAGCAATCCATTCACCAACATAGAATACCTCGTTGTGGTTATACATTCCATAATGATAGTGATCACTCTTTGATTGAAGCCAAACTTATCAAGGAATTTGGGAAGAAATTTCCTCAGGTCTTTGTCGTAAGCTTTAGAAATATCAAGCTTAAACGACATACTATTATTATTACACCTATCAATAGAATGAAAAATTTCATGAGTGGTAATAGTCACACCCAAGATATGGTGATCCAGAACAAATCCCTTTTGACTTTGATTTATCATTTTATTCAAAAGGGGTTTCAAGTGGTTCACTAGGATTTTGGAAATATCTTATAAACAGTGTTACAAAGGTTGATGGGGAAAAAATCAACCATGGTCTATGGTTCATCAATTTTAGGGACAAGGGAAATGAAGGTATGGTTCAACTGTTTGAGCATTTTGCCAAAGTATCACTATATGTATGTTATGTAATAGTTACTAACCTCTAAACTTAATAAGTAGTAGGAAATCATGTAAATTATTTTTGTTTATTTTTTTTCATCTCTAATTTTGTGTGGTTAATTTTCCTTCTATTGATTATTACAAGGTGATCCATTAAGCTCTACTATAGTAGTTAAAACTAATTTATTATCTAGTATGATTTTTTAATTCATTCTTTTTTCTCTATAATGTATACAAAATTTCAAACCCCCAACATAATATATTTATTCCTATCTCAACAAAAATAAGGTTCTAGTCTTTCAATCCTAGGGAATGGCTTGTAGATCACTCCCTGCCTTGCAATCCATTCCATTGTTGGCATTTTATGTATGTTGGAATATGTCTAAAGAGATTGGCTCGTAAGTGTTGTCATTGATGGGAACCCAAGTCATGCAACTCAAGTCTTGCCTCTTATAGCACAATTTTGGCTCCTCCCGGTAAATCAGAGTAAAGAATAGGGCATTCAGTTAAAGGCACAAAATTTGATCTAAACACCCCATTGGATAGATATTTTGGGTTGTGGATCTCTGGGGAAGGTCTTTTTAGGCTTGTAGTATCTTGGTACTAATGCACACTCAATGGTAAGTGATCTACAAGATACAATGCAGTAAATTGTTGATTATCTATGCTAGAAGGCCGACCCGAAAAAGATGGAAATTATGGATGTATAATATGTATCAAATTATAAGTATTCATCTTGGAATAAATTTTATGTGGGTCCTCTCTTTGTCTTAACCAACTTTGGAGGATCCGCATAAATATTTAGTGGTGGATCTGGCCGACAAGACAAAAGTAACTTAATATTGTGCAAGGTAATCGTTGGATGAATAAGTCTTTGATCGTGGATATACATAAGTGGTTGTTTTTATCATTTAATGTAGTAAGGATGATGTGCAAAGAAAAATTTGTGTGTAGTAGTGTGAATTATGAGATCCAACAATATAGTTGTGTGAATTTGATCATAAGTATTGTGAAGAGTAGAGAAGAGAAGAATAGGGTAGAGCAATGTACAAAATCAGAAAGAAGATCCATAATCAGATCTATGAGCTTCACCAGAACTATTACCTAGCATGAATAGATGTTATTATCTTAGTTCACCACTCAAATGGTTTTAATCTAAATTGTGTATGGAAATAAGCCTTTCTCTTTGAGCAGTGAGCTCTAGGTTGTGCACCTGAATGCAAGTGCAGTACTCAAATTATGGATTAACCTCCACTGTGGTTTTTCCCCTAACAGGGTTTCCATGCAAAAATTTGTGTGTCATGGTGTTGTGTATGTCTACTTTGAATCCATACATATTTTCTTTAATAAAATGGTGAAATGATTTTATGCTTTGATGAATGGAATTTTAATAATTTTTGAACACTGATTCACCCCCCCTCTCAGTGTTCCCTTGAGTCCAACAATTGGTATCAGAGAAATTTCCTTTGAAGAATTTTCACAGCTTGAGTTGGATCTTGGAATTTCATGGACTCTGGCAGTGTCCAACAATAGCTTATGGTGGCTCTTGATGACCTTGATCAATCTAAAGCAGAAGTTCAAGAACTAAAAGAAAATTTTAAGACTAGTTCAATAAAGCTTGATGAGCTAACTCAAGGACATAAGAGTGGAAATGATAAGAGAGGTCTTGGTTATGAAAAAGGAGAAAGTTCCAGATTAGGACAAATGAATTTCAAATAGAACAAAAATGGAAGATTTCCAATAAGAAAACTTAATGCACAAAAGTTTAATGGATACTGTTTTTCCTACAATAAGTTTGGTCATATGGCTATCCAGTGTAGAAGTAATTTGAGGTCAAAAGCTTCATCATTTTTTGGTCAGTGTTTCAATTGCAAAAAGCCTGGTCATAAAACAATTGAATGCAGAAATATATCAAGTCACTTTATTGAGAAAAGAAATGTTGAATGTTATACATATGGGAAGTTTGGGCATATTGCTAATCAATGTAGATCTAGAAGAAGTCATTTGAATGATTTTTCAAGACAAGGAAACATTGTGTGCTATATGAGTAATAATAATGGTAATATTGCAAGATTTTGTAGAAACAAGAGCACAAAAAAGAGAGGTCTGATATACAAAGACAAAGATATAGAAAAAAATGATAAAGGGAAAGAAAAGGTAATTGCGGATGAAATTAGAGATCAAATTAAGAGAATATGGGTAAGGAAAAATGATTCTAATGCTGGAAATGGTTTTGTACCGGAACCTAGTTCCGGTAATTCTTTTGGTAATTAATTTTAGGTCATTGACCTAGGGGGAGTCTTACAAGAAAATATTTCCTCCCCTATCTATGGATGGTACTAGAATCGAGAGAATAGTCATGGAAGTGAACTCATAGTGTATAGAATTTTGGATGATTTTAGCACAAGAAATTCAGTAAATTCATAAGTCCACAAAAAAAATTTATGTCATTGCTTGGTAAAACAGAGTCTTTGGAAAACTTAGGGAAAATGCATTTATTGCACATGTGTGATCTATAAAATTCAAGTTCGATCCATCACTTGTCACTTTTCATTGTCGAAGAGAAGAAGGGGAGCACTCGACTGGTGGATTTCAAAGCAGTATTATCAATTTCATTGGCAGATCATGAAATCTAATAGGTATTTCAAGTCATTCTTGAATTTTTCATTTAAATTGGTGTGTAGTTGCGAACCCTAAATACGAAAAGGAAAAATGGAAAAAATTAAAGGCTCAATAACATTAGATGAATATAGCAGTGGAAATATTAGGTCTATGAGGAATTTGTTGCTCCTTGATGAACTAAAACAATTGAGCAAAGCCAAGCATGGAAATTTGGATATGTGGAATGAGTTTTCGCACCCTGAGAATGCGAAATTCATGAAATTCATATTAATTAGATTACATGGTGATGTTCTAACTTTGGATAAACCTTACATCATCTCAAAAGAGGCAATTGATAAATTAACTAGTTTTTTTAAAGTTAGAGTTGTTCCTAGAAAGAAATCTATCTAGAACAAAGAGGTCAAAACCCTAACTGGAATAATCAAAGATCGAAGAGCCTTGTTAATACCAACAATCAAGAATCATGTTATGAAGTACATTACACACGACATAACCTATAAAATATTCTACATAAATCATGAAGCAACTACATCAGCTGGTGCAGTATACATTGCTCACAAAATGATAATTGATGGTCAGAACATTGACCTATGCGGGTTGTTAAAAGATCAAATGCTGAAGAATGTTCAACTAACAAAGGAGTCAGGGTATCCATTCAGGTTTGGCACTTTAATTACATGATTTTTTATGTATTTTCTGAATTGGTTGCTGAAAATCGACAATGTAGCATGAACATCAGACAAACCGGTATGCCCTCAAATTTACTCTTATTGTAAGAGTTTGACTAGTTGGGATTTGGAATTTGAAAATTTCTATAAGAATGTTCTTGTAAAGTGTGGATCAGTCAATATTTCCCCTCGTAAGAACAATGGAAGTTGGTTCCTCTTCCAATAGCATTGATAGACGACATAAAAGAGGACAAGAGATTATTGAATAGAACCCTTTGAAAAGAAAAGTTCCCAAGATTGAGGGAAAATGAAAGGAAATTATGGACATTTTGGATGAAGAACCTAAGAATCCACTGGCAAATGAATCCATTCAAGAAGAAGGTAGTAAGGATGAAGAAGATCTGACAAAATAAAAGCTACAACAACTTATCCATAGTGCAGGTGGCATGCAAAAAATTGCAAGGTTATGGTTAGACAAACCATCATACGATTAGGATTTGATTCTGGAAGTTCTAAATGCTCATGTTGAGAACTATAATATAAAATTGGAAATTTTGAAGGATATTCTACCCGAAGAGATGATTGAGTGTAGAAAATAATCAATAGGCTCTAAGGTGAAAAGAAAAGAAGAAGGTGAAGTTGTCTCTCATCTAAAGGAACAATTCAGATTATCTCTTTCCAAGTTGAAGAAGAAAATGAATGAGTTAAGGAAATACATTAACTTAGCCACAAGCATCTACAACTATTGCATTTATTGGCCCCATGCAGTTAGTAATTACAAGGAGAAGTTGAATCAGATTGAGACAAAACATAATGACATTGGCAAAAGCTTTGACATGTCTTAGGATCTAGATGGAATTATTAGGAGAAGAATCTGGGAGTTACAAATAGAAAAAATAAAAATTCAACTATCCAAGAATGTTCTTGTGGATAATTTTTGGAAGGTAAAGGACTTAATTAAATTTAGGTTGGAGCAAATGGTGGAAATTCTGAAAAGTGGTGAGAAATTGGAGGAAGCAATTACAATTCCTGAATCTCTCATTGAGATTATCAACAAAACTTCCAAGAACAATAGTTTCATCATTATTATTGGAATTATAATTTATAGCTAGAAGAAGTTCCTTCTGGAAGTGAAGAAAAACAATAGGATAATTTGCTAAAGATGGCAGTAAATTGTCTTCAATTTTTTGCAATTTTTTATCAAAGAGAGTTGTAACCATATATGTGTTTTTAAGGATTGTTGATTTTGAACACATTTTTTGTAACTTTTAGTTTTTTTGGCATATGGAATCCATGCTTTTTCATTGATGTCAAAGGGGGAGAGAATTCAGTGAAAAATGCCCTATAAATCTCAGGGGGAGTAAGTGCAGCAAATAGTTTGGCAGTGTACCCATAATGATTTTGACACTTAGTCATTTTTCACTAAGTGTTTCCATCAATGCCAAAGGGGGAGATTGTTGGAATATGGCTGAAGGGATTGGATTGTAAGTGTTTTCATTGATGGAAACCCAAGTCATGCAACTCAATTCTTGCATCCAATAGCACAGTTTTGGCTCCTACCGACAAAACAGAGTAAAGAACAGGGCATCCAGTTAAAGGCACAAAATTTGAACTAAACACCCCCATCGAACAAATATTTTGGGTTGTGGATCTCCAAGGAAGGTATGCTGAGGCTTGTAGTATCTTAGTACTAATGTGCACTCACTGGTAAGTGATCTATAAGATACATTGCAATAATTTGTTGATTATCTATGCTAGAAGGCCAACTCGACAAAGATGGAAATTGTAGATGTATAAGATGTAATAAATTATAAGTCTTCATGTTGGAATAAGTGTTATTTGGGTCCTCTCTTTGTATTAACTAACTTTGGAGGGTGCACATAAATATTTAGTGGTGGATCTGGCCGACAAGATAAGAGTAACTTAATATTGTGCAAGCCAACTGTTGGATGAATAGGTCTTTTATCATAGATATATATAAGTGGTTGTTTTTAACATTTACGGAAGTAAGGATGATCAAATAAAAATCTGTGTGTGTAGTAGTGTGAATTATGAGATCCAACAGTACAGTTGTGTGAATTTGATCATAAGTGTTGCGAAGAGCAAAGAAGAGAAGAATAGGGCAGAACAATGTATAAAATCAAAAAGAAAATCTAGAATCAGATCTATGAGCTTCATCAAAACTATTACCTAGCATGAATAGATTCTATTATCTCAATTCACCCTTCAGATGGTTTTAATATAAATTTTGTAGGAAAGTAATCCTTTCTCTTTGAGAAGTGAGCTCTAGGTAGTGCGCCTGAATGCAAGTGAATTCCTTTTGTACACAATTATATTTGAGTACTCAAATTGTGGATTAACCTCCACCATGGTTTTTCCCCTAACAAGGTTTCCACACAAAAATCTATGTGTCATGGTGTTGTGTATGTCTACTTTGAATGCATACATATTTTCTTTAATACAATGGTGAAATGATTTCATTCTTTGATGAATGGAGTTTTAATAATTTTTGAACACTGATTCACCCCCCTCTTCTCAATGTTCCCTTGAGTCCAACAATGTATAGTATTTTTTACTCTTTAGGGAGGAAATTCATAAAATATTTCACCTAAATATACTAATAAATCATGGTGCAGTTAGTAAAATCTTGACGTAATTAGTATAAATTATCCAACAATAAGATCTTGTACATTTTATTTAGGCAACATGCATGATCATATGTAGTGACCTTTAATTATATGAGAGTAGCAATAATATTTCTCCCTATAACCTTTGGAGAAAACCATTAGGATATAATGGATGGTTTGGAGAAGAGTAATCAAGCTATCACTTGATTAAATTTGTAGTGCATTGTCCAAATACTATTGTAACTTAATAAAGTCCTTAAGAGTAATTTTTCTAAAGAAAGAAAAATATAATATTAGCCTTGATTAAAAATTTCCTTCACATCACTATCCCTTGAATGTTTTAAATTTCTTTATATTTGTAAGGATGTGATGTTGAATTTATATCTCATGATCCATAATTAAAGTCATTTATTTCTAATAACCTATATCCAACAATATTAACATGTACAAATAAATCAAAAAAGAGGAAAATATTGGGATATCACTATCAATAATTAGTTTAAGAAATCCATTAATCAAGATGTTTTGAAGGTAGATATCATGTTAGGTAGTGGGAAATTTAGAGTATTAATGACTAAAATAATATAGCATAGCTATTGATGCATTCACAGGTCCTTGGAAACATTCAAATAGGTTTAAAATAATAACTCTAAGGCACATATTTAATTTACATTGTTGTATGAATACCTTTATCAAATCTTGAAATATGTGAATACAACCATGAGGAAGTTAAAATAACTAATGCCTAATTTTGTATAATCATTAAATATTCATGGAAATAACATAGATGATAAAATATCCATGTATAGAGAGTGTATACATGCGGTGATTTAAATATCTCAAGTACCATTTGGGTGATTGTTCAATAGCGTGTTCCATTTTTTCCATTTTTTGGTCTAAATGGAACACAAATTTTATTTTTATTTTTTTGTAATTTTCATTTTTTAGTTATAAAGAACAAATTGTGAAGAATTTAAAGATGATATAAAATATACAATAGTCTTATTTTAGAAGGAAATCCACTAAAAATCCACTATCCAATCTAATCAAGATACACCAAGAAACTATTCAAACTAAAAACTATCTAGAGTAACTAACATTACTAAAAATAGTAAAATGATAATATTTATCATTTTTCATTTAAGAATTAATGAAACAAAAAATTTATCATTAAATAATGCATTTCTAAATGAGTCTTGATATTGAATTTCAATGTAAGATCACATTCATACACCAGATTATGAAACATAAAATTTTAAAAATCTCAAAAAAAATTACAATTTTTAAGTACTAGATGGTTGAATCTGGCTGCAAAATTTTATCAAAGCTTATTTTTTGATGTGGGTTACTTGGTCTTTTAACATAGTTGAGGCCTACAAAGACCACTTAGAGGTGATATCTTCCCATTGGATTTATCATTGAGACCACTATTGAGGGGTCTCAATTCCCAAGGAATTATTACTTTGTTCAAACCCACAATCTCAACAACTTAGTGAATGCCTACAAATTGTAGGAACAACATCTCAAGGAAGGCATACATCATACAAACACATTAACCTAGTGGAGACACATGCCTTACAATCTCAATAACTATGTGTGGGTTTGAACCTTAGTGACCACCATAAGAATGTTTTGGCTTGAACATTCCACTACACCTTTATCAACTCTATCAAAGTTGAGTTTAATTTACCAGTAATACTAACAACACTATAGATCTCTTTGATCTCTTAATTTTAAAAAATTGGATCTATCAACTTCTCACATTAAAAGTTATGGCCTTTTAAATTTATTCTTTTTCATAATTCTCCTTTGGTTGAAAAAAAATATCTTTTAATTTTTTTCCTAATTTAACTCCTTTTGTTCCTATATAATCTCTTTAATTCTCATTATAATACCCAAGTGGTGTCCTATTATCATAATCCATCTCACTATGCCAAATGCTTATAATTGTCTTGTCTCATGTTCAATATTTTTTTTTGAGATTGTGCTATTCATTTCTTCTTCTTTCTAGGTACCTATGTTTTCAATCCACTTGATCTTATAGGTCATCTTCATTATTTGAAACATTAAATACTAGAGAAATATCAAAATTCTACGTCAAATTTACCTCATAAGTATTTTCATTTATATTTTTAATTTTTTTACATGGAACAATCTTGCTATACTTTGGATTATTGTATGTTACTTATGGAAACATTTGTCTTCTTGAATATATTATCACTTAATATACATCTTGAAATATATATTGCCTTCTTGTTATATTAGTTTCTACCTTATGATTTTTATTGTTGTCAAATAACTTTCTTCTTACATTATTTTAAAATTATTGTATGTGCTCTAAAAATGCCTCTACGTCATCACTAACCTATTTTAAAATTGGTAAACCAAGTCTAAAACTTGCCCTTATGATTCTTTCTATAAATAGTTTGGAATAGTGGTAGTTATATAGACTTGATTATATAACTAATAGATAAAAATCATTTTTTTAGTGAATCCATGTCCCATTGCTTGGGATTCTCTCCAACAATAAATCTCAGTAGGTTTCCCAAACTACTATTTACTACCTTATTCTACCTATTTGTTTGGGGGTGGTAAGAATTACTAAATTATCGTTTAGTTCCCAAATTATGCCACATATTCCTCAAAAAATGACTCAAAATTTTGTATCCTAGAATAAACTAATAGATTTTGGAGCACCCAACAACCCCACAACTTCTTTGAAACCATCTCAAATACTCTAGTGGCATCATTAATCTTGTTGAATCCAATTAAATGAATTATATTTGAAAATCTATTAATAAAATAAATATTGAATCATTTCTTATTTATGTGTTTGGTAGTCCTAACATAAATTCTATTCTCAAATATATCCATGGAACACTTGGTATTGGTGATGGAATATATATATCTATGTGTTTTGCATGCACTTTAGTTACTTGGAATACTCTAAATCTTGATACACATGTTCACCACATCTTTACTCATCTTTCCCAAAACTAATTTTCATCTACCAAGAATTTAACTATTTTTTACTAAAGTGGCCACCTAAACCACTAGTAGGGTAAGTGCACCAAGTTGTGACAAAAAAATGGCTCTTAATATGCCACTTTTTTTTTTAATCATCAAATTTTGATGTTCACGAGAAAACGAAGATAGTTACACTCAAAATTTGAAGATGCAACAAGAACAAGAGTTGAAGTGCTTTGGGTCAACTTTATAAACTATTTTTTTTAAATGAAATAATGAAAAAAAAAATATGTGTGTGGCGGAGCTAGAGGAAGTTGGGTTTACTACAAAGACCTATTTTCCCTAATTTCATTCAAGGAAATGAGATCCAAAAAATTAAGTAGCTATCAACCAAAAGGTGAGTTAAATCAAGGTATGAATCAACAAATTTCTTATGTATGCAAGGATGGGGGTCTAAGCTAAATTGACATATGGAGAGAGAGATCAAAACCATCAAAAAAACTCTAAAATGGAAGCTATGAAATACAAATGAAGAATAGTAATCATTTATGACAGAAACAACAATCAAAAGGAAGACCTGGAAAGGGGAAAAGGATGTGTACCTTTAAACAAAAATCACCTTTTTAAGCTCATAAAGGACTCATTTTACCCATGGTGAATGGGTCTTGGCTAGGGTTCCTAAAAAGTGCTTTTTGGGTTCTCTTCTACTATATCTATACACACAAATTCCTAATTCTCACTATCAAATAGTTGAAAATAAATTTTGTAGTGGAGATTCCATGAAATGACAAACTTTCTTGCAACTTTGACAAATTTGAAACTTTCTTTGATTTTCTCTTCAAAGGATCTTGTAATGACAAAAAAAGTACTCCCCAACATGGCCTTGATTTAGTGTTGTAATATGTCTAACATATTCACATTAGGTCTTGGGCCCGTTGTGAAATAAATGAGCTTATTGATACCTTATTTGGAGTGTTGTAAAGTGTTGTAACACACTTTCACAATTTTTGAGGATTTTCTTAAATAATTGGGCTTCTTTATTCTTTAATTGGCCTTATTTTTCATCCACAAGCCTCATTTAATGCATCTTTTTTAGGATGATCTTGACATAAATCAACATCCAATCATAATTTAGGTGTTTGTAGGTTGTGTTCCCCAAATTTGGTGGTCTGGGACTCATATGCCACCTTGGGCATATGGGTCCCACCTAGGGTTTTGGGTCTCGATCCTGATTTCACACCTTCCTAACATTTTTGAAAATTTGTTCCATAATTTATTCCTAATGGGACTCATACGCCAGCTTCCTCCACCCCTACTCTATATCAATCATGTGTGGACCAAAATTAAAAATAATTCAAATTATTGGCAGGATTTCATCCTCCTAGATTTGATGTCAAATTGTAGTGTTGTAATTTCAGGAATTTTTAAATAATTAAGTATAAATACAAGTTTCTTTCACTCATTTTTCACCTAGCAAGTTGAATGAGCATCCTTATAGAAAATTTGAGTTCACAAGAGAATTCAAGTGTTTACAAGAGAATTCAAGAGCATTCAAGTGTTTACAAGAGCATTCAAGAGCATTCAAGGGAAAATTATCAAGTATTTTAGAGCATTATTCAAGCATCAAGCATCATGTCAAAGTCATCATGCATCATGTGTGTTTTTGAGCTAGCAATTGTGATGTAGGGTTTCATGATTCAAGCTAGCATTTCATTCAAGATCCATCCTATTCAAGCAAGATTCAAGATCTACATCCATTAGAGTCGCCTCCTACATGTTTGCAACACTTTATTGTTAGTTTGGTGAACTGAAACATCATACTTTGTTCATTCATCATTCTCCATTCCTATTTCATTTCATTTCAAGGTTTGATTACCAAAATGAGGTTTGACCAAGGAAAACCCCCATCCACTAACAAAAAAACATTTTTTCCATCTCTTTAGTATGTGATTTATGGGTCTAGATTGAAGACACATTGAAGAGAAAGTTTGGAGAAAGTTGTCAAAGTGTTCAAAGTTGTCAAAGTTTTCATGCTGCATTAGAGATCATTGGAGAACTTCTACAAGTTGTAAATCAGGGCTTCAGATCTGATAATTAATTGGGAAGTATAAAGAAAAAATTGAAGAGAAGATTCAAACTTTGAACCTTCAAAAAACCCTAACTAGATTGATACACCAGTTTTGGTATATGAGTCCCAGTATAGTCCATTTTTCATGTCTTTGCAGTTTTAGACATCCATTTACCACATTCCAATTTCTGCACAAAAACCCAGATCTAGGACCAAATTGCCCAAAATGGCATAT
Organism: Sequoiadendron giganteum; assembly: GCA_007115665.2. Taxonomy (NCBI): domain Eukaryota; kingdom Viridiplantae; phylum Streptophyta; class Pinopsida; order Cupressales; family Cupressaceae; genus Sequoiadendron; species Sequoiadendron giganteum. The sequence goes on along the minus strand of CM021109.1, from coordinate 226,062,036 downwards.
GAGTTCCAATAGGCTTTAAAATAAATATTTTAAGAATTTCATGCCTTCATCTAGTCTTCTTCATATTTCCAAGTGCACCCATTTCATCTTGCAGCTTTTTGTTTTGATTTATATGCTTGTTTTGGTCATTTAGTGAAAGATTGCATCATACTAGGTTTAAGGATTTTTATTTGCATTGCATTTGTATTTCCAAGCCATAGCTTGGTGGTGAACCCCTCATTAGTTTACAATCAAACCCTAGGACAACCCAATTGCAATATCTCTTTCTCCTTTACATACTTTAGATTGAGATATCTAGGGTTTCCCTTCAATGAAATGATTAGGAAGTGGGTTTTCTCTATGTTCTAAACCATACGAAATAAAATAAAATCCATTTTTTAGTTATTTAATTTTGGTGAAACTACATTTATAATATCATAATTTTGATTTGAAGTGCATCATCATCCTATATCTTGCTTGCATTAACATTGCATGGAGGTTTGTATTAGTTAATTGGCATTCCAAGGTTTCAAAATATTGCATTAGTGAAAGTGCATATAGGTTGCATTTTTGCATCTCAAATAATTGAAAATCATCTAAAATATATATTTGTACTTATGTTACATGCCATACAACATAAAAAGCATAAAAAACAGTTGAAATTTTCTAAATGTTTTGAAAAAAACCCTCGTTCGGACTCATACGCCTCTCTGGGCGATTTAGTCCCAGTCCTGATTCTAAACTACATTTTCCAAAATTTAAAACACTATTTTTGAGCTTTTATTTGTTGTAGATACCTTTTTGTTTGAGTTTGCAGGCCTTATGTTTTATTCAATTCATTGTATCTTTTTAAAATTAGTTCATCTTGTGCATTGCTTAAATTCAAAATTGCATATAGAAAATTTTATTTCAGATTGTTTACCTTGTTTAGGATCTAAAATTGGCAATAAATTTCATCATGGATATGTGCTTTGGTAAATTTTGGATGTCCTTGAAGTCCATAGTGGATGTGTCAAGTTGTGCTTTTTGAAATGACCCTAATGAAATTGAACTTCCTCATGCTCACTCAACTCCTAATGCATGTCCTCCTTATGATGTTGACATCATTGGAGAAGATGATGATAGCATGAATAAGATCCTAAACAATTGACTTAACAACCTTGGAGCTAATGCATCCTTTTATCCATCAATGAAATAACCAACACCCACTATAATACCACCACCTAAGATGTTTGGTTACTTACATCCTAAAACTGAGACAAGAATTGAACCTAAGTTCCCTACAATAGGTGAACCTAGTTCCTCTAGGAAAGAAAAAACTCAACCATTCTATGTTAACAAAGTGCTAAACACTCCCATCAACCTAGAATAAAAACATGGAAAAGGATTTGCAATCTTGAGTAAACAAGGATGTGACACAACAATTGAACATGAAATTCATCAACTCTTGGAGAAAAATCCAATTGAAGACACAAAAGGGTTAGGATATCAAGATCCTCCTTCTAATACGAATGTCCCCCTTCCTCAAGAACAACCCATACCACACAACAACAAAACGAAAGATAGGATTGTCTTAGGTCCTCCACAATAGTCAACTCAAGAAGTTGGTGAATCTAGCAAGCAACAAAGACCTTACAAACTAAATAAACTAAAATTTCCTTGCTTGCCATCTATCACTAAAAGAAATTTACAAATAATTCTCAGTCAAGGACTTATAACATTACCACCCATGAGGAAAAATATAAAACTATATCATAAAGATGAAAATGTTCCACATTATCGATATCATAGAGTTATTGGAAATAGTACTAATAATTGGAATTATTTAAAGTATATATTTAAGAAGTTTTATATCATAGAAGTAAACCCTTAAAGTGGTACCCTTCCGCTCCTTGCCATGTAGTAGTTGTAGAATAATAAAATTATCACTAATACATGTTGTACACTTATTCTAAACCATTTCCAAATGAAAGGAGCTCCTTCCCATCACCTACCTCAGCTCATTCTTGTCTTACACATAGTGGAGGCAAGAATTAGATAGCCTTGTCCTAGTAAGTGTATTTTCGTTGTCCCTTTAGCTAAGTTGACTTGCATGTGCCTTACTCGTCTTTTGCGTTATTTATTTTCATTTTTCTTTTGTGTGATTGCATGTGCATAATATGATCCCCCACAATCGTTTTTTTTATGTGTCTCTCTCTCTCTTTGTGAAATTCCTCTATTTGTACCTACATTCTTTTCTATGTCATAAATTTTTTTGTCTTTTTATTTGTCTTGTGTTTTCCTTTTGGGGATGATGCAAGTTTTCGAGACATTGACATATCTTCCATGTTGACTTGAAAGGTTTTTCTTTATTTTCACTCTCTTTGTGTCATTCTTCTAGTTCTATGTGTATTTGGGGAATGATGACAGTTCTGAGCTCTCTCTATAAACATTGTAGCAAGAGCATACTGACCCCAAATCCATACATCCCTATGTATTTTTTGGGGAAACCCTTTCTATTTCATGATGTAGCTTTATTTGGAAACATATGACTTGACATAGGGCTTTCCAAGATTAGCTCTCATGTCCTCTTTATTTTTAGCATTTATCATTTACTACTTTAAAATAATTTCTCATAGAATGGTGTTTAGAAATTTGTTTAAAGTGGGTGCATACATTAGCATTATTCTTTTTCATGTTTCATGGTGCATTCTTCTTACTTCATGTGATTTGTCTCTTTCTTTGTGGTAAAATTAGGTGTGATGTCTTCCTAGAGCATGATCTCTCTTAGCATATTATATTCCTCTTAGTGGCTTGATGTGATGCACTGCATCCCCTCAATTTTGAATCTTCTACTCTTTTATTGGTCCTCTCTTGGAGACATTAGGCACAATGTTCCCTAAGTTAAGACTCCTTTAAACATTCCTTATTGTTGCATTTTCATTTTTGGTTATATCGCCACCTTGCATAACACACTTTGCATGCCTGTGGGGCCATCTTGTTTGTTCATGAGCCCCAAGCATACGAAGCTTTGCTTGCCTCATGAAGCTCGAAGTTCATTTTTGTTTCTCGCCTTATTAAAGTTATTAGGAGGTATAAGTTTGCTATGGTTTGAGGAGAAGCCGATCTGAGGCATGAATTTCTCTTAGCCACTTGTGTGTGTTTGTGAGTGTATACCAACCCTATGTGTATGTGTCTCACCTTCTTAGATTACTCACCCAACTGATAGCCTAAATTTTTGTTGCCTCAAAGTGAGCATGCATTTTTTAGACAAACAACCTAGATTTGATCCACATCATGATGGGAAAGTGATCAAAGCTTGATCCACTCCCTTTTTTTTCTTTTTCTTTCTTTTCTATTTTTCTTCAGTAGTGTATGCTTGTTCCTTTTTATTGCTCTTTATATTATTTTAATGTTTGTTATTTTCTGCCTATGTTAGTCTTCCATAGGACCTTGGTCCTGGGGGCTTGCAGAACTCTCTTGATCATGACCATGATGTCTTACTATCATTGGTACATTTTAAACCCCCTTGATGTGCATGGGTCTACTTTAGTGTGATTTAGAATCAAGTTACTCCTCTCACTAAAGTGAGGGCTAGATATAATGACACAAAAAGTCTCCCTAACATGGTCGTGATTTAGTGTTGTAATATGTCTAACATATTCACACTAGTTCTTGGGAACTTGTGAACTAAATGAACTTATTGATTCCTTATTTAGAGTGTTGCAAAGTTTTGTAACACACTTTTCTAGGGTTTTATTAAATAATTGGGCTTCTTTATGCTTTAATTGGCCTTATTTTCTATCCACACGCCTCATTTAATGCATATTTCAAGGATGATCTTGACATAAATCAACATCCAATCATAATTCAGGTGTTTTTAGGTTGTGTGTCCTATATTTGGTGGTCTAAGACTCACACATGACCTTGGGCATATGGGTCCCACTTAGGGTTTTGGGTCATGATCCCGATTTCACACCTTTCTAAGCATTTTTTAAAATTGTCCCATAATTTATGCCTAATGGGACTCATACACCAACTTGGGTGTATGATTCCCATGTGGCCCAAAATTAAAAATTAATTAAAATTATTGGCAGGATTTCATCCTCCTAGATTTGATGTCATCTTGCAGTGTTGTAATTTTGGGAATTTTTGCATAATTAAGTATAAATACAAGTTTCTTTCACTCATTTTCCACCTAGCAAGTTGAATGATCATCCTTATAGAAAATTTGATTTCACAAGAGCATTCAATAGAATCCAATGGTAGATTATCAAGTGTTTTAGAGCATTATTCAAGCATCAAGCATCATGTCAAAGTCATCATGCATCATGTTTTTTTTTGAGCTAACAATTATGATGTAGGGTTTCATGATTCAAACTAGCATTTCATTCAAGATCCATCCTATTCAAGCAAGAGTCAGGATCTACATCCATTAGAGACACTTCATACATATTTGCAACACTTTATTGCTAGAGTTTGGTGAGTTACAATATCATACTTTGTTCATTCATCATTCTCCATTCCTATTTCATTTCATTTCAAAGTTTGATTACCAAAATAGGGTTTGACCAAGGTAAACCCCTATCCACTAACAAAACAAAATTTTCCACTCTTTTTAGTGTGTTATTTGTAGGTATAAGTCAAAGACACATTGAAGAGAAATTTTGGAGAAAGTTTTCAAAGTTTCCAAAGTTTTCAAAGTTGTCACCTTGCATTGGAGATCATTGGAAAACTTCTATAGGTTGCAAATTGGGGTTTCAGATTTAGAAATCAATTGGGAAGTACATAGAAAACATTGAAGATTAGATTTAGACTTTGAAGCTTCATAAAACCCTAACTAGACTGATATACCAATTCTAGCATATGAGTCCCAATATGGGTCATTTTTCAAGTCTTTACAGTTTCAGACACCCATTTTCCATATTCCAATTTTTGCATAGAAACCCAAATCTAGGAATAAATCACCTAGACTAGTGTATGAGTCACAATAGGCTTTAAAATCAGTATTTTTAGCATTTTAGGCCTTCATCTAGTCTTCTTCAAATTTCTAGGTGCACACATTTCATCGTGTAGCTTACTATTTTGATTTACATTCTTTTTTAGGTCATTTAGTGAAATATTGCATTATACTAGGTTTAAGCATTTTGGTTTGCATTTCATTTTTCTTTCCAAGCCCTAGATTGGTGATGAACCCCTCATTAGTTTACAATTAGACCTTGCGAAATCCCTATTGCAATATATCTTTCTCCTTTGCATGCTTTAGATTGAGATCTCTAGGGTTTCCCTTCAATGAAATGATTGGGAAGTGGGTTTGCTCTATGTCCTAAACCATATGAAAGAAATCAATCAAATTTTCGTTATTTTAGATCTTCAACCTAAAATATGAAATCACACATCAAAGAGAGAAAAATATTATTTGTTAGGTGAATTGGGGTGTTCCTTGGTCAAACCCCATTTTGGTAATATATCTTGTAATGAAATAAAAATCATGAAGGAATGATGAATGAACAACACTATGTAACAACTCAACAAATCTTATTTGAACCTTGGATTGTAAATTTGCAAGATAGCATGAATTGGCTTCAACAGATGTAGATCTTGATCATGAAACTTGTCTTGAAACAATGCCTTTTAATGCTTGAATAGATCTTGAACACTACATCACCACATTATCTCAAACAAAATGCATGATGCAAGAAATCTTTGACATGATGATATGAAATTATATTGCTGCAATAATCTTCAATTATTATCCCTTTGAATTCCTTGAAAATTATTTTGAATTTCTCTTGATCTCATAAACTTTCTTTAGGAATGCTTGCATGAAAACTCTAGGATCTTAGGATGAAACATAGTGAAATGAACTCTTATTTATAAATATCTTAATATTAATTCCCGAAATTCAAATATCACAAGCCGACATCTGAATGTACATTTGAAATCATTGAAAAACCAACAAAAATAATTTGAATTTAGGTCCTAGGTGCAAGTGAGGACCCATTCGCCCTATGGCGAATAGGCCTAGGCCACTTGCCTAGGACACACATCACTCAATGTTAAACCTTATGTTATGGAATTAATTAATGTCGAGTTTTATCCTTAAAAAATTACAATTAATTAGGCTTGCATTTGAATTAAAAGGGCCAATTAAGGAAAATTAATCTCAATCAATTAATAAAGCCCTAGATTAGTGTGAAACTGTAAAGGTTCACCTTATAACACAAAAAATAAGGCACAATTAAGTCCATTTTAATTAAAAGGGCCCTAAACTTAATGTGAATATGTAAAGCATATTACAACACTAAATCAAGGCATAATTAAGTTCATTTTATTATTAATTATTCCCAAATTAAGTGTGAAAAAGATATAATTTTTCCTACACTACAAAAAATAATGAAGATTAAGGATTTCAAAAAGGGGGTGCCCAAAAGTGGTCCTATTTTTATAAAAAAATAGCATGGCATCTATGGGCCCTCCCTTTTCATTAACTTTTTCTTAGAATTTCAAAAATCTGAATGGTGAGAAATTAGTTAACACCATATAGTTTATCCCTTATCTTTTAGATAAATTTTTAATGAATATATAATATTTTATGAATTTTCAAAGTGGTCACATCCTAAAAATCTGAAATTTGAGCGTGCTCCCCCCTAATTTTTTTGAAAACTAATCAAAGATCATTTTTTTTCATTACGCGTAGAATGGATTTTAGTTTAAAAATTGTAATTTGTTTCAAGATTTGATGAACGAGTACAAATATATCATAAAACTAGCACATGCTGGTTTTTGACAAAAAATGGAGGCAATAACAAGAGAATTTATGGATGAAAACCTTAACATAATCAAAAATAAAATAAAATATACGGTTATATAGGTAAGAGAGCCTAACATCATCACAATTTTTATATAAACTTGCATTGAAATACGTGTAAACCTGAGGGTTAGCATGACCAAAAATGTGTGAAATTTTGTTACCCTTTGAGAAAATCACATCCATTGCATCAAATGGTTGTCCAACCCTTTAGGTTGGATTCCTCAGTAAATATCCAACCCTTTGGGTTGGTACTTCCCAATGCAGCTCATTTGGTGAGTGCCCAATTTGGCACTCTTCAAATGGAAGATCCCATTTGGTGAGCACCAAATGTGATGTATATTTGGAGAGAACCAAATTTGGCACTCACCAAATGAGCTGCAATGATAAAAAACTAACTTTTATTTCTATTTGTGTCTCTTTCCATTACTTTGATATCACTTAGAGTTTTTGGTTTATGATCAATGATGGATATTCAAGGTTTCACCTTTCACTCCATCTTTGCCTCCTTCCATCCTAACCAAGATGTTCCAATTCTATCACAACCCTCTCTATGTCTCTCCTACACTCTCTACCTTGTCTTCCATCCTTAGGGTTTAAGGTATAGGGTTGAAGGTTTAATTTATAGGATAGAGGGTTGAGATTTTAATGTTTAGGATAACTCCCCCTCTCTCTCATATCTCTCCCTCTCTCTATCCTTCCCAACCCCTCTCTCTCATGTCTCTCCCGTAATCTATCCCTCCCACCCTCTCTCTCTTGGATCTCTCGCACCCCCTCTCCCTTTCTTAGGTCTCTCCCTCCCGCCCTAACTAGATAACTCTCTCCCTCTCAAGTTTATCTCTTAGGTCTCTCTCTCTCTCAGGTCTCTCCCACTCCCTCTCTCTCCCCCTCTATCTCAAGTATCTCCCTCAAAATATCCCTCCCACCCCCTCTCCCTCTCTCAATTCTCTCCCTCAAAATATCCCTCCCACCCCCTCTCCCTCTCTCAAGCCTCTCCCTCAAAATATCCCTGCTACCCCCTCTCCCTCTCTCAAGTCTCTCCCTCTCAATTCTCTCTCTCTCTAAGTTCTCACTCCCCCCCAACCTACCTAGACAACTCTCTATCACTACAACCCCCTCCCTCACACTCCCTCCATCTCTCCATCTCAGGCCTTTCTCGCTCTCACTCCAACTCCCTCTCTCGAGTCTTTATCTTTCTCTCTCTTACCCACTCCAACTCCCTCTCTCGAGTCTTTATCTTTCTCTCTCTCTCATCTCTCTCTCTCTTAGGTCTCTCCCACTTAGGGTTGAGGATTTAATGTATAGGGTAGAGGGTAGAGGGTTGAGGTATTATAGTTTAAGGGTTAAGGGTTGAGGGATTAAGGTTTAAGGGATAGTGTTGAGGGATTAGGGTTGAGGGTTTAATGTATAGGGTAGAGGGTTAAGGGTTGGGGGTTTATGGTTTAAGGTTTAAGGTATAGGGTTGAGGGATTATAGTCAAGGGTTTAATTTATAGGGTAGAGGGTTGAGAAATTAGGCTTTAAGGATTGAGGGTTGAGGTTTAAGGGTTGAGGAATTAGGGTTTAAGGTATAGGGTTGAGGGATTATGGTTGAGGGTTTAATGTATAGGATAGAGATTTGACGGTTGAGGGTTGAGGTTTTAAGGGTTGAGGGTTGAGGGATTAAGGGTTTAAGGGTTGAGGGTTGAGGGTTTAAGGGTTGAGGGTTTAAGGGTTGAGGTTTGATGGTTTAAGAGTTGAGGTTTGAGGGATTAAGGGTTTAAGGGGTGAGGGTTTAAGGGTTGAGAGTTGAAAGATTAACGTTTAATGTATAGGGTTGAGGGATTAGGGTTGATGGTTTAATGTATAGGGTAGAGGGTAGAGGGTTGATGGTTTAAGGGTTTAATGGTTTAGGGATTAAGGGTTGAGGGTTAAGGTTTGATGGTTCAAGGGTCAAGGTTTAAGGGTTTAGGGAGAGGGATTAGGGTTTAAAGTATAGGGTTGAGGGATTAGGGTTGAGGGATTAATGTATAGGGTAGAGAGTTGAGGATTGAGGGCTACTTTTTTAAGGGTTGAGGGTTGAGAGATTCAAGATTTAACATTTGAGGGTTTAAGGTTTGAGGGTTGAGGGTTTATGGATTATTCTTAAAGGGTTTTTTTTTGACATTTAAGGGTTGAGGGATTAGGGTTTAAGGTATAGGATTGAGAAATTAGGGTTGAGGGTTTAATTGATAGGGTAGAGGGTTGAGGGTTGAGGGTTGAGTGTTGATGTATTAGGGTTTAAGGGTTGAGGGTTGGAGGTTTGAAGGATTAGGGTTTAAGGTATAGGGTTGATGGATTAGGGTTGAGGGTTTAATGTAGAGGGTAGAGGGTAGAGGGTAGAGGGTAGAGGGTTGAGGGTTGAGGGTTGAGGATTGAGGTATTACAGTTTAAGGGTTGGGGGATTAAGGTTTGAGGTGTGAGGGATTAGGTTTGAAGGTATATGGTTGAGAAATTAGGATTGAGTGTTTAATGTATAGGGTAGAGGGTTGAGGTATTACATTTTAAGGATTGAGGGTTGAGGTATTAAAGTTTAAGGGTTGAGCATTGAAGGATTAAGGTTTAAGGGATACTATTGAGGGATTAGGGTTGATGGTTTAGGTTTTAAGGTATAGGTTTTAGGGATAAGGGTTAGGGGTTTAATATATAGGGTAGAGAGTCGAGGGATTATGGTTTAAGGGTTGAGGGTTGATGGATTAGGGCTTAAGGGTTGAGGGTTGAGGGATTAGGGTTTAAGGTATAAGGTTGAGGGTTTAATGTATAGGGTTGAGGGTTTAATGTATAGGGTATAGAGTTGAGGGTTGAGGGTTGAGGGTTGAGGGCTGAGGGTTGAGATTTTAAGGGTTGAGGGTCGAGGGTTAAGGGTAGAGGGTAGAGGGTTGAGAGTTTAAGAGTTGAGGGTTGAGGGATTAAGGGTGTTGAGTTATTAGGGTTTAAGGGTTGAGGGTTAAAGGATTAGGGTTGATGGATTAAGGTTGAGGGTTTATTGTATAGGGTAGAGGGTAGAGGGATGAGGGTTTAAGGGTTTAGGGTTTGAGGGTTGAGGCTTGAGGGTTGATGTTGGGTTAAACTAGCTCTTGGGTTAGAGTTAGAAAATTAACCATAAGTGGTATCAAAGCGGGTTGTTTTTTATTATCGTTTGTAGGAAAGTCTCATGGTTGAGTGGGAGTCTCATAGTTAAGTGGGAGCAATGGCAGACGAGGGTAAGATGAAGGTTGATAAGTTCAATGGGAAAAACTATCAGTTATGGAAGATGCAGATGGAGGACTATCTCTATCAGAAGGATTTATGGTGGCCATTGGAAGGGAAAACCAAGAAACCCACAACAATGACAGATGAGGACTAGGATATTTTAGACAGAAAGGCACTTGGCAGTATTCGCTTATGCCTGGCACACTCGGTGGCATTCAATATCACAACAGCAAAGACAACTCTAGAGTTGATGGAAACCCTAGCAAAGTTATATGAAAAGCCTTCCACTTCGAATAAGGTATTTCTTATGAAGCGTTTATTTAATATGAAAATGGTAGAAGGTGGATCAGTTACTGATCATTTGAATGAATTTAATACGGTTACCAGTCAATTAACTTCTATAAAAGTTAACTTTGATGAAGAAGTTAGGGCTCTTTTGATTTTGTGTTCTTTGCCTGAAAGATGGAATAGCTTGGTAATGGCAATTAGCAATTCTATTGCTGTTCAAATACATTGAAATTTGATGATGTTGTTGGTGTTATTTTGAGCGAGGAAATTCATAGGAAAAGCTCAGGTGGAACATCCACATCAGGTAGTGTTTTGAATGCAGAAAGCAGGGGTAGAACAAATGAGAGATGAAACAATTTTGGGAGTCGTGGGAAGTCATGAGGAAAATCAAGGGACAGAAGGTCCCAATCTAGAGACAAGAGGGATTGCTGGTACTGTGGTAAGCCAGGGCATGTAAAGAAAGATTGTTGGTCTCGAAAAAATAAAGAAGGAGACAAACAAGAAGGAAATAAAGAGGCAAATGTGGTAAGTAATAAATCTAATGAGGATGCTTTGATTCTTTCTCTTGATAATGCTGATGATTCTTGGGTGTTAGATTCAGGGGCTTCATTTAATGCTACACCCCATAGAAATTATTTTCTTGATTATGTCCAAGGGGATTTTGGGCTAGTTTATTTGGGAGATAATGAACCCTGTCAGATTGTTGGAAAGGGAAGAATCAAGATCAAGTTGCAGAATGAGAATCATTGGCTACTACATGAGGTAAGGCACGTTCCAAAGCTAAAAAGAAATTTAATTTCTGCAGGGCAACTAGATGATGAAGGTTGTGTTGTTACATTTAGTGATAAAAATTGGAAGGTTACAAAAGGTGTGAAAGAGGGTAGAGGGTTGAGGGTTTAAGGGTTTAGGGTTTGAGGCTTGAGGCTTGAGGGTTGATGGTTTAAGGGTTGAGAGATTAGGGTTTAAGGTATAGGGATGAAAAAGTAGTGTTGAGGGTTAAATTGATAGGGTAGAGGGTTGAGAGTTGAGGGTTGAGGTATTAGGATTTAAGGGTTGAGGGTTTAAGTGTTGAGGGTTGGAGGTTGATGGTTTAAGGGTTGAGGGTTGAGAGATTAGGGTTTAAGGGTTGAGGTTTTAAGGTTTGAGTTTTGAGGGATTAGGATTTAATGTAAATAGGGTTGAGGGATTAGGGTCAGGGATAACTTTAAGAAACCCCCCCCTCGGAAAAGGTGTAAAATCCTAGCAAATATTTCCTCTTATTTGAAAAAAAATATTAATTTTCCTAGCAAATCTTATGCACAATATTAATTTTTTTGTAAAATCTTGGTGAATCTTCATGAATAATTGGTAAAAATAATAATCACAGTGGAAAATCCTAGTGAACAATCACTAAAAATATTAATTACAATGGCGAATCTCTCCTTTAAAAATTTGCATAGTTGGTCGACGCAGTTGCCCCATATTTTTTTTTGTTTTTTTAATATTGAAGTAGGGGCCCAGGGGTGGCAACCGTCGGCGTGGTCAAGGGGGCAGATCTCCCTTGTGGGGATCGAGGGGGCAACACACACGGATGAAGTGTTTTTAAAAAATATCACTTGAAAAGTAAGACTAAATGAAACTTGAAAATTTCACCATCAATTAGCTTTTATATCAGACGGTTGCAAGTTCATTTCATGAGCGAATATCGGTGTGAGTGAACATCATTGGTGGGACACTTAGGGATTTCCCACCAATACAATGATGATGACATATGTAATGAACTATTGGCAATAGTGAATGATGGAGGACAAACAAAGCTTTGATCAGATGTCTTTCCGGGAGCTTCGTGTGAATATTGTAGATTCCCTTCATGATTCTCTGGAATTACACAAGTGGTGTACCTATGCCTTGGTGGACCCTAGGTGGAGTATGGAAGACTTATTGACATGATTGAACATCATCAGTGGGACACTTAGGGATGTCCCACCAATACAGCGATGATGATGTATGTCATGAACTATTGGAAAACAGTGAATGGTGGAGATCAAACAAAGCTTTGATCAGACATCTTTTAGGGAGCTTGGTATGAATATATTAGATTCCCTTCTTAATTCTTCAAAATTACACAATATTATTGGTGAATATTATTAATATATTTAAATTTTATTGTATAAAATATTGGTGAATCAGTGCCAATGACGCATCGTTTACTTGGCAAATTAATCGAGACGAAATTAATTTTTTGTAAAAACCTGACGATTTAGTCTCCATTTTAGCTTGTACTATTCACCCTTTTTGGAGCTCCCAATTTCTATTATTCGCCACAAAATTTTTCCCTGATTAGGGTTGAGGGTTGAGGTATTATGGTTGAAGGGTTGAGGGTTTAAGGTTTGAGGTTTGAGGGATTAGGGTTTAAGGTATAGGGTTGAAAAATTAGGGTTGAGGGTTTAATTGATAGGGTAGAGGGTTGAGAGTTGAGGGTTCAGGGTTGATGTTTGAGGTATTAGGGTTTAAGGGTTGAGAGATTAAGGTTTTACGATTGATGGATTAGGGTTTAAGGTATAGGGTTGAGAAATCAGGGTTGAGGGTTTAAGTGTTGAGGGTTTAAATTTTTAGGGTTGAGGGATTAAGGTTTAAGGGTTGAGATTTTAAGGTTTGAGGTTTGATGGATTAGGGTTTAAGGTATAGGGTTGAGGGATTAAGGTTGATGGTTTAATGTAGAGGGTAGAGGGTAGAGGGTAGATGGTAGAGGGTAGAGAGTTGAGGGTTGAGGGTTGAGGTATTATAATTTAAGGGTTGAGGTTTTAAGGTTTGAGGTTTGAGGGATTAGGCTTGAGGGTTTAATGTATAGGGTAGAGGGTTGAGGGTAGAGGGTATTGGATCCCACTTTTACATTTGTCATCCACTAGATAATTGACCCACTCTCCCAAGGCTATAACCTATGATCTTCTATCACAAATAATGATGTATTATCTATTTGTAATTGCAATCCTTCTTTATTAAAGCCCTAACAATATATTACCTTTAGTTATACCCAAGTGTAGGTAAATGGTGTGATTTTTTTTTTCTTATTCTTTTGGCTTGCTAGTTAGCATGATCACTTTGTAGGAAAATTGTGAGGAAGAGCATGCTCACACATGTCAAGAGATAATTGATGATAATTTCTCACTCATGGTGATTTTTGGGGAAAACTTAATTATAAAAAACTCCTCTCTACCTCATCATCCTTCTCTGCATCTTCATCCCTCCTTAAATAGTCTTACACTCTTCTCTCTCCCCTCCATAGGTCTCTATGTAGGTTCAAGGCTTACACAATGATAAATTTTCTATACAACACATTTGGTGCTTGCCAAAGTGCAAAGCATTAAAACATAACATTTGGTGCTCACCAAATTAGAAGGTTATTTTCCATCACATTTGACACTCACCAAATTTGGAAAGCGCCAAATGTGATTTTTCCAAAAATGGTGAAAAAGGGAGTTGACCTATTATTCAGGCCCACAATTCTCTCCATTTATCTAGTGCAGGATCACGTAGGGCCCCTCTACAATAACTTCTCTCGATTTTTGATATCCCTGAGGTATTTTTCCATGGTGACGAGTTTTTAGTTGATAGAAAAAGTTGTCAAATGCATGTAGTGTAAAGTTGCAAGATGGTGCAACTTTTGTTCTATTTGTGACCAAAATGATAGTTCTAATATATTCGAATGAGTAGTTTTATGCTAGGAATGGTCCTGTTTCACACCCAAACATGTTGAAGATCTGAGCCATATTGTACCAGCAATATCCCTTAAGAGTCCAAATTGAAAAAAGGCAAAAAAAATTGATGATCTATTACTCAAAAAAAATTCACTTAGAAACATTTTGTCTAAGGGTATATAATCACATAGGGCCCCTCCACAATAAAATTTCAGTTTTTGATATCTCTGAGGCATTTGCATGTGGTGTCAAGTTTTTAGTTGATGAAAAAAGTGCCAAATGAATGTAGTGTAAAGATTCAATGTGGTGTGACTTTCCTTCTATTTTTTGTATGCCCAAACTGACAGTTCCAACATCTTCAAATGAGTAGTTTTATGCTAGGCATGGTCTTGTTTTGCACCCAAACCTTCTGAAACAGTCTGAGCTACATTGTACTCGTGATATCCCTTAAAATTCCAAAGTTTAAAAAGGAAGAAAAATTTGATGAGTTATTACTCAAACACCATTTCACTTAGATACATTATGTCTAAGGGTACTAGATCACATAGAGCCCCTCTATAATAACCTCTCTTGGTTTTTGATATCTCTAAAGAATTTTCTCGTGATGTCAACTTTTCAAATGATGGAAAAAGTGTCAAATGCATGTAGTGTAAAGTTGCAAGGTGGTGTAACTTTCGTTTTGTTCATCGTATGACCAAACCAACAGTTCCAAACATATAGATGGGTAGGTTTATACTAGGCATGATCCTATTTTTCACCCAAACATGCTGAAATGGTTTGAGATACATTATACCATCGATATCCCTTAAGAGTCCAAAGTGCAAAAAGGAAACAAAAATTGATGAGCTATTACTTAGAAACCATGTCACTTAGAAACATTATTTTTTAGGGTACAAGATCACATAGGTCCCCTCTAAAATAACCTCTCTTTTTTTTATATATATCTCCGAGTCATTTCCCCTAGTGTCAAGTTTTCAGTCGATGGAAAAAGGGTTACATGCATGTAGTGTAAAGTTGCAAGGTGGTGCAACTTTCATTCTATTTGTCATATTACCAAATCGATAGTTCCAAAATGTGTGAATAGGTAGTTCTATGCTAGGAATGGTAATTTTTTACACACAAACATGTTGAAATAGTCTAAGATACATTGTACTGATGATATCCATTAAGAGTCCACAGTGCAAAAAGGTAGCAAAATTTGAAGAGCTATTACTTGGAAATCATGTCACTAAGAAATACTTTTTATGAGGGTAAGGGATCATGCAAGGCCCCTCTATACTAACCTCTCTCATTTTTTGATATCTCTGAGCCATTTGCCTATGGTGTCAAGTTTTTAGTTGATGGAAAAAGCATCAAATCCATGTAGTGAAAAATTGCAAGGTGGTGTAAATTTTGTTCTATTCATTGTACAACCAAACCAACAACTCCAACATGTCTGGATGGGTAGGTTTATGCTAGGCATGGTCCTATTTTTCATAGAAACATGCCAAAACAGTCCAAGCTACATTGTACCAGTGATATCCCTGAAGAGTCCAAAGTGCAAAAAGGCAACAAACTTTGACAAGCTATTAATCAGAAACCATGTCAGATAGAAATATTCCGCCTAAAGGTATGAGATCATGTAGGTCCACTCTACAATAATATTTATTGATTTTTGATATCTTTGAAGTTCTTTCCTGTGGTGTCGAGTTTTCAATTGATGGAAAAAGCATCAAATGCATGCAATGTAAAGTTGCAAAGGGGTGTAACTTTCATTCTATTCAGATCATGTGATCAAAATAATAGTTCCAACACATATAAATGGGTAGATTTATGCTATGCATGGTCTTGTTTCACACCCAAACATTTTGAAACATTTTGAGCTACATTGTACTAGTGATATCCCTTAAGAGTCTAAATTGCAAAAAGGTAGAAAACTTTGATGATCTATTAATTGGAAACCGTTTCACTTAGAAATTTTTTTTTAAGGCTAAGGGATCATGTAGGGCTACTCTACAATAACCTCTCTTAGTTTTTAATATCTCTGAGTCGTTTGCCCGTGGTGTCAATTTTTTACTTGATGGGAAAAGTGTCAAATGGATGTAGTTTAAAGTTGCAAGGTGGTGTAAATTTCATTCTATTTATCATACAACCAAATGAAAATTTTTAACACATCCGAATGGGTAGGTTTATGCTAGGAATTTTCCTATTTCACACCCAAACATGTCGAACAAGTCCAAGCTACATTGTATCGGTGATATCCCTTAAGAGTCCAAAGTGCAAAAAGGTTACAAACTTTGATGAGCTATTACTTAGAAACTGTGTCACTTAGAAACATTTTTTTAGAGGGTACAAGATCATGTAGGGCCCCTCTACAATAATTTTTCTCATTTTTTATATTTCCAAGCCATTGTCCTATGGTGTCGAGTTTTTAGTTGATGGAAAAAGCATCAAATGCATGTAGTGTAAATTTGCAAGGTGGTGTAACTTTCACTCTATTCATCATATGACCAAAACCATAGTTCCAATACATTTATATGGGTATTTGTATGCTAGGAATTGTCTTGTTTCACACCCAAACATGCCAAAATAGTCTGAGCTACATTATGCCTACGATATCCCTTAAGAATCAAAAGTGCAAAAAGGTAGCAAACTTTGACAAGCTATTACTTAGAAAACGTGTCACTTAGAAAAAAAAATTCTAAGGGTAAAAGATCATGTAAGAATCTTCTAAAATAATCTCTCTTAGTTTTTTATATCTCTAAGTCATTTTCCGATGGTTTCGAGTTTTCAATTGATGGAAAAAGCATCAAATGCACATAGTGTAAAGTTGCAAAGGGGTGTAACTTTTGTTCTAATTGTAGTGAAACTAAATCGATAGTTCTGACACATTTGAATGGGTAGTTTTATTTTAGGCATGGTATTATTTCAAACCCAAACATGTCAAAAAAATATAAGATACATTGTACAGGTGATACCCCTTAATAGTCCAAAGTGAAAAAAGGTAGAAAAAAATGATGATCTATGACTTGGAAACTGTGTCACTTAGAAACATTTTATCTGAGGGTATGAGATCATGTAGGGACCCTCTACAATAAAATCTCTCAGTTTTTTATATCTTTGAATCATTTTCCCATGGTGTTGAGATTATAGTTCATGGAAAAAGCGTGAGATGCATGTAGTGTAAATTTGAAAGGTGGTGTAACTTTTTTTCTATTCATTGTGAGACCAAACTAACAGTCCCAAAACATTGAAATGGGTAGGTTTACACTAGGAAAGGTTTTGTTTAACACCCAAGCATGTCAAATTGGTCTAAGCTACATTGCATCAGAATCATGAAGCATACACATGAACACATGAAGTATACATAGGAAGTGTGAAGCATACACATGAATACATGTAATACTTCATACACATGAACACATGAAGTATATGTAGGAAGCATGAAGCATACACATGAATACATGAAGTTTACATAAGAAGCATGAAGCATACACGTGGATTCATGTAATACATGAAGTACACACATAAATACATATGAGACACAAATCACGAAGCATACACATGAATAAGTGAAGCATGTACTCAAATACACATAATTCATGAAGTATACACATGAATACAAAGTACACATGAATATAAATTATACACATGAAAACACATAAGTCGTAAAGTATACATTAGAATACACATACGTTGTAAAGTATACACTTTAATACACATACTTCATAAGTCACAAGTCATTAAGTATATAGATGAATACACATAAGTCACAAAGTATTCAAATATATACACATAATTCACAAAGTATGAATACACATAAGTCACTAGTATACACATGAAAGACACACTCATATAGAAATGCATTTTATACCTACTTAAGAAGAAGGATGAATAGTTTATTAAAGAAGCTAACAAATTTATTAGCCTTAATTGTAAGAGTGTTTAGATAATTACATTTCTACTTAATAACATTTATCAAGAATGTTAGAAAACTATAGGCACATGTGAAAATTTGAATGTAATAAAAATCATCAGTAATTATTTAAGCATCAGATAAATAATCGGTGAATATTAAACAATAACAATCAAGAATAAGATGTAAACACCACCCATGCCTACAATATTTAAGAATACAATTTACACAATAAACATGATAACATCATTCAAAAATAGCAGTGGTAAAATAATATTTGCATTAATAAAAAAGATGTAAGGCTATACAATGATATATGTTGATAAAACTATATAATATATCTGATAAAGTCATACATGCTTACTACAAAAGAGCCATATGGACATAAAATGTCCCATATATCAATATTACAAAACATATTTTCAAAAATTCCACATAGGAATACAACAAACGTCGCTTATACATAGTCATTTCCCACTAGGGGAAGGAAAAAGATCACGTGTTACCTTCAGTGGTTAGCTAGATGGAGTTTTTGTTGATTCTTTTTTCTTTCAAATGCGCTCACTAGTCCTCCTCTCTTCACTCATCTAGAGATTCAACTGATATAATAAGTAGTATAGATGTTAATGTATAGAAATTGAATTTTAAAATGATATATAACAAAATAATCACTTATTGCAAACAAATAATTATCACACTCATCCACAATATTAGCACGTCAATGATCTAGAGTGATAAGTTCCTATAACAACCATTAATATAGCAATTAAACTACATACAAGTATCATGAAATTTTTCAATAATAGACCATAAAAGAGCAAGTATAATGTCAAATTTACTAATCTATTGGATACTTCTTCCAAAGGATTAGAATTGGCTATTATTGCAACAACTCCATGGTCCATCATGCCACAAACATCATTGGGGTTGCCTAATGTTAACATCTAAGAATGAAACAACAAATATGAAGTTTTTATCACTTTAATTAGTTTCTTTGTTTAATTAAAATCATAGACAAGGTAGTGAACTATTTGAAAAAATGCCTCAAATAAATGTGATCTCATGGTAATGGTAAGAAATGATAAATTCCATACCAATAAAATTTATATGGATTTTATTGATATCTATTTTTGGATTGCTTATAAGGTAGTTATCAGGTTCTTTCCAAAGGTCTATAACCATATATTTCCCATGCTATCCATAAAGAATGGAGAAATTGTTGATATTCATTAAATATTACAAAAAGGCTTATTGAGAGACCTTATGATGATAAATATATTTCACCTACTTTATACAAACTTGTATTATAGATAAGGACCTATGGTCTCAATATGCAAAAAATGAAATATTACAAAATATATATGTTAAGAGTTTCATAATGCAAGATGAAACACCTACAATGGAAAAGAGGACACAATCTCATGTAGAAAGGGATAGCCATAGAATATTTTTAATGATAGTCATACCAATAATTATTGGTAGTCACTTTTAATAATGAAAGGTTTTTGAAGAATGAAAGAAAACCTTAAACCATGCTCATGAATTAGTATCAATCACTATACAAAAATAATAGTGAATACCATTGTGATGAAAGGAGCGAAGGGTTATATTATTGAGCATTCATGAAGAAAATACATTCATCAAGTTGATAATGGAGGATGATATATTCACAAAATATAGTCAATTCTTCAAGACAATGACCTCCTTGACACTAATTCATAACTATACAGTTACCTTGAAGGCAGTCTTGATGACTATACAGTGGCCCCTATGAAAAAGATAGAACATGAAGATAAGAGGGGAAGTCCAATAAGGTAAATGCAAAGACAACGACAGTCCTATGAGAAGGAAAAATATGATAGTCATTAATGATTATGATAAATATATAAATGGTTTTGATTTACGATTCTTAATTTATCCTTAACATCAAATTTATGGTTATGATTTTAAATGATTGAAATAATTCTTGAAGGACATTGATCTTGCTGATAGTCATCATGAATGTGATGAATAATTTTGTACTGTTGGTAGTCTTAATGATTATATTGTGACCTTGGATGAAGACTTTAAGATAGAGGTTAACAAATGTGATTTAAGTATTTGAAAGTGTGCTAGATGAAGTCTTAATGACTATGACTATGCTTTGTAATGAAGCTAAGGACCCTATCATTTATCCTCATTAAGTGTAATGGTTTTTCATCAATGAAGTCTTATGACTATTTATAGTTCTCAATGAGTCTTATGAGTATGGTTTGTCCATTTAAGAAAAAAGGAAAAAAATTAAAGAGGAAAGTATGGATAAAGGACATCATTCATAAATGTAAGGATATTCATTTCATACTAATAATTATGACTATATTGTAACCCAAGGGGAGTATTTATGACTATACTATGGATCCTTATGAAAGTCATTCATTAGAAAAATTAAAAATTTAAAGTCATAAATACCTTATGAGGAAAATAAACCTAAGGGTGACCTAGGATAATAAAATATCAATGATTAAGGCATGAAAGACAATCAAGGGGTAGTTTTTCAAAGTTCAGTGAAATAGAGGAAAACCACTATGCATTGAGGATAGTCCTATTGTCATCATTCCAATAGGAAAGTCTAGTATGAGTAGAAACATTTTAATTGTATTATTGCGTAGTCCAATATTCAAGGGAGGATAATAACCAAAGAGGCTAGGGTTATAGTGAAAAATGACATATGAAAGTCTAAAAAAAATGATAATCAAGACAAATGATAGGGGGAGTCATATGTCAAAATTTATAAGACTTTCATAATCATAAATAGGAAGATGTCTTGGAGGTTGTTGATAGTGTACATGAACTCAAGAGAGCTTGAAATGGGACATCCACTTTATTGATGACAGTGACAGGATTGTCAACGAAGAAAGAAGATTCAGAGGATAGTTTGATAGTATAGTGGTATCTAAGGATTTAACAGTAGTCCATGAATTTATTTTAGACATTAAATGCATGTAAGTGGTTGAAGATAAAAACACATTCCGGATTTGATCAGTGACAAGATCCTTTCCTCCATGGAGAATGCTGTGGTGGGGAGATTCCTCTCCTATCATCCTACGATGGATATGGTGAGGAAATGGGTTGCTGTGAAATGGCAGCTTAAGGGAAGTGTGGATATTCACGCGATGGCTGGTGTTCTCTTCCTCTTTAGATTTGTTGCAGCTTGGTGGCCACTCTGTCATCGGGCCCATGGGTTTATGGGAAGCACAACCTGGCTTTATGTCGGTGGAAACTTGGTTTCGACCTCGTTGTTGACCTTAACATGTTGGCTCCTATTTGGGTGTGACTACCGGGTTCGCCACTTGATTTTTGGGATGAATCCATATTCAAGGCTGTTAGTGATTCGTTGGGTCAGTTTGTTACTATGGATGCTGTCACTAAATCGAAATCAAGGTTAGTCTTTGCTCGATTCTGTGTCAATATTTGTGTTGATAAAATTATACCAAACTCTATCAAGCTGTGTTCAAAGCTAGGAAACTAGACCCAACTTGTTTGTTATGAAAATGCGGTGGTATTTTTTCAAAGGTGTGCCAAAGTTGGGCATCTTATTTCTGATTGCAAATCTTCGGTCAGTCGGGAGTCTAAGGATGTGTTAACCCCCATGATTTCAACTATGGATTCCTCGAGGCCTTTAGGTGCCTTTGAGCTTGTCCCTCCTGAGACTATTCAGCCACCTATGGTTTCTCCGCGAACACCACCCCCTACTCTTCCTCACCCTATTTTGAACCCTTGTGTCTCTCTGTTGCTAGAAACCTTACCTTGGGAGGTTTCCTTGGTTTAGGATCCGAGATCCTCGACTGTCATTACCTTGCCTATGGGGGCTTCTGATGGGATCTTTGGCCTTGGTTCTTTGGTTGTCGATCCTCTGTCATTGATTGTCAATCAGGGAACCTGTGGGGATTAGGTTGAAGAGGGAAAAATTTGGGAGGAAGAGTGTTCTGGCATGATTGAAGAGTCCACTGAAAACTTGGGAAGCTTAAAACTGGAGAAGATTGAGGATGAAGGGATTTAGACTACGCCTAAGAAGAAGGGTAGGAAGAAGAAGGCGGATGTTGGAGGGGATTCCAAACCTGGGAGACCCTCTCAAAGATCTACCAGAATGCATGAAACAACAAATGAGATTGCGCTGGGAAAGTAGAGGACATTGGATGTGTCCTCAAAAAAGGGTCAGAAATGAGGATTTTGTCTTGGAATGTTCGAGGGCTTAATAGTTCGCATAAACAACGTGCCTTGAAGAACTATATAGTGGAGCATAAGATTGATGTTTGTATCCTTCAAGAAACTAAGATGTTGATGATTAATTTTGAAAAAGTTGCTAGTTTATTTTGGTCTAATGCTTCCTATATTCACAGTGATGCTGAGGGAGATTCGGGTGGCTTGGTTGTGCTTTGGAATCCTTCTTGTTTACAGGGTTCTAAATTATTTCATTGTAAAAATAGCATAGGGGTTTCATTCTTCGTTGGTAGAGTAGAGTGGTATATAAAAAATATTTATGCTCCTAATTAGAGGAACTTGAGGAATATTCTCTAGAATAATATGGTGGCTAAGATTAATATGAATAAGGGAGGTCATTGGCTTGTTGTTGGAGATTTCAACTCTCCCTTGTTACCATATGAAAAAAGTGGGGGCCTACTGGATTACACTGACAGCATGATGAATTTGGAAAACTTTATGTGTTCTTCGGGGTTAATAGATATTGAACTTCTGGGCTAGCATTTCACCTAGTCTAATAGAAGGGTTGGTGGTGATCTGATTCAGGTTAGGCTTGACCGCTTCCTCTGTTCTCCCCACTAGACTAATGCCTTAGAGGCCAACCTAGTTACTCTGCCTAGGATGGTATCAGACCACAATCCTCTTCTGCTGACCACTAATATTCGTCCTTCTGGTGGTCCCTATCCTTTTCGTTTTGAAATAATGTGGAACTCTCACCCCGATTTCAAAAAAAAATTGTTGAATGGTGGAATATTCCTATCCAAGGTTCCCCTATGTTTAGGCTCTGTTATAAACTCAAACATATTAAACTGATAGTCAAAGGTTGGAATAGGAATGTGTTTGGGGATGTTTTTCAAAGGAAAAAATAGCTGGAGGGGAGGTTGAGGGCCTTGCAGAAGAATATGGATGAGGGTGATGTCAGTCACCAAACTAACAATCAGGAAAAGGATGCTAGAGTGGAATGGGAAAAGGTTTTAAAAAATGAAGAGGTTTTCTAGAAGCAAAAATCTAGGGTCTAATGGCTAAATGAAGGAGATAGGAACACGTCCTTTTTTCCATGTTTCTGCCATCAAACATCAGAAGGAATCAAATTTCAAAATTGATAAGTGCCTTTGGGGAGGTGATATCTAATCAAGCTCATATTAAGTCCTGTGCGGTTAATTATTTCAAGGAGGCTTTTTCGGCCCCTACTGGAGAGCCCAACATGGCGCTGGATAGTAAGATCCTCCAACATCTCCCTGCGTCCATCTCTCTGGAGGACAACTTGGGTATTCTTAGGAGTGTTTCCACGGAAGAGGTTTGGTTGGCTACTTTCAACATGGGAGCCTTCAAGGCTCTAGGTCATGATGGGTTTCCTCATACGTTCTTTCAAATCTTCTAGGATATTATGGGCTGGGACCTTGTGCTTGTGGCTAGGGACTTCTTTAAATCTGGTAAGATTCTTAAACAAATGAATCACACTTTCATTGCCCTTATACCCAAGATTAGTGACCCTCTCTCAATGTCTAACTTTCAACCCATTAGTCTTTGTAACACCTTCTATAAGATCATTTCTAAAATCCTTGTTAACCAGATCAAACCTCTGCTTGATAAAATTATAAGTCACACTCAATTGAGGTTTGTCTCGAGGCAACACATTATTGATGCTTCTTTGACTACCCATGAACTGCTCCATTCCATGGATAGATATAAAAATGCGGGGATTGTGCTTAAGCTTGACATTTCCAAAGCTTATGATAAGGTTCTATGGGAATTCATTCCAAAGGTCCTGGCTAAGTTTGGCTTTAATAGTTCAATCATTAAGCTCATTATGGAGTGTGTTTGTACTGTAAAGTTCTCAGTTATGGTGAATGGATCCCCCTATGGTTTCTTCTCTGCTAGTAGAGGGCTAAGACAGGGAGACCCTCTCTCCCCCTATCTCTTTATTATGATTGTTGATGTGCTTAATAGGAATTTTATGAGTTTGCTGCCGGAGGGCTCCATATCTAGTGTTAGAGCAGCTACTTCTCTTTGTCTGATTGTTGTGCAGCAATTTGTGAATGACACATTTCTATTTGGGAAGGCCTCTGTTATGGAAGCTAGGAAGTGGAAAGCTTGCCTTAACAGCTATGCCTCTTGCTCAGGTCAGTGCATCAACTACAATAAGAGAAATATTTACTTCTTTTATTGCATGCCAAATTTGGAAAACAGGGTGACTACAATTTTGGGATGTGTTGGGGATTCCCTCCCGTCAGTTTACCTTGGGCTCCCACTAATGGTTAAGGAGGTTCAACTGAAGTTTTGGAATTCTATCCTAGAGAGGATCCAAAGGAAGTTGGATGGATGGAAGGGTTCTTTACTTAGTCATGCTAGGAAAATCCAACTTCTTACTATGGCTATACAAGGTATCCCCACTTACTTTCTAGCTATTTTTAAGATGCCCTTGTATATTGCAAAAAAGTTAGAAAGAATTCAAAGGAATTTCCTTTGGTTTGGTACTGAGGAAAAAAAGAAGATTGCCTTGCTAAAATGGGAAAGGGTTTGTCAGGCTAAAAATTATGGTGGGCTTGGAATAAGGAATATTGTTATCTCTAATAGGGCGCTGATGGCCAAGGTTGGGTAGGATCAATTAAGGAACACCAAGGACTGGTGCAAAATTATAAATGTTAAGTACCTCCAGAACAGGCCTTTGATTGATTGTCTTTTGAAACCCCATCCTCATGGTTCTGTTATCTGGAGGAGTATCTGCAGCATACAAGGCCTGCTAAAAAAAGGGATCAAATGGAAAATGGGGAACGGGGTCAAAATCAGATTTTGGGAGGATGCTTGGCTATTGGACTCCCCTTGGCTTGCTCTGATTTTGGGGTGCTGATGGTTGAAGCTCAGAGATTTTTTGGGTTACATATTAGCGACTATGTGGCTACTCCTCCAAGAGCTAGGATTTGGAGAGATATCTCCCTTTGTTGCCCCCACTCTCTTGACCTTTTCCACCTAACTAGTTCCCTTCAGGTGTTGCTCTCTAGTATCAGGTTTCCTTCCTATGATAGGGAGGGTGAGTTCTTTTGGGCTTTAGATAAATAGGGGGATCTTTCAGTCCAATCTACTTGTAGACTATTGACTAAGGAAGATTTTGTTGAGAAACACCAGAGGAAGGTTTGGAATCGTCACATGATCCCTAAGATAAAAAAAATTCGGTGGACGGCCTATCATAATAGGATCTTAACTCAGGACAATCTGAGGACTCGGGGGTTGTGCTTTCCTAATAGATGTTTTCTTTGAAAGGAGGGGGAGGAAACTGTCAGCCACCTATTGTTACACTGCCCATATGTTGCTAAAGTTTGGGGGATGGCTTTTGAGAAACTTGACATCCATTGGGTTATGAGCAAAGACCTTTTGTCATTTATTCAGGGCTGGAATGGGCCTTTTTCCCATCCTCTAACTCGTGAAATTTGGAGGCAGACCCCCCCAATCTTAGGCTGGTGTTTGTGGAAGGAGAGGAATAACAAGGTTTTTAGGAATATTGAGCAGAGCCCCAAGGAGGTGTTTGGCATTGGTGTTCGGCTCATAGAGGAGAATATCTCCCTCTTTGATGGGAAACTTCCTGAGGTGGGGCCATTGGACTAAAAAATAAGAATGGCTAAAGAATAGCATCAGGATCTAAAGGCTAATGCCTTTGATAATTCGAAACTTCTAGCTAGGAAAATACCAAGTGGGAGCCTCCGGATTGTGGATGGTTCAAAATTAATTTTGATGGGGCTGCTAAAGGCAACCTAGGAAGGGCAAGTATAGGTGGGATTATCAGAGACTCTATGGGAAATATGGTGGTGGGGTTTGCTATGGCATTGGGGTTCAATCGACCCTTGCTGTTGAGGCTCGAGCGCTGTTCATGGGCCTCAAAATTGTTGTTTCTCTGGGGATTGTTAATCTCCATATTGAAGGAGATTCCAAAGCAATGACAGATGTTGTGGAAAAATATAGATTTATAGGTTGGAATACCAAGGACATTTTGATGGATGCTAGCTTCCATATGTCCAAATTAAAGGACAAAAAGGTGACTCATATTTTCAGGGAAGGCAACCATGTGGCAGATTCCTTGGCTAATCTTGGCTCGGGTTGGGATTCGGCTAGATGTTGGAGGAATAAGGAAAGACTACCACCAAATATTCAAGCTTTGATAGAGCGGGACAAGGCTACCATGGTTTATAATGATTTTCAAATTATGGATGACGAGAGCTGATTGATGGGCCCACTGGTTAATTTGGGTGTGTTGGTGGATGAGTGTCAATATTTGTATGGAGTACAGGTGGAGTTTTCCTAGTAAATCCGAGTGTGCATGGGGTAGGGAAAGGAGCATCCACGTGTCTGTCTGGTGGACTTGTTGGATGGGTTTAGTTTATAAGATTATGATGAGATGGCAGGGAAGGGATTTAATTAAGGAGATCAAATCTAGTTTTGGTGGCGTGATGAGGGTTAATTGGAAGGATGTGGCTTCTTATCAAGTGTGGGACCATACTGTACGTGTTACTCCTTTGGGAATTGGGTTGCTTGTTTTATCTTCTCATTGCATTTGGAGAAGTGAGTGTATTTATAATGATGTGACTTTCTATGATACGATTTGGCTGCATTCTAGAGACTTCGAGCCGACTAGTTTAGCTAGGGGTTCCTTAGGCTTATTTAGGAGGGTTTCTAAATTTAGTTTATTGGTCCATCCGCATGGGGTTTTGTGCTTTTCTTTCATCTCCGCCAACTTGTGCCTTCTCTGTTGTAATCATAAATTCATTAATTTTGGTGTCTTTTTCTCACTATGGTATATTTCCTCTCCGCGCATGTGAATGGTATGTGGAGATCAATTTGCTTCACTACAGTCCCTACCTTAACTATCTTCTTGAGATTATTGTTCGCAACTGCTATTTTTGGTGTTTATTGCATTTCTATGAGCTTTCTGAGTAGTCTGGCAGTATGGGGGGTGATCGCATTCAAACAGAACCGGATAGTTGTGATGAATTTCAAAATAACCCATTGGTCTGGCATATTTGTGTGGAAGGAGGGATTGCTCCGCTCATGGAATGCTTAGTCGGCCATGACCCCATTTTATCGGGCTAGTTTGCCAGTTCTTGGAAGGATAGGAGGGTTTCCATTGGTGGGATTTTGTTTGAAATCTGTGAGGATGTTATTGCACAGGCTACAGGGTTGCTGTGTGTGGGGAAAAAATATCCCAAACACACTAAAAAGCCAGACCACGAGAGCCTTAAGGCATTCTTTAGAGGAGAGGAGACTCCAATTAGGAACCAAGTGGGGTTTGAAAGGGAAGAGCTTCCTAAGCCGTGGGACACAGTTTGTATGGCACTGATGAAATATGTTACGTTGGAAGGTAGATTCAAAACTTGTTTCTTTTATCATTTCCCTCTGTTAAACCACCTTAGGCATAAAATGCTACTTAGCTTCCCATTTTTCCTCCTAATGGACCTGGAAAGTTTGGTGGACAAGTGTAAAGCGATGGCCATTTGAAATCCCTATGATCTTCTGCTGCTCCCGCTCCATCAGGGGCTAATCCTCTGCATGTATCACTTCCATCTTGCCCTTTGCCCACCTAAAGCCATCACCACTATCCATGTTGAGAACATTGAACCCCTCTCTATGGTGCATATCTCCCTAGCTAAGTCCAAGAGTCCTCCTCCGAAGTCTAATTTTGACAATGTGGGGAACGCCAAGACTAAATTTTCCACCAAAAAGATTAAGGGTGGGCTTGGCAAGGCCCATGCCAATGCGGTGAAAGGGCTCTGTGAGCTAAAAGCCACTCAAGCTGACGTGACTGTTACTGTCACTATGTCGAAAAAAGGTAAGGAGAAATGCATGTAGGTTGCGACTGTTAAATATGGAAAGGGTAAGAAGGCAGCTAGGAAAGATTCCAGAGAGGATACGGTTGTGGGGAACACGGAGACGATTGGAGGGGAAAGTGTTAGGAGGAAATCTGGGAGGTTGGTTAAGAACAACAAGAAGAGGTTAATCATTGAGGATTCAAAGGAGGAACAATCAGACAGCAAGGGTTACAAGGAAGAAGAGTTTGAAGGTGTGGAGGGTGACATGATGGAGAGCCTCCTACTTACTCCAGTTGACAACGAGCTCCATTTTGGTGGTTCTGTCTCGCACTCTCCGTAGCCACTGGTGGATGAACCTGGTGAGGTTCAGGGTGCTATGGATGCTGGGGAGGATTCAGACAAGGTGGCGAAGAGGCTGGACACTCTGGACAAGAGATTTTAGGGGCTAACCCGCTTCACCATGAAACTGGGTCACTTTGTTACGAGTACGCTGTCAAATGCCATAAAAGAGGAACTGGATGGGAACAATAGCTAGGAAAACAAAGAGTGGGTGGGTGATGAGGCGGCGGACCTCTTGATTAAAAACTAGGACGATGCCAGTTAGTTGCTCCTGGTGCTGGTCTATCGGCTATGTCTCGGCTGTTGATGTGTTGCCTTTGGTTGTCTTTGTTTTTTCCTGTTTATGTTAGCTTTTTAAGACTTGTCCTTTTTTGGCCCTAGGGGCTTGTTGTGTGGGGTACAATGCCCTGTAAATGATGTTTAACTTTTCAAAAACAACACAGAGAATAGTGAAACCATGATGAGTAAGGGTGGATATGGAAGGGAGATTTGAGATGAAAGGCTTCCAAGAAAGGCTATTCATTACAAAGGGCGAAATTCAAGGGTAATAGAGCATTAAAGGAAAAAAGGTACTCACTTCATCATAGATGACAATACAAGGTTCCATTTAAGGATAGTCAAATGATATATGGAATCCATTAAAGTGTCCTTAACTTCACATTCAACTCAAGAAATTCATGAAAAGGGGTAGTTTCAAACTTTAAAATGACTGTCCTTTGTGCCTTTTCATCACAAAATAAAAAATTTCAATCATAACGAAGACACTGTCATTAAAGACAAATCTATAAGATAGAAAAATTAATATGTGAAAGGGTCTCAGATTGAAATGAAAGTGAAAATGACAATTTCAAAGCCAAAATATATGATGCATTATTTAAAATACTAATGAATTCTCCTACACGCATCACTTTAAAGAACCTAGTTATCTAGGTTAATGTATTTTCAAGCATTATTTTAGATTTGTATAGACAAAATTACCAAAACTAGCTAACATTGTTTTACAACACCGTTAATGAAGAAAGGTTACCTGAGTGAAAGTTGTTTGACGATGAGAATAGCGAGGTTCAAAGGTCGAAGTTCCACCAACAAACTGTTTGACACCCAAAGTGTGTTATGTGACAATCATTCATATAATGTTCAACTATTCACATGAAATAATTATTTATTTAATACTAGTTGCATACATATGGACTCAATGTCATAAACATATAGGGGTTTGTAAAAATGGTGCACATATCATAAACACTCTGACCCTAAATTTTCATCATATTCATTCTACTAATTTAGTTATTCTTACAATTCAAAATATAATTTAATAAAGAAAATTAAATGAACTTGCTAAATTTTACTTGAGTATTAATGCTAAATTTTTCATTCAACAAGGCATTTGTCATAACCATCTTCTTTGTAGCTGATGTATGTAGTGTATGTGTATCTCGAGCACTCTCACCATCATACATGAAAAAAACACCACAAGAGAAACAATTGTGGGCTAGAACTCTTGGCCTAGAAGTATCCCCCACATCAGGCTCTACTAGCGGCCTCACACACTGTATAATGATTTGATTGAGTGTGCTAATATATTCCAGTATGTCCACCTTGATATTATCCTTCACAATGGAAGGAACAGTGAAATGCTCCACCATGGGTTTATCCAAGGGTCTTGGTGCCAACTCTAGATTACGTCTTACACCTGGTCTATTATGTGTGGAGCCCCCACCTCTACCCTGAAAGTCTTAAATGTCAAAATAATTTGGCACCTTATTGAGGACAAACACACAATAGAGTTTCCTCAAAAAATACTATCATATTGCATGGAGGTTGGTCAAAAACCATCCACCACCACTCTAAAAAATTATTTTTAATTAATTAATGGTGGCATCAATGGATGGAGAACCTCCTGCATGCATGTGATAAAGTTGTATTGGTTCTTGGGTCTGTAAAAAGGGCACACAAGTTGGATTTGTCATTTTTTTCTTTTAATACTTGTGCATAGGAAAGTCCACTTACATACAATCACTTTAATTCATGTCTCTTATTCGACCAAAAATATTTTTCTCTCATTTCTCCTACATGTGATACAATCGACTTTAGCGATTCAACAATGCCTCTCTTATAAGGGTGGGTTTAACAAAGCTCAGTTAATATTCCAACCGATTATTCAAGCTCTCTTTTGTTGTTTTCAATTTGATTTAAAATATTTTCTTGGGTTCCTTGTGGATTCCTATGAACTGAGGGAGGGGTTTGAGTTTTTTCTTGTTCAAGAGGGTCTTCGTGAGGGGTTAATTATGAATTGTCAATGTTTGGAGGTGGAGATTGATTTCTTCAAAAAAAATAAAATTTAAACCTATTTCAATGTACATTTTAATTCAAATTAAAAACTAAAACAATATAAATGCATACCTCTTTGATCTCTTTGACCTCTTTTACATCTTGGTGACATCCTTGTGAAGAATCACAAGCTAAGAGAGAGAAAAATGATCTGCATTTGGTGAGTACGAGTTGCAAAGGAATGAAAATGAGAGCTTGAGTCATAGTTTTGGTAAAAGTGAGGATTTTATGCTGCTATTTTTTATCTAAATTTTTCATTTTACGAGAACCAAATTTGGTGCTCACCTAATTTGGCATGTGTAAAAGGTGCAATTTAGCATGATTTTTATAAATGTGGCACCCTTTTGTGTCACTGATTGGTGCAAACACCCAATATGAACATCTATCAAAATATTATCTTCCATAGAACTAGCTAGAATACATATAACTCTTCCTATAAATAGATAATTATCTTGTAGACAATAATCAAAATAAATAGTACCACTCTCACCTACTAAAGGATTCCTTCTTTGTTCAATAATCACTCCAATACCCAAATTAAAATAATACAAGTCCCTAAAATCTCAAACCCAACTGATTCACTCACCATTATATATAGAAATACCACACTCCTACTTAAAGTATTGACTGCATAAGGGTAAAAGTACAAATTTGTGTCACACATTTATAAAGGAAACAACTTGTCTATTTCCCTTATTATCTCCTAGCATCTTTGGATTTTGATTTGAAAGAGCATAAAAAGAATGCAAAACTACCTATATTACATGAGGGCCTCCTTATTTCTTATGGAACATTTGAAAACCCTACCCTCCTTTGTAGATTCTAATAATTTGGATCATAAATGTAGTATCCATGTCCATATTGTCTCCTCTAAAGAGGCTTCTAAGACTATGGAATTGAAAGAGGATAAGGAATGGAGGGAAGAGGACGAGGTGGAAATGTACTCCAACCCCCAATCAGACGATGAAAATTCATAAAAAGGAAATTCAACTAAGAAAAGGAACAAAGATCATGTTCCATGTTTGAGCGGGTCATATACTGAAGGAGCTATCCCTAGAGATTTTTCAAACTTCTTCTGTTGAGAAAAAGAAAAATTCAAAACTTGGTGAAAATGTGGAGAAAATTAACTGCAAGGTTCTCCAAGGGCAAGGGTATTATGGATGAAAGGGATAATATGCATGTAGGTATTACCAACAAGATCCCTATTGTTTCTCCAAAAATTTCTAGAGGGGATTATGTTTTCTCTCCTCAAGATCTTGTAAAGGAATTCCCCCAGCTCAATACTAATAGAGATGACCTTTATAATGTTTTGGGGCTTGCTAGAGATGGGCTGGTGGGTTATTTTAGGCTTATTAAATAGTTTTCCTTGAACTAAATCAAAATAATATTAAGATGTGGTAGAAAAAAAAATTGATGCTAATAGGGACACAAAGCATCCTCTTAAAGAGAAGAATCAAGAAGGAGATATTTGGCTCTAGAAGCTATCATGACTGAGATTAGCCTCATGAAGGGAGATGTGAAAGTCACATAAAGGGATTGGAAGATAAAATATAGCTACTAAACTAGAATTTAGAACGTGTCATCAAAATTAGTCAATGTAGTATTCAAAATAGTGTCAAAGACATTTCGATTCTAATAGAAAAATTGAAAGAGCTCGAAGAAGATCAAATTGTCAGAACTACTAATGTTGGGGATAAGAATAAGGTGGAGATTAGGGACAAAGAAAAATAAATAAAAGGGATTCAGTACTGGCCAAGCACTAGAACCTAAGGAAAAAATAAAAACTTTGAATAAGAGAAGAAATAATTGTTAAATTTGGTGGATCTTCATCAAAGCTTCTACCAAAAAGAGCCAAAAGATGCAAACACTCTTAAGAAGTTTCATTAGGTCTTCTATTTTTTTCTATTTTTTTTCTTGTTGGTTTGCTAATGGTAGACTGTCAGTTATCTTTGTTTACTCTTTAGACAAAATTTTGTAAAAGGGTTTCAAGTCCCTCAAAAACCTATTATGAGTAGGCTATTGGTTTTATTTGTTTACTTTTTTGACATCATTTTGTAAAAAGGTTTTGGGTCCCTTCAAAACCTATTTTACCTTAATAAAAAACATATAAATCATTAGATATTTTTCTTGAAAAATGACCCTAAGTTTATTTTTCGAGCAACAACAAAAGAACCAATAGTTGGAGAGATCACTATTGGATTAGCAATTTTCCTCTGAATTTTAGATGTACAACTCCCTCGTATGATGAATTTGGGTTTTAAAGGTATATTTTAAACTAGAAAGTGTAGACACATAAAAATGACCAAGGCCTGCAAGTAACATTTTACCACCTTTCGTCCTAACATGATTATGACATTGTAATTATGTTTCTAACCCACATTCAACTATAATTAAATAATTTATAATTATTTAATTAATTCATGATCTTTCATTCTTCATGATTATTATATTTATTTATTTAATGTGTCACTAATTATCAAAGTCTTCTTACAATTAAATAGAGTCTCATTTATTTAATTAATCCTTATCATCAATGTCCTCTTGATTATTAAATAAATATATTTTAATATATTTATCTAATATGCCACTAATTCCTAAATCCTCTTGTAATTAAATAGATTCATTAATTTATTTAATTAATTAATTAACTATCTCTTCTAAATTAAATAATTATTATTAATTATTTAATTGCCTTATGTGACATTTCCCTCTTTTTAAATAAAATAATTTATTTAAAAATGACTTCACATTTGTTAACAGATTCTTCTTTTAGTAATTAATTTCAAAAATCAATTACTCATTATCTCACAAATCCATATTTTGAATTGATTTAATTCAAAATGGAAATATTCTTCTACAAATCAAGTAATTGCTAAAATTACTGATTTTCTAAAATCCCATCTCCTTATCTCTTGATTTTTAACTAATTTCATCTCAAGGTCACGTTTATTCTCCACCATTGATTTAATTTCTTAAATTAAATCTTGTCCACACATTTGGGGATTGTTGCCCTAACCCTGATTGAGAGTTGTCACTTTGAATCTTAACCATTGATTCTAGGGCATTTCTCAATCTCTCATCTTATCCGTCTATTCAAGATTACATTTTCTATAAAATGACAATCTTGTTCTCATTTTCGGGAGCTCTTATTATATATTTTTTATCCTGAATTTCTTAGATTTTAGATTCCTTGTTTAATGTTATTTTATTGCATTCTAGCATTGACATTTTGGAAATTTATGCAATTAGGATTCATTTCTTTTGCATAGAGTTTTTATACAAATCCTTCAAAGCTTTGTTTAGGGCTATATATTTAGAGTTTTCTCACATACACAATCTGAGGGCATTCATTATCATAGAAAAGCCAAGGAGGTGCAATGGAAATCAGCAATGGAGTATAGAAATGGGTGAGACCTTTTTAGTTTCTTTCATTTTCTAATGATTTCTCCTTTGCATTCGATTTCTTGATGATTCTATTAATATGCATGTGTTACTAACCTAGTTTTGACCTTGCAGAAAATATACATCATTACAGAAAGAAGGAAAGATAAACAATAAATGAAATGGGGAAGAATCCTTGAAAACAAAATAACATCTAATTTTTAAAAAGCAACTTAAAGGCTTACTACTTCCAGAATTACAAATATAAATATATAACATTTCAGTTTCAAGATAGTAATCAACTCATGGATTAATATACTATGTTGAAATAAATTTAGTAACTTCTGGGATAAATTCAAAATATAAACTAACATGAAAAAATGAAAACTAAAATAAGTTATCACACACACAAAACTAACAAAAGTTTTTTTGGCATTACATAGACTCCTGGGAAATAAATTCTTTACTTTCAAAAATTTCATAAATTGACAAGTTCATAGACTTGTAAAATACCATGCCATAGAACTATAATCTCACCCTTTTACATAAATCTCTCCTTCTCAAACTGCTTACCCCCTACCCCCTACCCCCTCCCCCCACCCTCCAAAAAAATCCCCTTTTTACAAAATAAAAAACTTTTATAACATATTCCCATCCTCGTAAATGCTTCCAAAATATATTATATTATTATTACTACAAATTTTAGTCACCTCTAAAATTCAATCTAATCTGATTCAAGTGACCAAAATCAAACTATAAAGGTAGAATACATATAGACACCACTACTAGCTCTTGGGTGTTGTGTTTACAAAAACGTAAAACCCAAAAACTAATAATAATTGCAGGACAAGTTAGATGCAAAGAAATATACAAAAGATAATTGAATGGAATCATAGAATAATAGAGAATACACAAATTTGCATGGTAAAACCTTGACAATATGCTAAGGAAATATCCATGAGGAAAAGTATCAGTATTCTTCTTGCTTAGAGAAACTGATTACAACTTTCACACAACCACTGCTCTTCAATTACAATTCATTACAATAATTATATAGCCTTCAAGGCAGAAAGATATAAATAATATCTTGAACCTATGTTGCACATAGAAACATCTAGATTTTTTTTATTGCTTTTTTTTTTTTTTTTAAACTTTATCTTTTATTTTAAATATTTATCTTTTCCAAAAGGATTCCAAAGATAATAATTTGTTTTAATTCCCTTATCTTTCCAAAAGATAAAATCTACTTTCTTTCTAATTTTTTTATAATAATTTAACAATCTTCACCTTGACAAAAATTTACCTAATACTTGCCCATGCCCATTCATCACTTTTCTACAAGCCAAGAGAAGTCAAACTCCACTTCAAACTCTCTAATTGTATTGGTTTTGTAAACATGTCTACACAATTTTTCAGTGTACGAATTTTCTCAAGAGCTACTCCACCTCCATTAATAACTTGTCCTACACAATGATATTTAATCCCAATATGTTTAGTCCTACTGTGATAAGTTGGATTTTTAGTTAGATGTATATCACTTTGACTATCAAAAAATACAATCACCCTGTCCTCCACTTTTCCAAACTCACCCAAAAGACCCTTCAACCAAATTTCCTTTTTACAAGCATGTGAGACAGCCATATACTTTGCATCTATAGTGGATAAAAAAATTGTTTCTTGAAACTTTGACATCCAACAAATAGGTCATCCTAGAAGAGTAAAGACATAACCTAATGTAGATATCCTTTTGTCTAAATCACCTACAAAATCTAAATCAACATAACCACAAACTAAACCACTACTAGCATCAAAGGTCATACACTAATCACTTGTGCCTCTAAGATACTGCTGAAGCACCCATTTCACTGTTGCCCAATGCTCTTTACCTGTATTGTATGTGAAATATCTAGTCTTGTACATACCATCACATACATTGAAATTCCTACTACATTAGCATATGATACATGAGACATAATCCTTTTCTTCTTTATTACTAGGACATAAACTTGAAGAAAGCTTGAAATGAGAAGCCAAAAGGATATTTATTGGTTTCAAATTCTTCATATCAAATCTTAAGAGGTTCTTCTCCTTATACTTATACTACAATAACCAAAGCTTACCATGTTCCTTTTCTTTATGTATTTCCATGCCCAAATTTTTTTTCTTCTCTTAGATCCTTCATATCAAAAGTCCTAGACAATTGGGCCTTTAACCCATTGATCTCAACTATGTTTTTTGTTGCTACAATCATATCGTCAACATATAACACCAAGACAATGAATAAACCATTTTTCAAAATTTTAAAGTAAACATAATGGTCATACTCACTCCTTGTAAAATTTTGACTCACCATGAAGGATTCAAACTTCTTGTACCATTGCCTGGGAGACTGCTTCAAGCCATACAATCAATTCTTGAGTTGCAAACAAATTTCTTGTTGCGATCTTGATTAAACCCTTTGGGTTGTTCCATATATATCTCCTCATCCAAATCTCCATGTAAAACTATTGTTTTAACATCTAACTCCTGTAGATTTTCAACTTCTAATATGTCTGATTTTATGAGAAAAGATGCATCAAATACATCTCTGCTAATAATGATTTTGTGAGTAGTGGGATCCCATGATCTATATCCCTTAATTCCATCACCATAACCAACAAAGATATACTTCTTAGATTTGGGGTCTAATTTAAAATTCCCCAAAACACTTGAATGAATATAATCTAGAATAAATTTACTTACATGACTCCCTGCTTTAAAATTTTGTCTAGATTGTTTCCCATAAACACAATTCTTGCAGAAATTCAAATTCAGAGATTTTAAAATTGGAAGTAACTTATGGTTTAACAGTACCTTCAATCCTTTCTCGCTCATATGACCTAGTTGTTGATTCCATAAATGAATAGATTCATTTTCATCCTCAAATACCACTAGCACTTCATTTATTACAGCACTCCCTTCCATCTTGTAAAGATTTCTAGTATTTACAACCTTCATGACCACCAAAATTCCCTTGGACACTTTCATTGATCACCTTGAATTTTTAATTTATAACCTCTAGAATCCAAAACTCCCAAGGAATTTTATTTATTTTTAGTTTAGGCACACGCCTTACTTCTGTTAAAGTCCTCAAAATACCATCAAACATTTTAATATTAATGCTCCTAATCCCAAAATCCTTACAAGAAAAATTATTTCCCATAAGAACACCACTGTCATCAACAACTTGGTAAGAAGAAAACCAAGTCCTATGTAGACACATGTGATTAGAAGCACCAAAATCTAATAACCATTCCTCATGATATTGTAAGGAATTAAAGATAGAAAAAAATTCATCAACTATACCTACATTTGCTTCAACTGGATTTTCTTCCTCTTTGGAGTCATCATTGTCTTCTTTCGTCTCCCAAGAATCTTTCTTGAGATGTCCTAATTTATTGCAATGCCAAAATTTTCCCTTAATTTGTTTCCTTTTGACTTCTATATGGTTGTACCTCTCGAATCTTCCCCTTTTTCTTGTTGGAATCAAGGAACACTGAGAGGGGGGTGAATCAGTGTTATGCAAAATCTGACTTTATTAACTTGATATTTAAACCACTTATAGCATTGAACCAAAAGAAAGATGCAAGAACATAAGACAATCAACCATAACACCATAACACAAGAATTTTTACGTGGAAACCTTGTTAGGGAAAAAACCACAGTGGAGGTTAATCCATAATTTGAGTATACTCAATATAAGTGTTTATAAAAGGAATGCACATGCATTCAAGCACACTACCTAGAGCTCATTGCTCAAATACAAAAGGCTTGCTACCCAAAAGAAGACTCGCTATCTTATAGTCATATCCAAAATTAAACTAGAGTAGATGAACTATAAAATATCATCTGCTAATGCCTAATTATAGTTCTGATTAAGAACATTATTCATATTCTTCACACTTTGTCTGATTCTACTCTGAAACTCTATCTGCTTTAATTTGGATCACCAATATTTATTCTGCTCAAATGAAACTACACATAATTGATCTATATTCCTTCTAACTCTCATATCACATCACAACATATATGAAAATGATATGAATAATTGGATATATATATATCTACCACTAGAGATTAGAATAATTGCATGCCAACTTAAACAAAATATAAAACGTGCACAAACTGTCGGCTCAATCCATAGACAATTATCAATGTGAACCAACCAATGTCGGCCAAAATATAGTGAGGATCCAAGATAACATGTCTCAAACATGAAACACCTTAAAAAATTATGTCATGAAGATCCTTAACATGCTACACA
Source organism: Sequoiadendron giganteum (assembly GCA_007115665.2). Taxonomy (NCBI): domain Eukaryota; kingdom Viridiplantae; phylum Streptophyta; class Pinopsida; order Cupressales; family Cupressaceae; genus Sequoiadendron; species Sequoiadendron giganteum. The sequence continues at coordinate 226,023,807 of CM021109.1, read as the reverse complement.
CATTTAATTGGCCTTTCTGCACTGTTAGACTGAGAATCAATACACCAGATCTTCTAACCTGTGCACCAATCAATGTGAACCCCGATGATTCAAGGATAAGATAGTTCATACATTAGATGACCTTCCCTCAGATCCACAACAAAAAATGATAACAAAAAATTACATATGAGTCGATTTACACAACTTTGTCGGATACCTTGTTTTAGCTTTGACAGATAATACATTTATTCAATCCAAAATTTGGTATAAGAAATTACTGAGATGTGGATGGGATTACGGACTAGGGTTTCCATCAATGAAAACACTAGATGAATTGCATAGTGTCTCTTTCCAACATTTACATGGATCAACCTCTAACCATCATTGATTTAGATGTGGAGGTTTCTTTGTTAGATTTCCTCCACACCTCTTTAGATAAAAAAGCTCCCACAACATAATCAAATTCAAGGGTGTCAGTTGTGCTAAAGATAATGGAAGTGACTAAGTGATTCTAGGATTCAGGCAATGAACACAATAACATAACTATCTTGTCTTCATCTTTGAATTTTACACCCATACTAGCTAATCTACATATAAGAGTATTGAATATATTTAAATAATCAGCAATTTTATACCTTCCTTCATTTGCAAACTATACAACTGCCTCTTCAAGTAGATCTGATTTTTCAAGGACTTTTTCATATAAAGACTCTCCATTTTACTCCATAACCCTCCAATTGTATCCTCTCCAACAATATTAAAAAGAACATCATCTACTAAACACAACTAAGTTGTGCTCAAATCTCTTATATCAAGATCCTCCCAATCTTCATCAGTCATATTTGCAAGTTTCTTTGACTTTCCAACCAAAGCTTTATACAATCCTTGTTGCACTAACAAATCACGTATCTTGAGCTTCCATAGCTCAAGATTATTCTTCCCATTGAATTTCTCCACCTCTAACCTTGCATTTGAAACCGTTTCCATATTATTATACAAAATAAACACCAAATCCTAACAAATATGTTGCAAAATAATTTCTCTGATACCACTTGTGTTTACGGAAACGTAAAACCCAAAAACTAATAATAATTACAACACAAGTTAGATGCAAAGAAATATAGGAGATAATTAAATGAAATCACATAATAATAGAGAAAACACATATTTACATGGTAAAACCTTGACAATATGCCAAGGAAACATCCATGGGCCAAAGTATCAATATTCTTATTGCTTATAGAAATTGATTACAACTTTCACACAGTTGCTGCTCTTCGATTACAATTCATTACAATAATGATATAGCCTTTAAGACAACAAGATATAAATAATATCTTCAACCTGTGTTGCACATAGAAACATCCAACTTTGTTTTATTTGTTTTGAAATCTTTATATTTTCCAAAAGGATTCCAAAGATAAGATTTTTCAAAGATAAGACTTTGTTTTAATTCCCTTATCTTTCCATGCGATTTCAAGAAGTTTGAGAAGAAAGTATGTTTGGAAAACATATATGCCCATAAAAGCAATAGAGGACTCCATCTTAGCTTCCTTAGGCTTCTCATTAAAGAAAATAGTCAGCCTATATCCTCAATTATCATCAATCCATAATTAAATGTGTGGTTTTTGTTCATTAAGATACGAGAGAACCATGAATTTCATAAAGAATCTGGTGAAATTTAAACTCTCATCACCTCATTTCTAAGTTGGTACTGTCAAAGAACTCGTCTTTATCTATGACAAATCCAAGACCTGAAGGGAGGACATATTCACCACCACCCAATTTAGAATTTCTCTTAAGTTAAGATTTCCCTTGAGCAACAATGAGAGGTTATAGGAGCCTCTGAATGTATCAACTACACTTGTTAAGATATTCTCCATTAATAACATTATGATGTATCTAGAACAATCATTGGCTAGAAACTATTGTATACCTCTATTTTCTTGAAAGAAGAACATCAAGTTCCCTGAAACAAATCACGTTCCCATTCAAATATTTACAAACTAGTTCAATTAGACAACAATCAACTAACAAATTTCCATAAGTATATGCAATTTCTCAAGCATCATCTGATGGTTGTTGAAGAAACTTTTTAGGAGAAGATGTTGAAAAAATAGGATAAAACTTGCAATAAAAATATTTTGAAAACTATTCCTTGTGAGGATTCATATGGTAGGAAGCACCTAAATATATCAACCAAGAGTCATCATAAGTCATATTAGTAGAAATAATAAAAGCATCAGTAGCTTCATCATCAGAGGATTTATCTATAGAGGAATCATCATTATTTTTCTTTTTATTCTTACTTTCCTTTTTGAGATGCCCTTGTTTACCATAGTTCCAACACCTCAATATACTCTTACTAGGTGATTTTCACCTTCACTTAAACTTAGAATGATCCTTAGAATTATCATTTTCACCTTTCTATTTGTCCTTACCTTTCTCCTTAGATCTACCTCATACATGCAATACATCTTTAGACCCCTCTAAAGTCTTTCTCCTCATGTCCTCTAAAAGTAGAGTGGCAATGAGGTCATCCAACTTCAAATCATCTGAAAAAGAACCAATGATTGGAAAAATAAGATTATCCCAGGATTCAGGTAGTGAACATAATAATAAAATATATTTATCCTCCTCATCTATAATCACATTAATTGACTATAGCTGAATAAGGATTAGATTAAATGAATTCAAGTGTTCTGCAATCAAGTTTCCATTATTCATTTTAAGAGAATATAAATTTATTTTCAGAAGTAACTTGTTAATGAGATTCTTAGTTTGGTATATCTCTCTTATTCTATTCCATCTTATATGTAGTAGTCTCATTAGATACATTCACTATAACAAAATCGGATAAACACAAACGAATAGTGTCACGAGCCTTTTTATCTAACTTAATCTAGTCTTCATCTGACATAGTTTCTGGTTTATTCTCTTTATTAACAAAAACTCATTGATCTCTTTCTTCCAAGAGATCCCCCATATTTAACTTCCAAAGCTCATACCCAATACCATTGAACTTCTCAATGTCTAGCCGAGATGAGCCACCTATGATCTCTTATCACGTTGAATCTAAAAATGCAAGAAAAAACAACACACTCCCACTACAACAAAAAACCCAATCAAACACTCCAAGAAAGGCATCCCCTTCTCTAATCAAGCCAGCTTGGATCTGATGCCAAATTTTATAAAAATTACAATAAAAATATGCTGATAATTTTATGCATCCAAATTAACAAAGTAATAAATCACAGCTCAAACAAGATTACAAAAAATGTGCAAACCATAACACAAGAATTATGCGGAGAAACCCTTGTGGGAAAAAAATCCACACCCAAAGAGATCCAAGACTTGTATTAATCCTTCAAAAAATTTACATTGATACAACTTCTCCCTCTGAATCACTGCTCCAATTCATGGCTTCAACAACCTGCAACTTAACTTATTTTCTCTTCAACTCAAGCACTAAATATATAGGCATGAGATAAAACATAAATCAAGAATGGTTCCAAAACCATTTTAGTCATAAATCACAAAGAAAAGAAAATTTCTCTTCCAACTTGTGATTTTATCCATTTTTTTAGTAATGTGCACATTCAACTAAAAAATCTATTTTATCTTTTTCCAAACTCACATTTATCTTCCCCTTTTTTTTATGCTCTTTCTAACTTGACAATTAAAACACTTTGCAAGTTGTCATAGTTGCATTTAGAAACTTTCATGACAGCTAAAAGATAATTACAAATTTTCATTTAATAAATTAAAAACAAAGCAAGGTTGAGACATTTTCTCAACAGAAGAATCTTCCCTGGGCCTCCTATCCCACCATGCATATCCAAGAATCATTTTACACCAACTTATTGAGTTTGGTAAGGGCCTTATCTTGTCCCACAATAAGCAGCTTAAACATACATGAAAAAAATAAAATAGGAAATCAAGGGGTAAAAAATGCTCTTCGATAGGAAGTAGTCTTGTGGCATAGTCTAATAAGCCATTCAAGTTGCCATTTCTCTTTTTCCTTCAATTATACCACATGGAACCTATTTTCTTTTCTCCCCAAGTATCTAGTTGGTACCATATTGAACAATCACTCAACTAATTATCATCTCTTCCATTCCCTACTCCTGCATTGACACAATGATCATCTCAAATAGTTCTATTGACATCGTTCAAAGATCCTTTACCGACAATCCATTATTTGTCATTTGTCTTGAACTTGCATTGACATTGCTCAAAAATTGTCTTTGTGCCGATTTTACTTTTGTATGTTGAGGATCAAGAACTTTGATGCAGGTGATGTAGGCTAAAGAGTCTATGCATCTACTCACAATATGAATTTCCTTAGCTAATAGAAACAAATCATCACATCTCTTGAGAAAAAACCAAGATATCTTCCCAACTTTTAAGGAAAACTTGAGTAAGATACATATCACTTCTCTCACAAAGGTTTCCACTATCATACTCTTTAGTCATTTCTAAAAAATCTTTGTTACACATCTCATGGCAACAAAATTGAAGGGGTCCATAAGTATAGTCCACCCATAACAGAAGTTTGCAACAAGATAAAATATTTCAAGTTTGTATTTTTAGAGCGATATTTGATGCATTGGATAGATTTCATTTCAAATATCCACTTCTTGAAACAAGACGATACTTATGGAGCTCAAAGAAACAATCATCTACGTAACTTGTTTCTTCACTCCCAACCCACAACTTCCATGACAACATAAGTGAAGAGGATCTTGGAAAAGGTTGTGGTGAATCTACCTATATGAAAGAAATAACATGCTTCATTAGTTTTATTTCGATGGTTATTAGTAGAATAGAGATATTTTGAAACTCCCATCAACGTCCATAGTTTGTTTTAAAACTGATATAAAATACTTATGATTATTCAAACCTCCATTTAATGTGAAGTTAATAGAGAATTGACCTTTAAAGAGGTTTGACCAACCATTGTGGGGACTAAAAATTTCTTAAAACATATAAAACTCTCCATAAATTAATTTATGGCTTTTAAATTGGTTGTAGGTTCTTGTAGAGATTTTATAACCCCTTCAAATTTTTGAAAATAATTTATTTTGAAATAAAAAATTGATTTTCAAGAGAATTTTGCAACTTAAAACTCAAATTCATGATTTTACGAGGAAGTTTGAAAATTTAAAACTCTCAACTGGTGACTCATTTTTGTATGGAATTTTAAACAAATGATGTACAACATCCTCATATATAAACCCATCGTTTCTATCTACTCTAGATATTCGTAACTCAAATTTTGACTATTTTTGTAAACCTCCCACCCAAAATTTGAACTTTTAAAATCCCCCGATCCAAGAATCTTTTCAACTTTAAATTTTCTTTAATATCTTCAATAATGCTAGGAATACCTCTATAAAACCATTTTATTCCATCTTACATAGTTTGTGATATTTTAATTATTTTGATTTGACAAGGTTAAATAAGTGTAGCAACACTAAACTTGTGTGAGAACATAGGTAAACAAATGTTTTTAATTAGGAAAATAGTTTAACCCTTGGGGTAGCTCAATATTCTTGCACAATAATATTATCATGATGAGACTTGGTGCTTGACAATAATTTTGACTCAAATTAATTAGGCTAACTCAAAAAGTGGATAACATACTCAACTAAACACTCAATTTATCATCCATGTGTTGGGTGTACTTGATAATCCAAATGGTATCACCAACCATTGATATAAGCCATCCCTACTTTTAAAATTCATTTAAAATTCATTAACTTATTAGATTTTAATTTTATAGTAGCCACTCCATATGTCACTAAAATGTGTTAATCTCCTACAAACACATCCATTATGTCATCTAGATGAGGAACATGAAACTTTGATTTGATGATGAATTTATTTATTTGATAATGTTGTCACATGAAATTGCACCCTGTTGAACATAGGTTTAGCATTCCAATGACACAATCACAATTTCCTCAAGGTGTGGGACCTTGTAAGTTTAGGTCAAGTCTTTAGAGAAGGTTGGATTCCTCTTTTGATCAGAGTAAAAATGCATCGGTCCAACCTAGCACATAGAAACCTACCACTACCCTACTCTAACCAACTTACAGAGGAAAAGAGATAGAAGAAATGTATAAAGGGGAAAATGGAGGTGATACACCAAGATTATAAATGTTTCTTCCTAGACTTATAACTACATAGAATATCAATAAAACCACTAAGTTCACATAGTTCTCTATTTCATCAATTTTATAAGAGAGCATCAATGCTAGGTTCTAAAAGCTCCTAAAATAGGTGTAGCTTATCCAAAACTAACACCAAAAACACATTAGCACACTCATATGACTTGTAAAGATGATGAATATTCATAAATACAAAAAGGTATCAATTATTACACAAGATGCAAGCATAGAGAAGAGGTAAAAGTAATGATTTTATTAACACAGAGGCATGAAAACCAATTTTACAGTTACAAAATGTAAGAGTTCCATAATTATTCTAGAGAAAATCTAGGGAATAAGAACCCTTATAATGAGAAAAAATGTTCTCTATATCATCTATCAATTGTAGGAAGGAGATATGACCTATGATTGAATAGGAAACCCAAACCAACATCTTGCAAATCAAGTGCAAGCATGTGTCCATCCAAAAACCCAAGTTGAAAAGACTACAAAAATGGCCTTGACATTCACACCATGCTTGACATTAATGAATCTACAATTGAAGAACAAAATATACCATGAAATCCACAACAAAATTTGGCCAAGAATAGCTCTCTAATAGAAAAGTGGTCAGGAGTACATAAAGAGGCATGAATGTTATCTTGTCCCATCTATAAATGGTAAAAATGTATTTAAGCTCATCCTTGTAGCCCTTAGAATAGAATATGGTAGTTGAGAGACTTGTTGCAAAATTAATGGCAAGAACACATACAAAAAAAAAAAAATGTCCAAAAGTCCAATCGGGTCTCAAAACCTCAATAAGATCCTAAGGCAAAGAGAACTAGAGAGAAGGAACAAAAATAGAAATTGGATTTCAACTATCAAGCTAAAAGTATAAAAGTCTAAAGCCCCAATAAGGAAAGAAATCGGGTTTGGGAAAATAAAATAGATTTGGAATTTTGAACCTTTGGTGCAAAAGTCCCAAAAACTCAATAGGAACTAGTAAGAAGTAAGAGGAAGTCAAGAATGGAAGTTTTGAATGGTTTTTGACCCTTTGAACCTTAGGGTTGAAAGTCCCAATGGGATTTAAAGAAGGAACGAAGAAAAAGACAAGACCTGATCATGATTAGGAATCCTAATTAGTTTTGGACTATTTGGAACTTAGATCCAAAATTATGATTGGGACCCAAAGTCCTAACAGGATTGAAGAGAAGATGTCAATTGGGATTGAGAATCCTAATTGATTTTGGACATTAAGATTTTCGGTCTAAAAGCCCAATCGGGACTTGAAGTCTTGATACGATAGAAACCAAAAAATATAGGAATTTTTAACTAAAAATGAACCTACCACATGGAAAAATTTCACATTTTCGAGGAAAAAAGAGGGCCCACTATCTAAAGGATCAGCAAACTGGAAAACATGTGTCATGTATAAGCATTTCACACTTTTATAGGAAGAAACTAGGAAAAGAAGAAGAAGGTTGTAGAATCACAAAAGGCATACCATGTGGCATCATTTATTCACATCCGTGGAGAAAGAAGGGGCCCATTGATAGGACTTGATAGAACCATGGAAAATGTACCATATGGCATTTTTTTGTGTCTTTATGGGATGAGAGAAAGGCTTAGGAAAGGAAGTGGCAAACATGTGGAAAATAAGCAATGTAGCATCATTTCTATGCTTTCAAAGGGATCTTCGAAAGAAGCCTAGAGGGCTCACAAAAAGGGTGCCACATATCATCATTTTCATGCATGTGTGAAGTAGGGAAAGAACAAGAATAAAACACTAGCGAATCTATAGAAAGGATGCCATGTGGCATCTTTTTTGTACTTCCCTATAAGAAAACAAAGAAATACAAAAAGGTAATGTGGGCTATGGAAATGTTGCCACATGGCAAGTCTTTTGTGTGTCTACAAGAAGAAGATAGGCTTGTAGAAAAAGGTCAACAAAATGGTAGAAAAGTTGTCATGTGGCGCTTTCCACACTTCCTAGAGAAAAAGTGAATATTTTGACTAAGGCATGTGAGATCATGGGAATTTGAAAATCAAGGTCCTATCAGGACCTAAAGTCCAAATGGGATGGAAGGAAAAGCGAGTGAGGGTAGGAAAGAACTTGGACTTAGTCCAAATGTTCGGTTAGGACCCAAAGTTCCAATCAAATAGAGAAAGGAAAGAAGAGAGTGAAATTAGGAGGAAGAAAGGGACTTGTACCTTAGTCCAATTGTTTGTTCAAGATTTGAATTCCTAATTAGAAAAAAGAGAAAAATAGAAGGGAAAATTTGGGAGAACAAGGAAACTTGGACTAATTCCAAATGTTTGTTCGAGGCTTGAATCCTTGAAAAGACTTGAAGGAAAAAATTAAGAAGGGGGAAAAGACTAAATTTTGGACATTTTGTAAAAAATGGGTTTTTGAGTACAACTTGGAAAAGGTGCAATACAACTACTAGAGGCACTTTTAGAGGAATCATTTATGATATTTTAGATTAGTCTTTACTAATGAAAAATTATAGAAAAGAGGGGGTGGTACAAAGTGTCAACATTTTGGCGACTTCTATGGGATGATTTCTTTCTAATCATGTAATCCAGGGGCCTTATCAGTCCATCAATAAGGCCTATGATCATGTTATTTTGTTCTTCCTAATGTGAATCTTGAAATAATTGGTTTTGGGTGAGAATGGCTTGACTCAATCTATAACCAAATTTCCACCCTTTATTTCTCTATATTAGTTAATGACAACCCATGTGGACTCTTCTAAGCCATAAGAGGATACATCTTCTAAGCCATAAGAGGATACATGTACATGATTACCTAGTATCCTCTTTTTATTTTTTTCTTGGAAAAGGAATTAGGTCACACCATTAAAGTGAAGGAATCAAAGAGTAACTATATTAATGTGACAATTACAAGAAATTTGGACCCCATCACACATAAAAAATCATTGAAGATACTATATTATAAGGGGGGGTTCAAATGGAGGTTGAAATTTATCAAAATAATATTTGATTGATATATTTATACCTTCAAGAAACTAATTAATTGTGACAAATCATTTTTTTCCTTTATACCAGTAGATTTATGTAAAGGAGGTTCATTTCTTATTTTGGTTTCAATATTGGATCAATTTTGAGAATTTTTTTAGGTGTACAATGTTTTAAGATTATAATCAAAGATTAATTATAGAACATATAATTGTGGTGTGCAAAATAAAGTATAAATCCTAAATGGCTCATGACGACTAGGAAGTTTTTAACAATCAAGGCAATGATTTTGATTATCCCCATTTGCATGATGTCATGCATCCAACTTGCAAGGAAATAAATATTGTGTTTGGATGGGATAATTAAAATATTAATATGAGAAGGGTCAAATCAAGTGAAAATGATAACATCAATAAATTGGGAAAGAATCAAGAAAATGAAAAGTGAAGGTGGAGTAGGAATAAGAGTTATATTGAATCACAATACACCACATGGTGTAAAGTTAGTATGGAATATGTATAATAAAAAATTTACCCACTAGATTCAAATACTAGAATATAATTACCTCGATTGTAGAAATCCTAGTTGAATCATCTCAATTTCCAATCAACTAAGTGGCTCACAAATACAAAACTTCATAATGTCTTGCAAGAATATCGTTATAGATCATCTATCATGGGTTGTTGATAATGGGAGTACAATTTTTTTATTTGATTCTTGGAAAGGTTATAAACACCCTTTTGATATTCCCAAACTTAGTGAATATAGGGAAGTAATGGAAGATGAGTGGGGGATAAGCTATTATATTATCAAATAGAGAAATATAATATGCACAACATATAAATGGTATGAAAACAATTTAATAATACATCCCATATCCCTAATTGTTAAAAGGAAAAAAGGAGTTAGGGAATAGAAGAATCATCATCAATCAAAAGGATGATAAAATAATGTAGAGTGAGGTGAAATTTGGGTGTTATTTAATTAAGATCAGAATTCAAATTTAATGTGTTCCTTTTCATAATTTTATGATGGTCATATAATTTATGTTGGGGTACAAACCACCTTCCAAATGTGGGTGAATTCACATAAAAATAAATAAAAGTTTTTCTTTATTAGGATAGGTTGCATGTGATAGGCATTGCTAGCCCATTGTGTTCCCTACTTTTTTAGAGTTCATAGAGGAGTTAACAATTTATTTATTACTAAACTATGCATATGCTATCAAATCCTAGTATTAGTTAATGAAGAGGCTAAACTAGGTGACTACACTGCAGAAGGATATTTTGGAGTATTTATACAATTATTTGGGGCTCCATGGAAGGGAATTTTGGGTGGGGATATGGATGATTAGACCATCCAAGGTTATTTAGCATTTTTTTGAAAGAGAAGAACTAAAAATTTATTTAATTGCAAAAGAGGTAAATATGAAGATCAAGATTGGTATATGTGAATTCCTTAATGCTAAAGTAATATCTTTGAAGATAAATTATAATTTTTTCACATAATGGGATGATAGGATCATGAAGATTGAGATGTTGCTAGATTTTTTCACTTACTCCAAGATCAAAATATATGCCCAAAATTTTAAAAGAACAAAAAGGAAAAATAAAAATTAACCTCTCCAAGTGGTAGAATAACGATGGATTTTTATGGGACCTAGCAAGGAAATATTGGAGTCTCAAGTATGGGATGCATCATAAGGAATGAGGTGGAAATACTAATTTGGGTGATGTCAAATAAATTATCACCTAGAAAAAATAATGAGTTGGAGATGGAAGCTTTGGATAATGGTTTGAAACTATGTTTGCAAACAAATAGACTATAAAAAATGAAGGAAATTTGTTGATATGAACATTGCCATCAAAAGTAAGAATTTTGTAAATTATAAATTAAAAAATAGATTAATCTTATCTACCCACTCCTCGACTTTTTTCAAGATTTTTAACAAAGTATATTTATCAAGATGTCAACATGACCACATATTTTTTAGCTAATTGATCCATTGATCAAATAAATGAGATTGTTCTATTTGACATGTTTGATAGTTGGGATGGCCTTCAATGGAATATAGAATCAAAATGGATGAACACTACCATTTGGGTGGAGAAAACCTTGGGGTACCTATGATTAATTCCATGCCTGTAATTTTATAGTGTAGTAAATGTTTGAATAAAATCCATAGGTACTACCATCCCATTATTAAGTAAATAAAATATATTTTTAATGGTGTGGGTGTGGGTTTCTTACAACAAAGATGGATAAAAGATGAAAAATCTAAATTATACAATGCAAGTACATGAGTGAAGAGTTAATTGAGAAAATAAAAAGATTGTTCAACATAGTTGCTCCCCTAGTTGTGGATTCTATCATTGTAGTTGTTGGCACTAAGAAATTTGAGAGTAGGCATGTCCATGATAATATAATCCTTGAAGTGTTCCTAACCACAGTCATCAACATCATGGGAAGGAAATATGGGAAAGCTAGCTCAAAATAAATAAATTCATAGTTAATGGCATACCCATATCTCCATGGAAATATTGAAGTATGATCAAAGTTGGGAAATTGAAGAAATGGGAGGTATTTTTAGTAAAAATATCTTGAAGGATAACACTATGATGCAAGAATTTTCTTAGCTACTCAAAATAGGTTTGATGAAAAGAAATTTTGAGGATTTTATAGGATTTATGTTTCATCATGCTTACATTCTTACCCTTGTGTAAATGGATTGAATTCTAATTCTCAATGATAATATTTAGTAGAACTATGAAATATTAATATTTAAAATATCCTCATCATGAGCATTTGTTTTTCCTATTTTATTTTAATCAAAGGGAGCTACCCCATGGTAGCGACTTTCAAATCAAAAAATAAAATAATCATAACCCAACTCCACATAAGATTAAACCATGTAATTAATATGCAATGAAAATTCTCTTAAAATAGACCCAAATCTATATGAAAGATGATATAGATATACAAATCTCACTATTACAAATATATATTCAATAATTTTCAAAGCTAAAATATTAAACATGTGTTCCCTCCCACTCCCACTTATTCTAGGAACCCTAGTGATATTATAATTTATTGATCTATTCCTACCACTCCCTCCATCCTTGGGCATTAGGTTTGGGTCTTCTTCTGGAAAAATAGTCATGGATCTTAACATGTCTATTGTTGTGAAGAATTCACTTGTATAGATTTTTTTTAGGAGAGCTTTGAAGGGGTTTCTAAGCTATTTAAGGTAGATGATGTTTAGGATGACATGTCTCTTTTAGGTGGTGTCATGCCTGGGTTTTTCAAAGCTAGCAAAGGTGTCCCTTCACCTCCTCCTTGCTTATATATAATGGCCATATATTTGAAGGTGATTAAGGAATATTTATAAGGGGAATTATTAGAGATTCCTATTTAGTCTACTTTGGATGGTGTGGTTTTTCAAAGTTGCATTAGGCTTGGGAAACAATTTCATTCTCTAGAACCCTATCCTATTTCTCATTGTTTCTATTCAATAATCATGAGAAAAATCCCATCTACGTTTACCTCTCACCCCACTCCTAAGACTAAATTGTTGCATTTCCCCTACACCTTGACCACTTTTGTGATGGTTCTTTGATAGGATGTGGTGGAAAATGAGTCCTTCTTAACTAATAGCCTAGTATGGTTTATAGATTTAGATACTTGTGGTCATCTCTTTTAGACTTGCATCAATGGATTTTTGAGCATCAACTACATATCTTAAAGGATAAGGTGTAGATTTATCCGTAGAGTAGGGGTTTTTTGTGGTGACATCTGAATATTTTAAAGATACACATATTGTGTTGGATAAAAGAGTTTGGATGTGGGGCCAATACTCTCTTTTAATTTGGCCTTGGTCTCCTTCTTTTAGCCTCCTTACGAAGTCTATTTATATTATGCTAGTTTGGGTCATACATAGCCTTATCTACGCCATTAGTTTTGGCTCAACTTAGCTTTGAGGCCATTGAAAGTTCTATAGATTGCTTCTTGAAGGGTAACATAACTTCTTCAAACTTCATAGAAACCTTATATTTCATCCTAGTGGACATTGACTTGCAAAAGACACTACCTAGGGAAATAATTTTGCAAGTGGAAGATTAGCCTTGGCCTCATTCTATCATCTATAAGGGTATCCCCTTTTAATGTATAGATTCCTTTGCCACTAGAGATTTGGATTTATATTTTTCTCATACCATCTAAAAATTGGCCTCATCTACTTCGTGGAAGAATGCTCAACCCCACCACCTTATTATGTTTCTTGAGATCTTGGATTCTAACTTGGGAGAGTCATCTCATTCTTGGTTGCACACAAAGACCCCCATTCCTATCACAACCCATTATGAGCTTGGTGTGTCTCTTACAACTCCTTTGGTTCTAGTTGGATGCCCCAGTTCCTAATCAAGTACTTGATCCACTATCCATTTCCACTTCTCTTGATTTATCCTATGTTTTAGTGCTACACTCATTTATTCTTTCTATGATTTATCTATGGTTAGCATCTCTAGCTAGATGTTCCCCCAGTTATGTGGTAACCCAAATTGGGCCCACCATGGGGTCCTCCCACCTTCTCCTCGATCTAAGGACCTAGAAAACTATCTTTCATGGATAAAATTCAAAGGTATAAGAAAGGTCTTCCCAAGTTTGTCTCTCAATTACACACTAGAGTTAAGGGTGTGGATTTAGCTAGGGCAAGGTTTGATATTTTTTAGGTTAGATCCTTAGCTTTTATATTGTATTTAGAAATTTGGGTGCAATTGTGTTGTTTCTATCCTAGTTGATTGTTTTATTACTTGTGAAACTTGTCCTATGTGCCTTGAACTATTTTGTTATGAAAGATTTTAGACCCTTTCAAAAATCCATTTTACCTTAATAAAAAATAAACTTACAAATTATAATAAATTTTATGATCTACCATTTTTAAAGGGACATTGATTTATTGGTGAAAGTTATAATAAACTTTAGACACTGGTATATCAAGTGAACACTAATTTATTGATAAAAGTGCTTAATTATTCAAAGGTAGAAGAAATGTCTTCCCAAGTTTGTCTCTCTCGATTGCACACTAGAGTTAAGAGTGTTGAGTTAGTTAGGGCAAGGTCTGATATTTTTTAGGTTAGATCCATAGGTTTTATATTGTATCTAGCAATTTAGGTGCAATTGTATTGTTTCTATCCTACTTGATTGTTTTATTACTTGTGAAACTTGTCCTATATACCTTGAACTATTTTTTAATGAACAATTTAGACCCTTTGGAAAAACCCATTTTACCTTAATCAAAAACAAATTTACAAAATTACAATAAATTTTATGCTCTACCATCTTTCGAGGGACATTGGTTTATCATTGAAAATTGTAGGAAACTTTAGACACTCCTATAAGTAGTGAACGCTAATTTATTGATAAAAATGCTTAAGATTAGGTCTTGTTGAATATATAGACTTCACACCATTTTAAACAAAACCCAAATACTTATTCAAAAAAACTTTGAATCACAAAATCAAAATCTTTATAAACAGTATATTTATATGGATTTACACCTAATTTTCTGCATCAGTTCCTTTTCTCTCTCCCTACAAAGATTTTGCTCCCCTGACCCATACCCATAAATCTGTACAGCCTGCCAGTGCTCAGTAGAAATCATAAAAAGCCGGCTTCAACCCCATTTTGATAAAGCTTGAAACTAGCGTTGATGTAAAGTAGACCTGGCATAGAGCAGACATAGCAATGAATATCATGTGAAGTCCAATCGCTTCTCCTCTGATAGACTCTGCGTGAAGTTACAAGGAAAACGACCTCAAATCCTCCCGTCCAGCATACACGTACGTTCCCCTCGATAGCGATCTGCAGTAGAAGGGAAGAGTACAGTGACAGGCATGTAACAAATACATATTCCATACCCATCGCTGTTTCATGGCAGGTGTTTGCAGAAGCTGTTGCCCATGTCTAGTCTCTTCCTTCCTGCAACATATCTACACCCGATTCTCTTCTAAACCTTCTCTCTTTTCCATTCATTGCATTGCCCCTCCGGCTTGGAGAAAAACAGTTCGCTATTTTCAAAGCACCTGATGTGAAAATGAAGGCTAATTGACTGTGGAGGCAAAGAAAGCATCTCATCTCTGTTCTCGTCATACGTAGTAAATGCATGACAGTGATATTGTTGGCTCACACTTAAAACTTGAGACTCAAGAATTGTCAAGTTTGCAATTGCATGCAGGAATTAGGGCACAAATTCGCATGCAACGTTCACATGTCAATTGTACGGTTTTTTCTTATTGTCGTTATTTGATTCTTGCATTAAGCTTTCCTTGTCCGTATGGTATGGAAATGGAAGTGAAGATATAGAGGAGAATTAAATGCACTGTGGAGAATGTACTCTCTACGTATAAGTTTATGCCAGCTGAATCGTCCTAAATTTCTATGCTTTCCAGTTATTAATCCAATGTTTGTATCGTCGATGGTTTGTGCTGATTGGGGAAAGAAAATAATTTCCACAATGGGCTCTGCGCAATATTCTTGGATACTTTCTCTGGTGTTTATTATTCTTTAACCAGAGATCAATTTTGAGCATGGTCTCAAACTACCTAAATAGGGACCAATTCTTGTTGCCTGCCATAAACAACTGGCATGACAAGGTTGTACTGTAAGTACAACATAATGTTATTTCATCAAGGTTCAAGTTTTATTAATTAAAAGATTTTTAGTGTGAGTCGATACAAAAGTATATATAGTTGAATCCAAAAGCTTGTTTTACAATTTCATAGATTATGAAAAACTCATACCAACTAAAATAAATTAGTTATGTTTATATAATGTATTTTGTAAATTTGAGAGAAAAAACACACTTCAATTTTTAATTTTTAATTATTTATTAATTTTTAAAAATTAAAATTAATTTTGTGTTCTTTCAATAAAAAATTATTAGTTTTATTAACATTAAATTTTTTTATTTTTTTAAATTATTTAAAAAATATGATGCTCTCAAAAAGAAATATGACCCTTCTTTTTTCTCTTGTAATAATGGATACAAAATTTCATTTCTAGAATTCATGCTAGATTAGTATGATCACATGGAATATCAATATGATGGGCTCCATGGAATTGAAGGTTCATCAATTGTCAAGGTTTTGAATCTCTTTCATGAGAATCACTTTGCCATTCATTTTAGATCTAGAATACAAGTCAAAGATATGAATGTTAATATGTCTTATATTTTCCCTCATCAAGGTTTATCTATAATAATTTATTTTATTGTTTTTTCTAGCTTAGCAAGTGTGTATTCATGAGGGGATGCATATTCTAGTTATTTTCTATTGTTTATTGGGTAAGGGCATGGTGGATTTAGCATCTAAGAGGCAACTTTCACCAAAATGGTTTGTTGGAAGAGTGTAGGGATGGCTTAAAGCTGCTCAATTGTTCCTATTCAATCTTTTTTTTAGTTTTTGGTGATGAAACTTTGGAAGTAAAGGAATACTTATTTAAGAAAAACATTATTTCTTATTTTAGATGTTTGAGGTCCTATGTCTTCATAGTAAAAAATAGGCTATTCATCAATTGATGGCCTCATGAAGAATGATCTAGATATTTATTGTTGGATGTAGATTTTAATCCTTTTTTCAAACCCTCCAAGGATCGAGATTTTGTTCTTAATGTTTGGGTTTGGTGTTGAGATAAGCATTCAATACTCATTGAAAAAATATGTTCAATATTTATGATTTGGATAAAGCTCCCTAATTTTCCTTGTTATTTTTTGAAAAATCAAAAACTCTTTGTCAATAAATACAATGACTTCTACTTTATCTACTAAATTTTGTCATATCCTATTTGAGCTAAATATTTCTAAGAACTTTCTATTAGATATTATATAGAAAGTGGTTCAATGTTATGATTAGGAAGCAACATCTGGATCATAAAGGTCCTATTTTGGGTGCCACAGATGCTTTAGTATAGATCATATTGTTGTAGATTAGTTGAGCCTTATATGTAAAATTGTTGGCCAAGCTCATTTATGGTGATATGCTTGTTCTCATCTATTAACAATGTTGGGTTCCAAAAAGGAGTATTAATTCTATTATAAGCCTTTGAATGCAAATCCTTCTCTTTTTCTTAAAAAAAATATTTCAAACATTCTGTCATAGGGAAAATATGAGTGATGGTTACAAAACATAATTCAGACAATTAGAATCAGAAACACTAAAAAATCACAAAATTAAGATCATTATAGCCCATACTGTATGAAATCAATTTTCTAATGCTTCAAAAAATCAAACTAAAGTAAATGAAATGCAATTCAAACATAATTAAATAAAAAAAATCGTGTAATACTGACAGAAATATACCCAATAATACAACACTCAAACTTTTTCTTCGTCATTAAATTGACACTAATTCAAATTGTAGAATTAAATTGATTGCTCATACAATTCTCAATAAAACTAATGACAAATGAAATTATGATTGCTACAAAACCCCCTCTATTATATACCTTCCTTTATGCTTCTCTTCCACTAGCATAGCCCACGCCACACCCCATCTCTGCACACATTTTGTTTTTATTCAAACTGCTCTGTTTTTCCTCTCTCTATTTGGACTCTTCCTCTCTTTTCCAGCTACTTTCCCTTTTTTACTTTGGTGCCAGCTTTCTCTTTCCAAACTCATCAACCCAAAATCTACATTTCATATGTTACTATGTTTAAATTTATTTGAAAATCTCTTCCTCCAGACAATATAGCACAGCCCCCTCTTTCACAACCCAAATCTACAATTTTTATCTCTACTAGCTACAATGGATGGTGCATCCTTCTCCACTCTTTCCCAATCTTCACACTGCCCATTTTCTCTCTTATGCCAATTCAATGTCTAATCTACAGTTTTCAATTTAAATTCTTAATTCATGTGCAGCCCAGCAATTAAATGAACTTGTTTTTTTTTTAATTGCCCCTCAGTTTTTCTGACACATCCTCTTACTTTGCTGCCCCCTACGCTTCCTCCTATCTTCCCAACGCAGCCTCTACCCTGTGTGCTAGTCACTACACTACCTCCCTATTGGTTTCTCTCTCTTTTTTCCCCCTTACTCTTCTTGCCTTGGCGCTGCCCTTTTAACTTCCTCACGTCTCTTGGATTACTGATTTTCATCACTGCCTATATGGAACTATTTCAACTTCTAGATTTGTGTCAGAATATGGTCACTCAAATTTTAAGTAATAAACACAACAACAAATGTATTCCTAAGGCATATCATTTTCCTAACTTTTCATTTTCAATAGCCTTTCCAATACTAAAATATTGAGGACTTTTTTCAGATGGTCCTTTAACTTCCGACCTATTCATATGTCGGAACTCTTTATATGATGATGCTCCTGCATCATCATGCAAACCTTCAATTCCATTATGGGTTGATGACAATTTGTGATGTGGATTGTTCAAATTGTGCATAATCCATGATTGCAAAAGTTTAATTAAGGATGTGATTCATAAAAAAATGCTGAAATTGCTCAAGATTGCTCAAGGATTCAAGAATGCCCAAACTTATGAAAATTGTGAATTATTTTCATGGATGAATGAGTTGTTTTATAGATTTCACGATTTCTAATCAATGTTGGAGATTGAATGTTAAGATTAATTTGAATGAGAGGAATCAAGGAGATCAAGGGATGAGACTCTAAAGAGTCCAAAATATCCCTATTTTCATGGAAAATTGGCTGAAGATATTTTGAATTGGAGGGAAGAAGATATTTAAATTTGAATTAAGAATATTATCTTTTTGAAAAAGAAATATTATTTGTGCAAGTTAAATGAATATTAGTGAATTAGATAATTATAAAAAATATTTAATTGTGAGGATGACGAGAAATTAAGATTTTTAATTAAATAACTCAAAATCATTTAATCAAGTGGGATTGAAGAAATATTAGGTTTAATTAAATAATTAAAAATTATTTAATCATGATGAGAAGAGAAAAATTAAATTTTAATTAAATAATTAAAAATTATTTAATCAAGGGGAATTAGTGAGAAATGATGAAAAATGATGAATTAATCAAATAATGTTAAATATTCAATTAATAGAGAAAATAGTGAATTTAATCAAATAATTGATATTAAAATGAGGAAATAAAAGATAATGATGAAAATGATGTTAAAAGGTGAAGTCGAGATGTGTGATACATTCAAAAATAATTAGGTGTCTACACATTCTTTTGTTAAAAGAAGTTAATTCCTCTCTAGTACAAATCATTAGGAATCCCTTGCTTCATGATGCAGGAGCATCCAATGGTGTAAGGGCAATCCTACATCACCCAGAAATATATTTACTTTCATTTAGATATTTTTTTTTGTAGATGTTTTTGCATTTCTGGATACCCTTTTCGTCGAAGAAGAATTCCCAACTTTCAGAACTACTTTTCTGCTTTTTCTGCTCGACTGCTATTTTTAGCAGGTATGATTTTGAAGGTGTGAGGAGACAGAAATTTAAGGGAAGCTTCAGGACAGAATAATAAACACTTTGGTGAAAGAATCAGGCAAAGATCATTCCCGATTCAAAAGTTATTCAAGTTTCAATTTCTGTTTTTTGCCCTACAAAATCTTTAGAGTTAATTTTGAGGGATTTAAAGGCTCCGGATGGGCCCGAAAATTGGCGGAAAAGGAAAGTGGTTAGCCTTTGGGCTCTATTTTTTAGCACTTCATTTTTGCAAGACCTTTCCGAAAAGGTATTATCATTGAAGATCTGACGGTTAGATCTTGAGTTAGGGCTTCCGGAAGTTTGTGCATAATTAGAATGTTGTTTTTGGCTCCAAACGGAGAATTGGGCTATTTATGGGGTAGTTTCTGATTTTTGTGGGTAGTTTTTGGGAAAGAAGATTGCATGTTGTGAATAGGGGAATTTCTGTAAATTTTTTTCTGTAATTTGCATGTATTGCAAAACTCGAGGATTGGAGATCCTCTGCATGTAAGAATTTCATACTTTGAAAATAATAAGATTTGTTAGTTTTTCTGTGTGATTTTCTGTGTCTCGGGTTGCACCCTCATCACTTCATTCCATATTTGGTGAGAAAAAAACACATAATATTTCCTTCTTGGAGGAAAATCAACATTCCTCCCCTTTAGCTACTATCATGGAGCCTATGATTCAAAGTTTAATTGTCTTGAATATAATGCATTGGTTAGAATATAATGAATTGAATAACCATTATAAAAATGGTGTGGCCTAATTTCTATTCGAAAATGAGGTGGATTAGAATTTGATTTCTAATAAAAAATATAAAGACTAAATGACTTCCTATATGCTTATGTTATATTGTGACAAGTTTATATGACCAATCCCATATAATAGTGTGCCTCACTTATGGGGCATCTTATTTTCTACCTAAAATAATGATTTAAGTATAAAAGAATTCCAAGTAAGGGGAGTAGAATAAATCCCCTTGAATAGAACTTCCTTAAACAATTGGCATGACAAATTTCATTAACTCAAACTGTAGTCATGCACATATAACTACAACATAAGGGTAAGTGCAAGAAGTTGGGTCCATGAAGAGGGGACGTTTTGACCAAAAAATAGATCGACAAGAATGAGTACCTATTTAGGAATGAGATCTCGAGTCTTAGATCGAGATCTCATTCCTAAACGAGTATCCACTTTAAAATGGGTACCCATTCTATTTTAAAATGGGCACCTGTTCTATTTTTAAAATGGGTACCCATTTTAAAATAGGTATCTATTCTAAAAAAAAAAATCCCAACTCACTTTTTAATTTTGTTTTAGGCTCAAGAAAGGTTTGGTAACCCAACCCTTAGCATTTGACCCACAACTAAAAAAATAAGGCAATGTCGAGAAATTTTCTACATTTCCACCAATATATCAAGAGAAGAACAAGTACTTGAAATCAATAACAAAGAATCAAATGTAATGGCTATATTTGGATCCCTTTTGGATATGCTATAGAAAAATTAGTGCTATGAATTATTAGTCAAGAACCTTTTTGTCCACACATTTGATGTTATATAATTAGAGTTCATTTGTAAAATTGTTGCTCCCAACAATCCATTGTATCATGACATAGGAAAATACCTCCATCATCAAACCTTGCCACCCAACCTAACTCACATACAATACAATAAATTATCCACTATTTTCCCATTTCTCCATCCTTGGTAGAACATTATATCTAAGGAGCTTAAAATATACCTTAATTTAAAAGATGGATATCTCACACTAAAAGAGGTGCATAATGGTATCTATGGTGAAAAGACTAGCAGTATTATCCTAGCCACAAAAATATTCAAAAAACATTTGCTTGAGTCAAAATGTTTGGACCAATGATGCTTCAACACCATAAATCACCTTAAATCAAAGTAAAACTACCTTCATTGTACTTACAACAAAAATATCAAGGCTCAAGAGTTGCAGATTGGTGATCTCATCCTTATGGAAAATTAAAGAATTTTTTAAGAAAGAGACAAGAAAGCTAAATGTGAGCCTAATTAGCTGGATAATCGTAGTTTTCTCATGGATAATCTCTCAAGGGAGCATCTATGAAAGCTAAATGTGAGCTAAATGAAAGCTAAATATAGTTTTCTCATGGATAATCTCTCAAGGGGGCATCAATCATCTCACTTTTCTAAATTTTCATTTATTACCCCATTGATGCATATAATCATTTTATTCATATTTTCTATTTTTTCTTCTTAGATAATTTTATTTTCTTTGAAACAAAGTCACTTCAAACATTGCTTCAAAGAGAGGAAAAATGTAGGCACTAAAATTATTCTCATAAACATCAACCTTTAATTGCTCGAAGTGTTTGGCTCTATCATCATGATGTCCTGGCCATGGAATTTCAGGATCCTTTTTCCAGCAAAGTGGGGAGAGCGTCCATTTGAGGAGAGTCTTTCACACAAAAATCTGGCAACGATTTTCCAAATTGACTGTCCAAGGGTTGAAGAATCGGTACGTTCCATTCTGGGTTTTTAGTTAACTAGTACAAGGGCTAGGCGTCTGATTTTTCCCTCTCAAGTCTTGTCTATGTTTTTATCAAATTCAATGGATCTCCTTCAATCACTAGTCGAATTGGAGGTAATTGTCTCTAAGTTTGTTAAGCCCCAATTCTTGGATGGTGAGGAACTACTTCAAATTGTCCAACATTATAATGTGTTTTCTGGTGATGGGTACCTAGGTGATTTATTCCCTAGAGAGTTTGTTAAGCAGAGGTTGGGGTTTGCTGAAGTCTTTGAAGCCATTAGGCTAGCCTTGTAGTTTAAAAATGATAGTATTCTTCTCAAGGATTTGCGAAGGAATTCACGTCGCATGCATGTGCTACAATTAATTTTGATATTAAAGAAAAGTATTATGCAATTTATTTTATGTGTGACCATAATCATCACCCACCATGAAACATAGTTGTTGTTGGCCCTGAGGAAGGTGGTTCAATGCCTGGGCCAGAATTTGCTCAATGAGGAGTAGTGCCAGAGGAAGAGGTTGACCCAAAGTAAATTGTTGATGAAGTTGCAGGGAGAGAACAACGCTCACTAATGGCTAGGGATTGAGTACACTAGTTAGTGGCACCATCGGGGGAAGATATGGTTCCAGTGGTTGGCTATTCAATTGGAGATCATTTTGCTGATATAGCTGGTGTTGATGGTCATTATGGGTCTCCCATTGGTGTTGGATTTTTTGCTCAGGTGAATTATTTGGTGGAGACAGCTGAAGGACAAGATGAGATTTTTTTGCATGAAGATGATGCTATGGAAGAATAGTTAGTTGTTTCGTTGCAGTAACCAGTTTGGAGCTTCCAGGAAGAAATGTGGTGGAGCGTAATGCCATAATATTTTTGTTTTTTGCATATATTTACTCCTATCTAATTTTTTAATGGATAAATCATGAATTATCTTAAGGTATATGCCATGAAGACAGTTGCCTAAGTTTGGTTTTGTAAATGCATAGATAATGTTGCTCTGAGGAGTTGATAGATAAATATCATATATACTAGGTTGATGCTACAGATTTACACTGGCATTGTTTAAAACTATTTCTGATCTTTTTCTACTGATATTATACATGTAATTACAACTTTATATATATATATATATATATATATATATAGGCCTTGGTGCCTTTTATCAAAAAAAAAAAAATTACAATCATATCATCCATTTACCACTTTATTAAAACATTTATCATTTATAATTAATAAATTAATCATTTAACATCATTATTTTATCATTTATTTATCATTTCTTATTACATCATTAATCATTTATTAATTAATTATTATTTATTATTTTCCATATTTGATCCATTTAATTAACTAATTATCCATTTTCAATAATATTTTTTTAATTTTCACCTCATTAGTTAATTTCTAATAAATTGGAAACTTCTTCCCTCAAGAGTTGACTTTGTCTTTGAATGGAAACTTCTGATTCTCGTTTATTCATTTATTAAATAAAATATTTCATTATTATCCTCCTAGGAGATTTAAATGGAAAATTTCTAGTTTCTCTTGAGTTGACTCCATAGTGGGTCCAATCTTATCCCCATCTTTCATTTAATTTTTCTTGAATATCAAATCCACTCTATAAAAATCTATTTTCAATCAAATACAAGGTTATGTTGTTTAATTTCCTTGACATTCCTAAGAAAATCAACATAATAAGCTTTACATTGAAATTGATATTTAGGATTTGATTTATATTTTGTGTTTCAATTTATTTTTTATGTTTTCCAATTGCCTTGCTTACAAAAATCACCATCAATAATGAGAGGGATGTTAAATGAGTTATGAACTATCATGTTTCATAACTCAAATATTTACCCATTTTCATTAAAATCATAAAAAGAGCACATATAAAATCTAAATTCCTTTTTATCAATATAATCTAATGAACTCTATTACATGGTGAACAACTAGAGATAATAAATTGACCCATTTATTTAGAAGAAATATAACTAAGCTATTTATATTCTTATGATTTGTGTTGAACTTAATAAAGTTCCTTCAAATTTATATTCTTTAGATTTGACCTTGTAGAGAAGCATATTGTCAATGCTTCCAAGAATACCATAGAACATTGTAACAATTGCTTGTATATCATAGGATTCAAGGTCCTTCACATTCTAGCCAACATATTTGATGTTCATTTAGGTTTTAGGCAAGAATTGAGGCTTTTATATAGTCTTTAGAAGTAGACTTGCAACATTTTCTTATCCCTTTTTTTAGGTTGTATCCACCCCAAACTATTGCTCAATATATTTCCTCTTCATAGAATTCCCAACTTTATCTCCTAAACAATACATTTTTTAACCAAGTGACTCTTTCTCTTTACTTCCACACTCTACAAGGTGTTTTATAACTATTTCATCTATGGGTTTTTATTTTTATAGCTAAATATTTATTCTTTTAGACTCAGCCACATACCTAGTTTAGAAACATATGGCAAAGGCTTTGAAAATACAATATTTCAAAACATTTGAGATAGTCATGAGCCATACCATATTTTTATTTATTACCAATTTTTATTACAATATCTATCTTATCAAATTCCCTATCCTTTTGGTTAGTTGAAGTATAGATGAATTCATACTCTATGGAGGACTCCTAATCATTTCCTATTTGTAAGGCCACTTCTATTTGTATATAATCATTGATACCTTCTAAATCGGTTTACATTGATATGTTCTAATTGGGTTTTCCTTCAAGTTTCACATTTTATTTCACAAGGCTAGGAGGGGGTATTCTCTCCTGAGATACCCATCTATTTTCCATAAAAAACAATGATAATAATCCTTCAATTTTTCTATTAATGCAATAAAAAATTTCCTCCATTTGATAATAGAGAATATCAATAAACTCAACATGAAGGTTTAAAGGCATTAAGTTCTTGACATTCATGTGGGCTAAGGTGATTACAATATCATTAACTTGAAATATATCCCCAAATAGTTGTAGATAATATTTGAGTAGATACTATAACTATAGATGTACACTAGATATTTTAATCTATTTGGGTTAAAATTTCATAGAAACTTCATTTTGTTTAATTTTAGGGTTCCAAGATAAGGCCTTAAAAAATATCACACATTCTAGAAGTTTTGTTTCAATACTTTAGTCTCAATTATAAATCTTTTAAACAAAAATATGAATAAATTCATTTGAATCATTCTACAAAAGAAAACATAAGTGCCTAATTTTTTTCTCAATATAAAGGAAACTTAATCATCACAAAAAATTCTATATAGGAGAGCTTTCTTATTTAAATAGACAGAAAATAATGAAGCTTCTTAATCTTTCCTCTTTTTTTTCACAATATTTTTCATATCTTTGTTAGGTGAAATGACCATGCATTTCCTAGAAGAGTGAGTAGACTTACCTTGTTCCTCTCCTTATTCAAAAGATATGTCATTTTCAAACATGTATTTGTTTTGTCATTGATGTTAATACCATGTAGAGAAATAAGTAATTTCTAGGATTGTATTAGTCTCTTCTACTATAATAGCATATGTGGAAGACTTTTTGAAGGTTTTGT
Source organism: Sequoiadendron giganteum (assembly GCA_007115665.2). Lineage (NCBI taxonomy): Eukaryota > Viridiplantae > Streptophyta > Pinopsida > Cupressales > Cupressaceae > Sequoiadendron > Sequoiadendron giganteum. The sequence goes on along the minus strand of CM021109.1, from coordinate 225,998,158 downwards.
CAATATGATGAATTGTTTCCCCTTCCATACAATTGTCATTTTTATTTCCCTCAAATATTTTCTCATTATCAAATTAATGTGCAATCGAATGGCTAGCCAAAACCTATTCTACATGCTTGGGAAATTCACCTTATTCAATTGCATTAAGAATCAAGATGGGGCTGTTTCCTAAGAAGCTATATTGACACCCTAAATAAGACTGCGTACACCCTACATGTGCACATAAAAAATTCAATACAACTTACCAAGTACTAATGTCACATCATAATAAATTTGGGAGGTACTCACATTTCATGGAAAAAATTAGAAGGCATGAATAATAGAAATTTAGAAAACAAGCATTTTACCTAAAAAAAAATTCCTTTTGTTTAATGTCAGGGTTCCATGATAAGGCTTTAAAAAATGACCACATATTCTATCATTTTTATTTTAATACTCTAATCTCAATTATAAAGGTTTTAAACAATAACATGAACAAGTTCATATGAATCATTCTACAAAAGGAAACATAAATGCCTAATTTGTTTCTCAATATAAAGGAAACTTAATCATAAAAAAAAAGAAAATAATAAAGCTTCTTAATCTTTCATCTTCCTTTTTCACAATATTTTTTATATCTTTGTTAGGTAAAACGACCATGCATTTCCTAGAAGAGTGATGAGAATTACCTTGTCCCTCTCCTTATTTAAAAGATAGGTTATTTTCAAACATGTAGTTGTTTTCTCGTCCATTTTAACATCATGTAGAGAAATACGTAGTTTCTAGAGTTGTATCATGCTCTTTTGCTAGAATAGCCAATGTGGAAGACTTTTTGAAAACTTTGTCAATATGATGAATAGTTTCCCCTTCCATAGAATTATCAATTTTATTTCTCCCAAATATTTTCTCATTACCAAATTCATGTGCAATCAAATGGCTATCCAAAACCTATTATGCATGCTTGGGAAAATTCACCTTATTCAATTGCATTAAGATTCAAGATGGAGTGGTTTCCTAAGTTATGTAGACATCCTAAATAAGACTACATACATCCTACATGTGTACATAGAAAATTCAATACAACTTAACAAGTACTAATGTCATGCCATAATAAATTTGGGAGGTACTCACATTTCATGGAAAATTTAGAAGACATGAATAATAGAAATTTAGAAAACAAACATTTTACCTAAAAAAAAACAAATAGTTTAAAAGAAGAAACTAAAAAAAATACAAAGATGAACCAAGGGAATGGAGGTAACCAAATTTCATTCAAATCTAATGAAGGAGAACAACTCTACAAATAGCAATAGAGGATTAATTTAGTCTTCTCAAACCATGACTAAGGCTTTCATTAACCTCTCCTTATTCATATCTCATTTTAATAATTAAAAGCCTTTTAAAGGTTATGCATGGATTTTTCTATATCTATCTATGATTCAAAAGTTCAACAATGGATGGGGTTTGCAATCCAAATCTACCTTATGAAAACAAATATTTCATACTATATAGATAGCCATTTTAGATTATAATCTTGCTCATTTTATCGAGTGTATTCTTTATCATAGTCTCCCCATTAGATTTTATTTGAATCCACATAGGTGTTTCTAGTAACCACTATCCTATTTTGGTCATACTAAAAGACTCAAGTACCTTTTCTAGTCTTCCCCATAGATCAAAGTAGTTTGGACTTGGATAATAATTATTTTAAACCATTTAGACTTAAACTATCTTCATGGCACATGATTCTTGTGGATGATTGACCATGAATGTAAACCCAATTTACACAAATTTGACATACTTTCAAAGTGAATATTTGTTCAATATTTAGAAAGATACATGATCAACTTTATTTTGAAAATGATTCTTTTTAATATTCTTCTATAGATTTATATGCAAGCTAATAAAACTAGCCTAAAAATTACACATTTATAGACTTTTATTATACATAATGTACCTATACTACTAAATGCATGCCACATTCGTCTCTAACAATGATCCTTCATTACCTCAAATACACATATGATTACAACCACAATGTTTTTAACATTTAAAATATTAAATTATCTAGACTTTGACTTGCAATACCATTCCACTCTTTTATAGATATGATACAATACACTTGTTTATACAAAATAATATAAGATACCATGAAAAAAAAACAAAAAAACTTTGTTTCTTCTATATGCTTTAAATTTTATTGTTACCCTATTGGAGGAACAATATAATAAAATCCAGGGAAGAGATATGTTGCAGGAGCGAAGAGACTACACTTAGCCACTTCTCATTGTCGATATCCACAAGTTGTAATCCATTCGGTCATTATCATTTAACTTTATTCAGCGAGCCTGTGAGAAGACAAAATAAGAGATTGGATTCGACATTATATTCACTGTATCACATAGTACATAAATTTTGAACTTTGCAAAAATTATTCATAGCTAGATTTTTAAGATATTAGAGTAACCTTTGAATTAGGAAATGTGTACATTTGAATTGATCAATGTTTAAATAAGTTAGGAATCTCTATCCTAAAACTGAAAGTGATTATTTAGTTTCTAATCATGTTTCAATTTCTTCACCCCATAAAAATATTATTTTGGTGTTACTCATTTCTTTATTTTCAGTGTTTTAATGTTATTGTTTATGTGTTATGGATATTTGGGTTGGTTGTGTGTGGTTGTGTGTACATATATACATAGACATATATGTATATATATATAATTTTTTTTTTTTGATATTCTAATTGATTTTTATTTTGAATTCATTTTTCAATCATCACTTTAAAGTATTTTGGTTTTATTTTAGTTCATTCATGGATACAAAATTTATTGAGAGCTATCCAACCATGAGATCTTAACATAACAACACATAGTCAATGCATAGTCAAATTATTTATCATTTTGATGACAATAAACTAGATTCAATATATATGCTTGATACTTAGAATTGCATGCATACTTTCTACCACTAGGGTTTACAATTAAATTGGGCCTCAATTAGATACAATACACAATTCAAGCACTTCATATGAGTGCAACCATGAACATTGGTATGCTTTGGTATCACCCTCTTTCTTTGCTATGAAATATTAGACATTAATTGGTCTTCATATCTCTCCTTGCCCTATATTCCCATGCACAAATTAATTAGACCTCCTTGTATAGTGTATCTTTGGTGTAAAAGGTTCTAGACCATCCTAGACTAAGAATTATGTTTCCAAACTTAATGTGGTCATAAATATGAACCTCCCTAGGACCAATAACATTGTGGGTGTCATAAATGCTAGAAAAAATCTTGAATGTTTACTACATGATTCAACAAGGTCTTCCTTAAGAATATTTAGGAAGGTGTTGTACACCTTGCACAAAATATAAATTATTTTTTGTGGTTCACCCCAAGTGGTGTAATGTGACACTTCAGATTGCTTTATATTTTGTTTAGCATTTGTTATATGTGATATTTAAAAACAATAATTTAATGTATATATGTGGGTCACATTAAGACATGTCATCCTAAGCACACAATTAATTAAGGGTCATTTTAAGATCTAGTGTTAATCTTGGGTATTGACTATGGGAAATCCCATTTGGGTAGACTAATTACGAAACCTAGTAACCAATTTTTCAAGTTGACTCTTGTATATTTATATATAGCACCTTGGGGATGTTTGAATAGAAAGCTACTCATAGATGGTTAGATGTTCTTTAAATTAATCTTAAATGTGAGTTTCAAATCTCTTTAAAAACATAGAAGGATTTTCTTTTGCATCAAGATTTTGTACTATGAATACATATAAGAGTAATGTTTCTTGGTGGTTTTTTCTCTTGAAATGTTTCCCACATTAAATATGGTTTTTGTGTGTTAGAAGATTGAATTGTTTGTGAGTTTCTTGGGTGTTTTCATTGATGTCAATCCCTTGTATAAAGAGAATGTTGGAATGGTTGGTATTGATGTGAATACATGTTGGTGTTTTCATTGTTGTCCTACTTCAGTATAGTTGTAGAGGTTGTTGGTCTAACTAGTGTTTAGGGAGATTGTTGTAGTTGGAAAGTGTTGCATATTGTAGATGTTATAGATGTGTTGTAGAGATGTTAGTAATGTTGTTGATGAAGTTGGTTCACTTGTTTTCCAAGTGCTTTTGAGAAAATTTAAATAAAAGAGAGTTCAATGTGACATAGTGTTGTTCAATTTTTTTATATTCATTTCTTCATGATTGAATATATACTCATGTGATTTAAATTTGATGATTAGATGTGTTCAAAGGTGTCATACCTAGATTTGTAGGTTATGGATCGTATTACAGTGGAAGATGTGTTTGATAGTATGTATGTCTAGTGAAACATGGTGTTTGGGAGAAAAGAGATTGCTTTGCATTTCTCCACAATGAAGGTTTTGGTGATGCAAATTTGGGAACATGCTTATATAATTTGTATCTACCTTCCTTTGAATTTTTAGGTGTTGAGTTGTTCCGTAAAGTTATCAATTTTTTTGGATATTTATGCCACATTGTCTGGTTGCAAAGAATGAAGTTGTTCTTGAGTTTCAGGTGGTTGCACTAGTTGTGGTGAATATTATGATGATGTGGAATATTTTGAGATGTTTTGGAATGTTTTTGTGTGGTTTTTGAGATGTTTCTAGACTTGGAGAGGTGTGTTTGGAGTCGCATGTTAGTGTTAGTGCAGGTTTGGTCGACCTAGTGTCCTAGTGCTAATTGTAGAGGATAATTGTTGTTTGAGGAAGTGTTGAGAAGCCTATTTATGTAGATTTGGGTCCCAATTAAGTAGTGGCATGGTCTTCATTCAATTTTTTACTTGGTGGAAGTGTTTGGTGTTGACCTATTTGATGTTGCATGGTTGAGGTGCACACGTTTCCTTAAGGCTAACCTAATTGAGATTGTCTTAGGTCACGAAGGGTATAAATGTAAGGAGAATATTTTTGTGGATGGATAGTAGATTGTGTGATGCAAAATATGTGAATGTGATCAAGTGTGATAATCTGAGTGCAAGACTTAATTCCTATGACTTCCTAATGCAGTGAGCAAAAGGTGCCTACATTTCAATCTATTTGATGAGTTGTTTGTGCTTTAGTGGAATTGTAAATTTGGCATATGAGAGATGCATTATTAGTATTTCAAATTGGCAATGAGCCACCCCTTCTTCTACTCTTCTTTCTTTTGTAAAATAAGTCCTTTAGTAGTGAGCCTTTCTTTATCTTTCTGAGTAGTGATCCCTTGGCAGTGAGCCTTATTGTATTTGGTATTACAATTCATATGTTAGTGAGCTAATCCTCACCATGGTTTTTACCTTATTGGGTTTTCCACATAAATTATGTATTATTATGCGTTTGGATGTGTTTACATTATTGGTTTATGTGTTTACATTCTGGTAATGCATTATAAGGGTTTAATGGATGTTAAGGCTTTAAGTGCTAATGAAAATTTGAATGTTAATGAGGGTTTTTGATGTTTTAAAGTACGCAATTGATTCACCCCCTCTCAATTGTCTTGTGCATCTAGAAATTAGTATAAAAATTGTGGTTCCCATGAAGAAGCTTAACCACTTGAGGTATATCCGAATGGCACATACAAAGGGTTTCAAAGCTCCTTTGTTCGATGGAATAAATTTTACCTACTAGAAAGCTAGGATGGAGTCCTTTATGGTTTCTCTTGGATTTGGAGTTTGGTAGTCTATTGAAGAAGGTTATACTATGCCTACAAATGGTACAACAAGTGATTATGAGATCAAGTATTATGAAAATAATAGAAAATCAATAAATGTAATCCTAAGTGATCTTTTTGATTATAAACTTGGAAAGGTGATAAGTTTAAAGTTTGCTAAAGAGATCTAGACAAAGTTGGAAGGTATTATTGGATTTTGTGGTTGCATTTCTGATATGTAGTTGTCATTGATGTCAACACTATTAGAATTGGTGATTCTAAAGGTTGTATATATTGAGGATATTGAGAAAATTGTAATAAAAATATTACAGGCAGCTAGTGAAGTTGAGAAGGTTAGAGTGATGAAAATTTTTGTACGTTGATTTTTTAGGTGTCATGCATTAAATGCTTTGTTTTCAATCCTATCTATTATGTTGTTCGAAATTTTTAGTGGTATGCATCAAGAATTGAAAAAGTTATGAAGATTTGTGTTCCTACAGTTATTTAGTTTCTGTAGCAAGTGTTTCTGGAAGATGTGATCACAATTATGGTGAATTTGGTTGTTGCGTATGATTTTGAGATGTTCAGTAATGTTTCTAGATCATCCTCTATCAGTTTAGTACATCCGCATTGATCAGAGCGCTTGTGATTGAATATTTTTCCATGTATGTTCAAGTTTTTATTGTTCTTAGCCGACATGATGGTGATAGCGTGTTGTGGATCTCTATGGATTAATACTTTATTGATTGGCATGTTCGAAGATGTTTATATGGGTCCTCACTATGTTGTGACCAACTTGTGTTGGTGCGCATTAAGATTTATTTATGTATTGAGGTCGATAGTTTTAATTTATTCTTTATTTGTGGCCAACAGAGTAGTTGATGTAAATCCGTGTAGTGGATATATAAGAGTGGTTGCTTTCCTCATTTTGAGGTATGATTAGTGTGTGTGTGTGTGAAGTACATGTGTGAATAAAGATCAAATCATTTAGGAGCATAGCAGAGTGTGAAAGAGATTGAGAAAAGTGTGGAAGAGTTTGACCAGAGTGTGTAGAAGTTTTTATGTGTCGAATCAAAACTGTCATCAAGCTTTTGTAGAAGAAAATTTCTTAGTTCAACCTCATCATATGGACTTAATCTGACTATATTATGTAAGGCATTGAGCCTTCCTCTAGGCATTGAGCTCTAGGCAGTGTGCCTGAATGCATGTGCATTCCCTATTTATTCATCATTATACTTTTAATAGGGTATAATCTTGTGGACTAACATCCACCGTCATTTTTCCCCTAATAGGGTTTCCACATATAAAATATTGGTGTCCATGTGTCTCTGATGTGTTATTGATTTATTCTTGCAATGTTAATTATTAGATCTAAGATTAATGGTTGATTAATGTTGAATAAGTTTGATTTTGTCAACAACTGATTCACCCCCCTTCTCAGTTTTCTATCCTTGTTTTTCCAACAATTGGTATCAGAGTCGGTTCCCCTAAAGGGAAAGCTTAACAACTTGAGGTGATCTAAGATGGAATCTTACAAGAAGGATATCCCTAGATTCAATGGAGCAAACTACTCTCTGTGGAAAATCAGAATGGAATGTCATGTGAAGTGTATTGGTGAGCCTTTCTGGAAGATTACAAAGAGTGCATATACTATTCCTCATAATGGTCCCTCTACTACTAATGAAATCAAAGAATCTGAAACAAATACCAAGGCTATTGAATCATTGTTGAGTGCTTTAATAGATTCAGACATGACAAATGTGATAGGTCTGAAGACTACACATGAGATCTGGAAAAAGTCGGAAACATTGTATGAAGGAGATGCACTAGTGAAATTTGCTAAGCTACAAAGTCTAAAAGGAAAGTGGGAGGACAATGAAGATGAGTGAAGATGAGAACATCCTCTCTTTCTCTCAAAAGATAAATGAACTAGTGATGAGCATCAGATGTGTTGATCAAGTCTTAGATGAAGAAGAGATTGTGGCTAAAATACTTAGATCTGTGCCCCCTTCCTACAAAACAAAAGCTCGTGCTATTGATGAACTCGAGACAGTGACAAATGTAACAAGAGACATGTTGATTGGAAAACTTGTTGCCTTTGAGTTAAGTGAATTTGGTGAATCTACTCCTAGGCCCAATTTGCATTCAAGGCTACTGTATTTGGAAAAAGAAATTAGAGATATGATCCGAGAGAGAGTTCCTAAAGGACATTCAAGTATGAATATGAGATGAAACGAATTGAAGATGAAGAAAAAGAATTAGAAGAATTGGAAGCATTGATTGTGAAAAGAGAAGCCAAAGGTCATGGTAAGTACAAAGGAAATTTACCTATCAAATGTTTTTCTTGCAATAAAATAGGTCATTTTGCATCAAGGTGTCCTGAAAGAGTCTCTAAGTATAAACTTGGTAAGACTAGATTTCAAAAGAAATGTTGTTATGCTAAAGAAGGTGTTATGAATGATGATACTGATAAAGAAACTGGAAATGAAGATGAATGGGTATTCATTTCTATCAAAGAAAATGGTCAGGTGTCCACTGAATCTACTAGTAATGTGAATGTTGAGAAAGCTCTTGCAGAAAAAATTGAAGAAAAGGATGAGTGGGTAATTGATAGCGGATGCTCACATCATATGATTGGTGATAAAAGCAAGTTTGTAAGCTTTGAAAAATATGATGGTGGTGTTTTAAGATTTGGAGACAACACTTATGGTGTGATTCATGGCCAAGGCACTATTTCTTTTGGTGGTAAGCACAATACTGATGATGTTCTTTATGTAGACAGTTTAAATCATAACTTGTTGAGTGTTGGAGAGATGGTAGAAAAAGGTTACAATCTTTAGTTCAAGGATGGTAAGTGCAGAATAAGGGGAAGTTTTGGAAATATGATTGCTTCAGGTACAAAGACAAGAGGTAATATTTTTCACTTGAGTGCTACTAGTGAAATTTGTTTAATTGCTCAAGTTGATGTAAGTTGGTTATGGCATAGGAGGTTGTGTGTGTCATGTGAAATTTGATAGCATTGTCAAAATAAGCTCTACTAAAGCAGCCAGAGATCTTCCTAAGTTAGTAAAGCCTACTAACTCTATGTGCAAGGAATGTCATATGGGAAAGCAAACTAGAAATTGCTTTCGGAGCAAATAGTATAACTCTAATGGAGTACAGGACTTGATACATACTTACTTAATTGGTCCATCTAGAATCAATTTTTTTTAAGGTGAAAGGTACTTTATGTTGTTTATTGATGATTACTCTAGAATGATATGGGTTTCTTTCTTAACAGGAAAACATGAAGCATTAGAAAAGTTCAAAAGCTTCAAAGCTATGGCAAAAAATGAGACAGGTCAAAAGATCAAATGCCTAAGGTCAGACAGAGGTGGTGAATTCACTTCTCAGGAATTCAATTCCTTTTGTGAAGAGAATGGAATCCAAAGACAACTATCTGATCCCCAAACCCCTCAACAAAATGGAGTTGTTGAAAGAAAGAAAAAAACCGTTCTAGACACTGCTAGAACCATGATGCTGGAAGAAACTATTCCTCATTTCTACTGGAGAGAAGTTGTAAGCACTATTGTGTATACCATTAACCAATTAAATGTCAATGATAATGTTGGTAAGACCCCTTTTGAGCTATGGTTTGGTTATAAGCCTACTTTCAAATATTTCAAAAAAATTTGAAGCAAATGCTACATTAAGAGAGATGATGATATAGGCAAGTTTAATGCTAGAAGTGATGAAGGAATCTTTTTAGGCTACTCTACTAAGAGAAAATCTTATTGGTGCTTTAATAAAAGGTTGAAGAAAATGGTTGAAAGTGAAAATGTCAAAGTTGATGAAGATATTGATAGACCATCCAGATGTAGTGGATATGATTCAGATGATCAACATGATATTTATAATAATGGAAATAATGTTTAGACACATAATCAACTTCAAATTTTTTCAGTGAACCAAGGGAATCAAGAAGCAGAAACTAGCAAAAGTGCAGAAGAAAGAACACAAGAACAAGAAGTCAGAAAAAATCCTAAAACTCTCGAGTACGTAAGGTGAAATCATTCTAACAGTCAGATCATAGGAGATAAGAGCAAAGGTGTGAAAACTAGAAAAATAATTTTAGAAGAGTATTGTCTAATTTCCAAAATAGAGCCTAGCAATATCAATGAAGCATGCAAAGATGAATATTGGATGGAAGCCATGAAAGAAGAACTAATGTAGATAGAGAAAAATGATACATGGGATCTTGTTCCTAGACCTCAGAAAAAAATGTGATTGGAACCAAATGCTGTTTTGAAATAAGCTAAATAAACAAGGTGAAGTGGTCAAAAACAAAGGAAGACTGGTTTGCAAAGGGTACTCACAGAAGGAAGGTATTGATTTTGAAGAAAAAATTTCCCCTATTGCTAGAATTGAAGTTGTAAGATTATTTATTGCTTATGTTTCTTTCAAGAATTACAAAGTCTATCAGATGGATGTAAAGTCAACATTTCTAAATGGTGAGCAAGAAGAAGAAGTTTATGTTGAGCAACCAGATGGATTTCAATTGATTGACAAAGAAAACACGGTATGTTGATTGAAGAGAGCTCTATATGGACTTAAGAAATATTGTACTGAATAAATACTTGTTGAAGCTTGGATGCAATAAAGGTACTGCTGATAGCAATCTGTATTTCAAGTTGTATTAGAATAAAGAGTTGATCATTGAAGTCTTTGTTGATGACATTATTTTTGAAGGTGATGATGATTTTTGTATGAAGTTTGCTGATGAAATGAAAAGTGAGTTTGAAATATCAATGATAGGAGAACTGAAATTCTTTCTAGGACTGCAAATTTTTCAATTAGATGATGAAATTTTTATATCTCAGTCTAAGTATGTGAAAGAGTTACTGAAAATTTTTGGTATGAAAGATTCAAATCTAGTTGGTACACCTATGATAATCGGATGTAAACTCACACAGAATGATGATTCTCCTAAAGAAAATCAAACAAGATATAGATCAATGTTTGGTGGATTACTCTACTTGACTCAGACCAGGCCAGATATAATGAATGTTGTATGCATGGTTGCTAGATATCAAGTTGATCCTAAAGAGTCTCATGTGACTACAGTGAAGAGAATCTTCAAATACCTGAAAGGAACAATTGATCTTGGTATTTGGTATCCTAAGGATGATGATCTTACCTTGAACACTTTCACCGATGCTGATTGGGTAGGAGATGTGAATGACAAGAAGAGTACTAGTGGTGGTGCATTCTTCTTAGGAAAGAAGTTGGTATCTTGGCTAAGAAAAAAATAGAATTCCATTTCATTATCTACTACTGAGGCAAAATATATTTCTACTGCAAAAAGTTGTACTCAAGTATTATGGATGAAGAAGATGTTGAGAGATGTTATAATTGAGTATGAACCCATTGCCATATTCTGTGACAACTCAAGTGCCATAAACATTTCTAAGAATCCAGTATTACATTCAAAGACAAAGCACATATCCATCAAATATCACTTCTTGAGAGATAAAGTAAGTGACAAAGAAGTCAGACTGGAGCATATACCTACCAAGGAGAAAATTGTAGACATATTTACTAAGACATTGCCTAAGGATACTTTTGAGTACCTCATAGGCAAGTTAGGGGTGATTTCCCCTCCTAATAAGAACTAAGTGATGTAGGTATTTGCATCAGTCTGTGAATTCATAGCCATATCTTATTCTGGATTGATGTTGTGGTGGCTTCTACTCAAGGGGAGTAGTCAGATGTGCTAAATATGTGGTTCAAAGCTTGTGTACCTTTGACATTTGATGTCAAAGGGGGAGAAGAACAATGTGAAAAACTCTTGAAGTAAGGGGGGGAAGAGTCAAGAAAGGTAGAGAAGAACTTTAAGAGGAGAACTATAGATCAAAGGGAGAGAAGTTTATGAATAGCTAGTTGTGTTGATGGTATTACTTTTCACATCATGCATTTCTAGCAAGGTCAAAGGGGGAGATTTTTGGATGTTGTGGTTGCATTATTGATATGTGGTTGTCATTGATTTCAACACTATTAGCATTGGTGATTTTGAAGGTTGTATATATTGAGGATATTGAGAAAATAATAATAGAAACATTACAAGAAGCTAGTGAAGCTGAGAAGGTCACTATTGTATTTGACTCCAATTTCTAATGAATATTTATTAGAATATCAATAATCTATTGTCGAAATATCGATGAATCATTGAAATAATTTTTGTCGCTAAATTTTTGTCGCTTTCCCGACTAGCTTTAAAATGTCAAAATCACGACTCAGTTTTGTCGATTGCAACCATGAAAAAAGGGCCCTGGTGTTCATCGGAATATCGACACAAATTTCTTCGATTGAGTGATGAACAATAGCCATAACACAAGTGGCATGCCTTTGCTAGAGTATCGGATCAACAATAGAATTTCATCGAAATTGCAACGAAATAGGAAATTTGTTACAACGAACATTTCATTGGACGTTTTGCAAATATCAGTGAAAGATCAAGACTATTACAACTATCAAAATTACCTAAGAAGATATATTGGGAGGACTGGCCTCTGGTCTCAGTGATAAGGTTTCATCGGTGAGATACTCATCTTGTCTCATCAATGAAGCACGAGGGAAGCATATCAGCAAGACATAGACCATTGGAGTAAGTTATGAATGTCTACCCGACCCACTATGTCATGCCGATAAGATTACATCGGTAGGAGTCTTCGTGACATACTTGAGATCAAAAGAACAACAACAAAAGTATGTCAAAATTGCAACAAAATAGGCAAGTCATTACAACAAAAGTTTCATCAGACGCTTTTCGAGGTGCGTCAAAATTTCAACGAAACAATGCAGTTTTTTAAAAAAAAACTATTCATTCAAATGTAGGCATATCGGTGAAAGATTATATATAGGTAAAAGCTTCAATAATTCTATATAGTTTTTCCCATGTGTCAAAATGGGAGTCAATGTGCCAACTTGGCCAGCTCGGCACATGGATGGGCACTCACATCATCAACAAAGGACATGCGGCCGAGTCACTAACATCAAACCCCATTTCCAAATTAGGGGATTGAGCTGCCAAAAGATAGGAATAATCACTAACAAAAGATTAAAATGATAATCAATGCCACATGCGGGAGCAGATGCAATTTATTTCACCATGGTTCAAGAAATCAAGTGGCCTCCTTGGAAGAATAAAATTTTCAAGACATCCCGAGTGAGCGATGGTACATGGAATGAAAACTTGGAGCGAATAGTACTCACTAAAGTAAGAGAAGGAACCAAGAATGGTGGGAGGTATAGAATGAAGTAATGCTGGCAGGTTGGCCCTCTACTTAGTTGAGACAAAAGCCCAATTATTTAAGGAGAAGCACCTAATATCCTTTGCACTCAAAAATGGAGACTCCCATTAAGTTAAAATGCTGGAGACCGGAAGCAACATTCACTAGGTTTATCTTAGACCAGAGGCTGAAGTATATCTACCTAAACAAGGATATCTTGTGCCTTGAAGCTGTGCGAATGGAGTTGGGTCAAAAGTTTTGTTTCTCAAGAAATAAAACAAGGGTAAACTCAGACATTTTGTTGTGCTTCCTAGCATCCCTAATGCACTTGAACATTGCAAAGGTCTGGTGCCTGCTCCTCCCGAGGATGGTCTTCATGACCAGGATACTGGAAGAAGACTTGGATGTGGGGGTCATAGCAAGTCTTGGAGTCAGGATACCATTCCCTGAAAACATGAATAAGATGTTCCAAGAAGGAGTTGCAGTGGATTTGTAACCATTCATCCTGGATGTCGAGGGAGAGCAGTTGGCTCGTCACCGACACTAGGCGAATCTTGGAGCGGCCTTCCTCTGCAAACGACTAGGAGTCATTGAAGTTCAAGGCATTCAATGACTAAGGGAGTTTTTGGACCTGGTGGAAATGATGGCTTTCTATGATGAAAATATTTGAAAACTCAAGGGAATTCAATATTTTTTGGCAATCAACTAGGGATAGTCTGTGTACAAATTTTGTAATTGTAATTAGTGACTAGCATAGCCCAGAAGCAACATTTTCAGATGTATTTTGATTGATATTAATATATGCAGCTTGACTATTGATTTCTATGATCAAAATGTGTTTTCAAATGTATTTTGAATTAAAAAACTTCAAGGTTATTAATTCATGTCATTCTATACATTCTACAAATCTAAGTTGAATGCAATTAGTTTGTAAATACTACTAGTCATCATCAACACTAACAACTTTAAAGTCACAACTATTGGTACAATATTGATAAAAATATTGGGAATTATATAAACCACTACTATCACAACTATTGAAACATGCTCAGGTACTGGGTCCTCTCCCATAGGTTAAATTAAGGAAAACATTATTGTAAACACAATATGTATAGAATAATATGAATGTAAAGGAAAATGGATATTAGCAAAACATAAATGTAAATAAAAGTAGTGTGAGCACAAAATGAATCTAAATTGGTCTTGAATAAATAAAATCATACCCAATTAACATTAAGTTATACTGAGCTTGTACTCATTTCCATTGTCAATCTTGAAGGTTACTCTGATGCCTTCTGTAGAAACTCTCTGGCCACAAGGCAAGAGAAGGTAGGAAAACCAAGCGTATATTGATGACTTCTTGACAATCAAAAAGAAACAAGCAACCAGTCAACCCTATTAGAACAGAATAATCTTATGAATTGATTTTATTTGTTTTACTAGCTAATGGATAGTGGACCTATTTCTCTTGAATTGAGATACTACTAAGATGTGTTGACTGGTTATTTTAGACTACCGATATTCTGCTTCAATCTCTATAAGTTATTTTTTTCTTAAATATATTCAAGGTAAATCAGCAAAAAAAATCCCTAATCTCTTAGAAATTATGCAGATTATTTTGTTAATACTTCTCCATTTTGATATTTTCTTTCAAAAATTCATAGAAAGATATGTAATGCCATATTTGAAACATACATATTTTAATTTTACTAGTTCTAAAATTATAGGATATGATTCCAACAATTATGAAATGCATTGGCAATATGCTGGATGAATGAAGTAAACTATGCAATTGACAGGTGTAAAGAAAAATTCCTTAACCCTTTCCAGCATCCTTCTTTCCTATTCTAAAACATGTGCTTTGGAACAGGGCATGAAAATCCATCTAAGTATAATGAAAAGGAGATTTTTGTCAGTTATTATATTACAGTAAGTTGAATGAATGTAAGTAGAGAAATTTTTGCATACCTACAGATGGTACAAAATTTCATGGTCAAGTGGAAGCCTCCCATCAACAACAAGATCCAAATATATGTGTATCTATCACAATCGAGCCTCTAAACCCTTCAAAGTTATCAAATTTTCCACTAACCTATTATGCACAAAAGTCAAATTTTAGAGTTATGTCACAACTAAAAACAAAATAAATAGAGCTTTGAAACCAAATCCACACACAACACAATGTGGTATTCATACAAATCCATACAAACAAACTAAACTTAGAACATTGGAATGGAAACAACTTCAAATTATGATGCAGAGCATGGATTCCCTTTACTCAACTAGAGGCACATTTCACAATAATGGGTTCTTCATCTAAAACATTTGTACGAGGTTCAAATAGTAAAGAGATTGATGAAAGATAGAGGAATTAAAAAGATACTTGGATGTAGTTGTATTGAAGGCTGTAAATTGGTACATGTTTTTTGTGTAGGAGACATCACATCCACAAACATGGCAGAGCTATGCAAAGTAGGAGAAATTGGCTTGGAAAATGAAGGCATCAAGGTATAAAGAATCATTTTTTTGCCACCAAAGTGAAAATTTAGCACTTTCTTT
The DNA here is from genome assembly GCA_007115665.2 of Sequoiadendron giganteum. Taxonomy (NCBI): domain Eukaryota; kingdom Viridiplantae; phylum Streptophyta; class Pinopsida; order Cupressales; family Cupressaceae; genus Sequoiadendron; species Sequoiadendron giganteum. The sequence continues at coordinate 225,982,693 of CM021109.1, read as the reverse complement.
CATCTTTGCATATTGGTTTGATGCTTCAAATGATGCATTTCTTATATTGAAAAGTGCATTACCTTATTGAGCTTCTCTTTGTTTCGAGAATAGTTTAATATTCTCTATTTAATAGGGCCAACCATGTGACGGTGGAAGCTCATTTGGCCCCTCCCCCCCTCACATCACTTTCAATTCCCCATACTCAATCATATAACATTAATCATTCATTCATCCATCCATTAATAACATATAACATTCATTCATTCATCCTGCATTAATAACATATAGCATTCATTCATTAACATATTCACATTCATTCATTCATTCATCCATTAATAACATATAACATTCATTCATTAGCATATTCACATTCATTCATTAACATATAACATTCATTCTTTCAGTTTTTACAAATTATCAAAAATATGGTTGTCATAATATGATTACAATCACTTTTTTTTTGTTTCCTTTTTGTAGCTAAAAAAATCTGAAGTGGATTATCATTTTCTAAATAATTTGTCCCCCCTTCAGTTGTTCTGAGCTCTTCTCATGATCTTAATTTATGCCTAGTCGTGTACTCATGACGTGGATGTCATTGCAAGGGGGTGTCTGCTGCAATAGAAAAGAAATGTTAAATTGATATGTTTTATTATTATTGTTACAAGTATTTCATTAATTAAAAGAACATTAGAGTGGTGCTCTTTACCTGATGGGGCCACATCATGTTCCTAATCTTGTCTTATAGCCTTATACTCAATATGTTGAGCACTCTCTAAATCCTGATCTGGAGTTGAAACATGAAAGGTTACATTAATTAATACACCAACTGCAATTAAATATGTTTAAAAGAACATTAGAGTGGTCCTCTTTACCCGATGGGGCCACATCATGTTCATGATCTTGTCTAGCCTGATCATGCTCAACATGTTGATCATACTCTACATGCTCTAAAGTTGAAACATGAAAGGTTACATTAATTAATACACCAAATGAAATTAAAGATGTTTAATTGTATTAATCCATACTGCATTTTGTTTAGCACATGAATACATCTAGTACCGGGATGCACACCATGAATTTCATCTACAGGTTGTGCTCCACCCTCACCAGGATACATTCCAATGTCATGTGTAGTTTTATCATTGCTTTCCTATTTAAAATAAATAGGCACATAATTACTTTATGGTGGAAATTAATATTGAATAGATTGCACAAGTATTCAATTTTAAATAAACTTTATTGAGTTTATTTACCTGCATGTCGGATGCAGTGGAAGATTGTGTTTTCCCGGTCAAGACTCTTAGGGATTCAGCCAAGGCTCCATAGCCTTGTTGGAAGGCAATCTTCATGTCCTCTTCTATGGGCACTCTATTGAATTTAGAGCCCTGCATTTTTGCATAAGATCATGAATTTTTTTTCTATGGTGTGATAAAACCAAAATTGTTTGCAATATATTATTTGGATGCTCGTACTTTTTGTTCTTCTCTAAATGTGACCTATATTTGTCCCTCACATACTTTAGATAGGTACCATATTTTTTAAGGACCTTGGTTCGGTTGAATGTTTTATCACCGAACAACACAACTAAATGGTTAATGAGCTCATCTTTTAAATCTTGATTTTGGGCATTCCATCATGTACGTATGGTGGGCCCAAATACCTCCGATGTAATATTACTTATATTTTATAAAAAACATCATTTCCTACAAAATGATCATGGGATCATTAGTCTAAAAAGAGTGATCAATAAGTAAATTTCAATTGGATTATATATAATAATAATTAAAACATTTTAAAGTACCTAGGATCTTCTCTATCTTTATTGGAACAAAATCCTCGTTCACCACAAATGTGACCAAAAATGTTCCTGTACTAGTAATACGAGAAGATCCAGGAAATGCTACTAAAACATCACCAGTACTAGTGGCCTCTGTATCCCCAAGTACATGTCTTGATGCATGTTTTGGCATGTGTTCACTGCTAGAGGGTGCACTACCGAATGCCTACATGGTATGTGTTGTTGATATTTGATTCGACAATATAGGCACAGATGATGGGGTTGGATGATGTGATGTATGCACAGGAAGATCAGAATGGACACTTGTACTAACCCCTACTCCTTTGGCAGCACCTACAGTACCTTGATCATGGCCAACAACATCATGAGGATGCAAAAAATCCTATAAAAACAACACATATTTTATTTCATGACATAAAATAGTACAAAATAGAAAACCATGAATGAACTTATGTTATAATTAAAGACCTAATGACAACTTACTTGCGAGTTGTGTGCTCTCTCAGTCAATATTTTAACCCTCTCTCTTATCTCATATGTTTGAGGCACTATGAATAACAACTGAAGGATTTCTTCATTGCATTTTTTTTGGATCTTCCTTATCATATCGAGAGGGTTTTTTGAATATGTGATGTCATCATCACATAATAGTGACTACACCTCCCTATGGATGCTCTCCTCTACTGTTGGTTCCTTTCCCCAATCAACCGATTGCAACAAGAATATTAAAAACATTATCGAAATTAACCCAATAGACTCATAAAAAAAACATAATAATAAAACATTTTTCTCATATCTAATTTGTACAATTACAATGAGGTAAACTTGTCAATAGAAGTGCCTAAAGATGCATCACAATCTGTGCTCTAGGCCGGAGCCTTCGCTGTATGATTAATGTCCCACTGTGACAAAAATTAAATATAAAAAAACATTACTAAAATGAAACCAATAGACTTACAAAAAAAAAACATAATAATAAAATGGTATATTGGAGTCATTAATTGGAGGTTGGGTAAAATGGTATATAGTACATACCACCCCCATAGTAATTGTGTTTGTATCTAAGTGATTCAAATTATAATCAATTAGAAACTCTTACCCTACAGTTATTGATTTTATCGCACATACGAATACACGGTTTCCCTCACGCGCCTCAAATACGCAATTGGGTTGCTTATTTGTTGACTCATGATGTGTACTATTTATAAACCCTGCAATATTCCCTGATGCTTTTGGCCTTCCGTCAATGTACATAGCTACTCCTTTATTTTGATCCTTATCTTTTAGCTGTATATAATTTGTTGGCAATGCATACCTATGCATACTTCATGTATATCAAACCAACTGCATCCAATCTTTGTAACTGTAATAGGTTCTGACATACTCCATCAATTCAGTAAATTTTTCCTAACAAACCTTTATTTCATCCATGCAAAATAGGCCCAAACCATGTAATGACAATGGTGTTATGCAATATATCCTCTCATTAACATAAAAATCAGTGTTTATTGGAGGAAGTTCCTTGGGTACCTATTGTTTCCATAGATGTTTGTACCTCAAGGTCACCTTGATGTATCCTATGCTCTCATCATCATAAGAACATGACCCCCCTTCAGCAAGAAAAAATTCCATGCATTTATAGAATTTTCTTCTAATCTTTTGACCTCTAGTTGATCTCCCTCTTTTAGAACTACTACATGTCTCGCTTTCCTCTTCTCTTCCTGAATTTCCCTCGCTCGAAGAAGACAAATCTGACAAATACCTATTTGGTGGTACCTGCACTCGTAAGGATGTTGGATGAATTTCTTTCATGGTGATGTGATCCCAAGGTGACATCATGATTAATCTATCATTTCATCGCTAGAATTTGGCAGGTTATAAGGTAATCAGGTTTTGATAGATTGCAAGTTATTGTTACTACTATCCAAATGTGTCCATCACAAATCAAATCTACTTAACGTTTTAACTCCCAAACTTTGTAACAAGTGTTAAATGTGACTATGGTCCACTAGTTACACAACCAAGGCCTCAAATGTATTCTCTAATTGTAATCAAAGGACTTTTTCTCTTCATCCAAGTAAATAAACTTGAAGGGAAACACCACCAATTGGTTTATTGGACACGTACATGACTAAAAATAGCAGCAAACCTACATTTAATTTCCATATGTCTAAGTGGTTAATAGGGAGGGAGTGTGTACTAGGCCTGGTTAAGTCATCATACATTTATGCTTTGGCAATAAAAATTGTTTAAGTCATCTTAAATCTTCCTATGTCTAATTGCTAGGAGACTTTTGGTATGTTTTAAGGTAGGATGAGTGGTTGTATCAATGTTCTAGTTCTCTATGACAAGGTTTCAACATCTTCAAATAGTGAAAGTTAGTTCTTATATTCATTTGAAACAAAAACATTTTTATTATGTATGATGGTAGGATTTGATAGCTTAAAAGAATTGGCTACCCAACAAACTTAAAGTTAAAAGAAACTTTTTCAGTTTAAGGTGTTAGCACTTTATTTCATCTTTGCATATTGGTTTGATTCTTCAAATGATGCATTTCTTATCCCACTTCTATCATATTGTATTCCCATCCCATTTCCATTGTTGCAATTGTTGGAGGAGTTGATACCAAAATTTCATATCAAATACCACGTTCTTGAAGCAATTTTCTATGTTTGTACTATTTTTCTGAAGTTCTTTTGTGTTGTATGGATCCGTACAAGCTTGAAATGTTCTAAGATCACTGGTATAGAAATATATATGTTTTCCCTTTCATTTTCATTTGTTTTAACGTGCTAAATCGTTGTTTTGTGGGAGAAAACAATCAAATATAGGGACTACCCTATTTTGCATGTGTAAGGGTTTGAGGGTTAAATATAAATGGCATCCACCAATCCACCCACTATCTTGGAACTGCAACTCAGTGGATTGGTGTGAAACATGGTATGATAGAGGTTCATTGCATTTAGGGGTCTGTTAAAGCAAGAAACTTGGCATTGAATTGATGCCCTAGGGCTGAGAGGGGCATTTTTCTTGTGAATTTATGGTTGTTAAGTCAGGTTTTATCAATTTGATGGATATCTTGGTAGAGTCATGGTGACACTATTTGATGGTCCAATCTCTACTTTGAAACAAAAATATCTCTAACAAATCTCAAAGCTATAATGGGATGGCCTTAAAGGAACCTTCATATGAAGGACCTTTGAATTAAGGTCTTCATTTGAAGGTCCTTCATGCAAAGGTTCCTTTTATAAAGTATTTTGGACATGAAATATTTAAAATAAAAAATACCTTCATTTGAAAGTCTTGACATGGAATCATTTTTGAATGAATGTTCTTCATTCAAAGGTCATGACAACATCGCCTTCAAATGAAGGTTCTTCATTCAGCTGGTATTTTGTAATTTTGAAATTTTGGGATTATTTTTTTGCCTCATCCCACAAGTGAGACACACTATTGTGCAACCACTCATTAACAAAGAGATGAATCTATGATAATAATTTATGGTTAAAAATAAATCCATTTGATCCTTTTATAAATGAAAGGACATTTGATGCAATCATATGCCTTGTCAAAGTTTTAACTTAATAGTAAGGGCAACATGAGTAGTTTGTTCGGCCCATTTATCAATCTTTGATGCAAGGATTGAATTTTCTAGAATGTATCTACTATCAAGAAAGCCAATTTTTTTACCTGTATGACTATATCTCAAGCAATTGGTTTAATTGTGATGGCAATGATTTTGACAAAGATTGTGTAATCTAGGTGTTGAGAAGCATAATAATAGGGAGGTTGGAGGAATCAATCACTGATTCCTACTCTAGGTCTTACTTGGAAAACCCCTATGGTGTCTCACTTCACCACTTTAACCTATAGGACCTTTTCCTTGTTTAGGATCCCCTAGTTCTCCTTGCCAACCCAACTACCATCACAACTCTACCTACCAAGTCAACCTTGGTGCAATTTTTGCAACTCTTCCCTTAGCCCTTAATCCACCCTAAAGGCTAACATTCTCCAAAATCTAGAACTTAGCTTTGTAGGGGTGTGGAGGTGTTTCCAAGGACTTCAATCCAGCCTAGTATAGTTCTTGAGGGTCCACCTAACTCCATTTACTAGTCGCTTCCACCAAACCCTCATTTAGGTTTTTAAGGCTACTAGCCCTATGAGCTCCAATTAGGCCTCCTCCGAGAAATCAGGGTTTTTCCCAAGGTTCTTCCAAGTAACTCCCAAAATTTTCTTGGGGTTCCTGGTCCTTATGTCCACCACTCAAATATTTTAGGGGTCTTAGCCCTCAACTGTCTATACAAAGGCTTAACCCTCAATTTGGCAAAATTAGGCTCTTTTAAGCCCTTTTCCTGACCTCCCTACAACTGTTAAAGGTTCCTTTCACTAGATGGATTGATGAAGCTTCATCCTCCATTCTATGCCTTGGTAAGGCTCATACCTACCCTCTCCACACCATGATTTTATAGGAAATGGACACCCCTACAAATCAAGTGCTCTGCACTTCTTGTCTTTCCTAGTCGAACACTTCTTGGCTTGCCTAGAAGAAGACTTCCATGGTGCCTCCGGTGCTGTCAAAGACTCCTAACCCTACTGTATGTACAAAAATGGAGTCTAGTCACAATTCCCAAAGGGCCATATAATGTGTACGATGGGAATGTGATCTAACACTCCATTCTTACAACACTGTCTGGTTCAGATCAGCAGTTATGTAAGACCCAAACCAAAGACAAACAATGCTTGAAATTGAACTAAGAAGCTAACTACTACCACACAAAGCTTGAATCACTTACGCTACATCGTACACAAACTACAGTATCACATTCAATCCATTAAAGCACTACTTCAAGGTAAAAAAACTAGAAATTCACACAAATACACAACTGTTCTCACTTGAATTTCAAATTTTCAGATAATCCAAATTCTTTCAACCTTGCTCTCATCTCGAGAGCACCCTTAAATAGGGTCTCTAAATAAGTTACTCTCCCCTTTGAACACACCTAGGCTGCTTGTAGCCTTCATTGATCTTTATTTGCAAGAATTTGAAAAGAAACTCCTAAAAGGTCAAAACCTCACTTGTGCAAAAACCTTAAGCCTAACCAATGGTCAACATGACCTTCATCAGATGATCAAAACCCAATCCAAAAAATGCCACTAAGGCACAACTAAAAATGAAAAAGAAAAGATGAGAAGTTGGCCTAGACAAATTGCCAAAACATGACCTTCTAGACAACCTATGGAAACCTATGGGTTCTCCTGCACCATTCTCCCCCCTGCACAAACACTAAGGAATGTGTGGAGAGATCAAAGATAAATTAATACCTTGCTTCTTGAACTCAGCTTCATCTACCCTGTTGGTGTTTAAAATACAATCCATGTAGAGGTTGCAGATATCTAAGAGGTAGCCAACCCCTATTAAGGACAACTACAACCACTAATGGCCAACTAACGAGAGTCAGTAAAGGATTGACCTCTCCTGCACTTTTGGCTCTATAGGACCAAGGTGGGTAAACCTAAATGTGTTCATATGAATATTTCATGACTGGTAAGAACACTTCTTGTATATAGATTACAATTCCTACATATTCAAAGGGATAGTGATCATTTCATGGTTTCGGTAGACCAGAGAATGACTACTAGTGCTAAAGAGAATTGACCCACTTATTTGTTACAATACCTCCCAGAGGAGGACAAGGTTGTATTCAAGTGTTTTATGTTCAGTATTTGGAGATCTCTGCCTAGAACTTACAGTCTTGAACTAATAAAATGACACAAACTGTATCCAGTGCTTCATCCATTAGGCAACAGAGTCATACATAACGAAATCCTGATACAATGAACTTATCTCACATAGCCTTACTATATGAAATATTTTAGCACACTAAGATAGTACTTCTTCAAGCATCCTGGGCATATACAACCATGAACATGTAACTGATTCTTCAAGCATTTGATTAACTCTTTGAGTTAAAGCAAGAAAACTAATAACATTTTCAATTAACTATTGAAACTGAATAGATAAACCTTTGATAAAGCTATTCATAATCCATGGCACACACCCAAGAGAGTAAACCAACTTAATTTTATAGATTTCTTTCGATATCAGTAATTTAAAAGCATATCAAACTAATCTGTATATAGTTCCAACCCAGGATGACTTCCTGAAAAACAAAATGTTCATAACACTTTAAACTATAAAATGGACTGTACAGACTTCCAAGTTTCGGACTCCAAAATTTTCTGACCCTTCATAATGAGCTGTGAAATCTCCTTTATAAAACAGGAGAGCAACAAGCATTAGGCTACATTGTGACACCAAATTGAATTTCAACACCAAAATGAAATTCAAATTTGCATTCCTTGTCATAATGATACTGTGCATGAACAAAGGAATCAAAAGCAGTTATGAAATAACCAGTCGAGAAACAAAATTTCATGCAAAGCACGTGCACGTCCACATCCACATGATAAAATAATAAAAGAAGACACGTCCAATGGACCCACCGCCAGTAATGATCAAGAAGCAATACGGCCACGGTACAAGCAACCACTCCGAGTTTGAGACTGTGACAACGATGGCACCACCTCCTCTTTACCAACCTTATGAGCACATCCCCAAACAACTGGTCACGGTGCTAATGTAGATACTGACTCAATTGCCAAGACCTCCTCATCCACTCCCATAAGATCGGCCAGGGAAGCCAAGTAGTACCGATAATCAGAATCAATCTCAGATTCATCAGAATCCGAGATGATTATTGGGGATGAACAATGTACTGGCCTCTTCCCAATGTTCCCAATAATAGCCTTGCAAGACATGGGAGAATTAGACTTCTTCATGACTAGTGAATCCAGCCTCGCACTCCTTCGCTTAACTGATTGATTCATGATAAAAAACAGAGTGCAGCCACAAACAAAAGAGGAACCTTACTAGACATAGACACCAAAGAATGCAATGCTAATCGCATACAATTCAGTCAGCATTTATAGAATAAGCCACTATACAAGGTACAATTATTTGAAGGCGATTCGAGCACTTGCATAATTAATGATCTAGGTAACCATGAATACCCTTAGTAGGATGGCACTATTTGCACGCAAGAGGAAATCAGGTGGAGATCCTTTGGAGAAAAAGAACCTGTATCATTAATGACATGAGTAAGAGCCAAGCAATACATGCCACACAGACAACTCACACACCCCTTCCTTACAAATGAACCACTGATTCGGGAGACACTCTATCAAATGAAAGGTTGAGATCAAGTCAATGGATGTTGGCAATCCACCTCAATGCCTTCAGAAAACATATCCAATCAAAACCCACAAAAAAATAGACCCGAACCGCATAGTGGGACCCATATAATCCCTCTAGCAAGAAAAGAAAAGCCACGTACCACTCCCTCGCAGACCTCGCAACACCCTCCTGGATATTTACTCCGCTTGTGTGAGGTGTACGAGAAAGCATGATTACCCAACTATTAATGGCTATTACCAATGAAAAGACGACCCCCTGTCATATCCAACACCTCATGAAGAAAACCAATTCATTGATTTACGCCACGTGGCCACATCTCACGAACCTTGCACCACCTTGATGACATCAGTAGAAAAACCTATGAGGTCTACGAGAAGTAGTCAAGATCCAATCCTATGATAGGATGGTTCATCAAACCTCAGACAAAACATCCAAGTGGGACCCGCATTGAAATTCCCAGCGGTGTAAAACATAGGCCATTACACCAAAAAGATCGGCAAATCAAGTGAAATAGGGCCGGTAAAGCACGACCCGAGAGGGATGAAACCTCACTCAAGTGACTGGTCCACCATGGCAGCAATTCACCGCTAAAACATAATGAAGGTTACCATGAGTAACTTAGAAACCCTCTAACACTAGCTTCAATTTTTTGAAGTTCCATCAGTGGCTCCGACTAGGGATGTATGCCCCCTACGGGCATAGCAAGAATCTAGAATCTTTGGTTTCGCAGACCAGATTACTGAACTACACAAGCCTTTTAATAGATAGATTGCCTTGTTCTATCAACTAGACTTGTGTATGTAAACATGGTAGCCCCAGGCTACCATACAAGGAAAATCAAGGCTTACCTCTATCAAAGACAAAAATTTCCATTTCCTGATAGAAAAAACACTTATAACATTCCCCATTTGATGTTGTGAACTGCATGGGATAACCAATACCTTCGTGACTACAATGTAAGCTTTCCCCATTCTGTCCCTATATTGATTGAATCAATGCTCTGCTCCTCCAATTTAAAAGAAATATATGACCATAATAATATTTTACTTTATACTGCTCCTGGTCATATTTTATAGGGTGCTGGCTCACCTGTTCCATGAAATGGAAACTTTCATAAATTACATGGTTTGCAACATCATCCATTCTGTAAGCCTTGGTTTGCACATTAAATTGAAATTTATCATATCGAATAGTATACAAAGTATCCTTATTTCCATTAGCTATCCAAGATGATACATAGCTCAAAGAATTTTTCTCCCGGCACATCCTTTCTTGTACCTCTTCATCCATCTCAATATAAAAACCTTCTGAGATAGTTTTAAAAATATCAACATCACTTTGATCAGAAAAGATAGGGCAGTACATACTGGTGCTATTGTACTCAGGACTATCTGTTACATATGTTGATTCATACGTGAATAATTCAACACAATCAGAATACCCCTTATTGACTACATCAATACTAGGGGGAAGTAACATCTCCATCTCCACTTTATATAGATACTCAGGGAAAGCCACAGGGCTAGTGTATGGACCACAATATTGGTTGCTTCTGAATGTATTCTCTTGATTATAGGTATTAACATCCTTGAACTGTTCAACATTTATATAACTCTCCTATTCCAATGTTAAGATATTAGAGCTATATTCCAGGCATACACCATTTGGCAACCCTTTCTTTACTTGAGAAGAAACATGGGACTCTTCATCCCCACCTAACTCTGGTAAAAATAACATTTCTGCTACATTCTCAGTACTGCCATTATTACCCCCAAAATCACAATCATTAACTTGCAACAGAATCTCAGTAACACTAGAATCATAATTAGGATTAAGAAACAAAAGAGGTGTTTCATACAATCCTTCATCATCTTGTCTTTCAATGTTGTCATTACTTATGCAAATATCTTGTAATTAATAAGCACTACCTTTATTTTGTGTAGATGCATTCCTGACAGACTCTTCAATCTCTATCCATTGAATTACTTGAGCCAAATTAGCAGGTTTCAATTCCTCTAGTAAGGAGCTTAGTCCTGATTCATATAGTTCACAAAACAAATCAATGCATTCATAATCATTAGGTTTTTGCTCTGTGGGAATTTGTATTAGGATTTCCAAAAATCTCAAAAAAAACTCATATGATGATTCCTTCTCTTGCCTTCTCATATCATATAGTTCTGATACACAAAAACCCTAATCATCTTCATTCAGATCAGATTGGATTTCACCCTAGATCTCATTATCATCAAACTGTATTTTTGGGCTTACAATACCCTTGGCAAGAATTTTATCATCAATTTTTTGGATAACCGGCTCAGATATTATACTAGCATTAGTTAGGCAAGGGTAATCAATACCTACAGTCGGATATCTCTTCAACATTGAATATTTCATGTTATTTTCAATTTCCATGGCTAGCTGGTATGCTTGAGGCAAAGTAGTAGGTTCTTTATCCCTTAATAAAAAACTCATCCTCTTGTTGAAGGCACCTAGATACACAATCAAGCTTTCAACCTCATTTGGCCTTATTTCTTTGGGGATCCCCCTTAATGCTCTTGAGAACCTGAGATTAAAATGCGGAACTAATTCCTCCTCTTGTATGTGAATTCCCCTAAATCCTTCTCTCAATGTGTTGGGATTGACTCTTTCACCGAATTGTTCCATAAAAACAATCACCAATTGATTCCATGAGTTAACAGAAAAGGTAGGTAAATAAGAAAACCAATCCCTAGCATCACCCTTTAAGTATTGCACAAATAATTTCATGACAACATCCTCATGATCAATTTCATAATCACCCATTACATCAACAAAATGTTGCAAATGCTTAGAAGTCGATTCTGTTACATGCCGTGTATATTGAGGTAAATATTTCCTAATCTTCCTAGGAATTGAATTAGGGTGATTGCTGATAGCATCAAACATAAAATTCCTATACCTTTGAGAAAGGAAAAGACTTTTCATAACTCGCTCTTCTAGCATATTTATGCTTGATCTTACATATGGTAAACTATTCAATAGCATATAGCTATCAGGCATATCACTTGTCAGCCCAATCAGGTATTTGTTTAATGAATGACAAAAGTATTAATTATTTTCCAAGATTTTATGCAATACAAATGTGTTTCATAAATCCTTTTACATATTGCATTACTAGAGGTATGGTAAAACAAATCCTTGTTCCCTTGTATATGCTTTAACATATAAATTTGGAACCATTTGTATTCTTAATCAAAACACCCATTATTTTTAAAAGTAGTGAACGGTTTCGGATTTGGTAAAATACCTGATAGTTGTTAGCAACATGTATCAACCTCCTTTCCAGTCTGTAAAAAGTACCAACCCAGAAGTATTCCTTCATGTATTCACTGGTTCTTCAGTAGGAGTCGCCACCTCCTTTTCAGAGGACAATATTTTAAAGAACTTTAAGAGCCTGGTTTCTAGGTTCTGTCAAATTATGGGTTTCATTACTCATTATAGAGTAGCATCATATCACCAGTAGCACCTCTCATAGTTATAACCCATTCCCTATGGTTCCTTTGTCTTCTTTCTCCCCTTTTTTTTAAAATTTCTTAGAAGTTCTCCCCAAATAAAGCCATCCTTCATTGAATAACCCTAGAACTCCTGAATCTGTTGCTTACAGGACACCATAGACCATAAAATTTGCAGGATTAGGTTGAACTACCTCCTATTGGTCACTTTGCTAACATTCACTATGTAAATTCAGAACAACACATTATTTAATATGACTCTATATCAGTACCGGTCCGCAACTGGAACTTACTGAATTCAATCCCCAATATAGTTGCCATTCTGTTGGTGTTTAAAATACAATCCATGTAGAGGTTGTAGATATCTAAGAGGTAGCCAGCCCCTATTAAGGACAACTACAACCACTAATGGCCAACTGATGAGAGTCAGTAAAGGATTGACCTCTCCTGCACTTTTGGCTCTATAGGACCAAGGTTGGTAAACCTAAACGTGTTCACATGAATATTTCATGGCTCGTAAGAACACTTCTTGTATACAGATTACAATTCCTACACATTCAAAGGGATAGTGATCATTTCATGGTTTCGGCAGACCAGAGAATGACTACTAGTGACAAAGAGAATTGACCCACTTATTTGTTACAATACCTCCCAGAGGAGGACAAGGTTGTATTCAAGTGTTTTATGTTCAATATTTGGAGATCTCTGGCTAGAACTTATAGTCTTGAACTAATAAAATGACACAAATAGTATCCAGTGCTTCATCCATTAGGCAATGGAGTCATACAGAATGAAATCCTAATACGATGAACTTATCTCACATAGCCTTACTATATGAAATATTTTAGCGCACTAAGATAGTACTTCTTCAAGCATCCTAGGCATATACAACCATGAACATGTAACGGATTCTTCAATCATTTGATTAACTCTTTGAGTTAAAGCAAGAAAACTAATTACATTTTCAATTAACTATTGAAACTGAACAGATAAACCTTTGATAAAGCTATTCATAATCCATGGCACACACCCAGGAGAGTAAACCAACTTAATTTTTTTAGATTTATTTCGATATCAATAATTTAAAAGCATATCACACTAATCTATATATAAATCCAACACAGGATGACTTCCTGAAAAATAAAATGTTCATAACATTTTAAACTATAAAATGGACTGTATAGACTTCCAAGTTTCGGACTCCAAAATTTTCTGACCCTTCACAATGAGCCATGAAATCTCCTTTATAGAATAGGAGAGCAACAAGAATTAGGCTACATTGTGACACCAAATTGAATTTCAACATCAAAATGAAATTCAAATTTACATTCCTTGTCATAATGATACCATGCATGAACAAAGGAATCAAAAGCGGTTATGAAATAACTAGTCGAGAAACAAAATTTCGTGCAAAGCACACATATGTCCACATCCACATGATAAAACAATAAAAGAAGACACGTCCAATGGACCCACCACCAGTAATGATCAAGAAGCAACACGGCCATGGTACAAGCAACCACTTCGAGTTTGAGCCTGCGACAGTGATGGCACCACCTCCTCTTTACCAACCTTGTGAGCACATCCCGGAACAACTGGTCCCGGTGCTAATGCAAATACTAGCTCAATTGCCAGGTTCTCCTCATCCACTCCCATAAGATTGACTAGGGAAGCCAAGTAGTACTGATAATTAGAATCAGTCTCAGATTTATTAGAATCTAAGATGATTATTGGGGATGAACAATGTACTGGCCTCTTCCCAGTGTTCCCAATAATAGCCTGGCGAGACATGGGAGAATGAGACTTCTTCATGACTGGTGAAGCTAGCCTCGCACTCCTTCGCTTAAATGATTGATTCATGATAAAAAATAGAGCGCAGCCACAAATAGAAGAGGAACCTTACTGCACATAGACACAAGAGAATGCAATGTTGATCACATACAATTCAGTCAACATTTATAGAATAAGCCAGTATACAGGGTACAATTATTTGAAGGCAATTCGAGCACTTGCACTATTAATGATCCAGGTAACCATGAATACCCTTAGTAGGATGGCACTATTCACATGCAAGAGGAAATCAGGTGGAGATCCTCTAGAGATAAAGAACCTGTATCATTAATGACACAAGTAAGAGCCAAGCAATACATGCCATGTGGACAAATCACACACCCCTTCCTTACAAATGAACCGCCGATTCGGGAGACACTCTATCAAATGGAAGGTTGATATCAAGTCAATGGATGTTGACGATCCACCTCGATGCCTTCAGAAAACATATCCAATCAAAACCCGTAGAAAAATAGACCCGAACCGCACAATCGGACCCATATAATCCCTCTGGCAAGAAAAGAAAAGCCACGTGCCACTCCCTCACAGACCTCGCAACACCCTCCTGAATATTTACTCCGCTCGTGTGAGGTGTGTGAGAAAGCATGATTACCCCGCTATTAATGGCTATTACTGATGAAAAGATGGCCCCCTATCATATCCAACACCTCGGGAAGAAAACCCATTCATCGATTTACGCCATGTGGCCACATCTCACGAACCTCGCACCACCTTGATGACGCTTGCAAACAAACCTGCGAGGTCTGTGAGAAGCGGTCAAGATCCAATCCTGTGATCAGACGGTTCATCAGACCTCAGATAGAACATCCAAGTGGGGCCCGCATTGAAATTCCCAGTGGTGTAAAACATAGGCCATTATGCCAAAAAGATCGGCAAATCAAGTGAAATAGGGCCAGTAAAGCACGACTCAAGAGGGATGAAACCTCACTCAAGTGACCGGTCCACCATGGCAGCAAGTCACCGCTAAAACATAACAAGAGGGTTTTGACGGATCCATAATGAAGGTTACCATGAGTAACTTAGAAACCCTCTAACCCCAGCTTCAATTTTTTGAAGTTTCATCATACCCATATAGCCTTAGAGTCTGGTTGGCCTTTCCATTGGATGAGATGCTCCATGTACTCCTTATACCGGGTAGACTTCTTCACCCTTGATTCCAAGATCCTCTCTACTTGCAGCTTGTCTTTAGGAGGTAAGGCTATGTTACTCACATCCTTCAAGACCTCCTTACTGTTCTGATCCATAACAGTGATTGGTCCTTTATACTTGATCAAATCAGCCACATTAAACACTGGTGAGATGCCCAAATCTACAAGTAGCTCCACTTTGTAAGCATTCTTGCCATATTTAGCTAACACCTTACATGGTCCCACTCTCTTCATCTGTAACTTGGTTGATGTTCCTTTCTGCAACCTACATTTGTTGAGATGGACCATGACATAGTCCCCTACTACAAATTGTATATCTTTCCTAGACATATCCACCTTAGCTTTCAACTTGTGAGTAGCCTCTGTAATTGTCTTGTTCACTTGCTCCTGAATCTCCTTCATGGTCTAAGAGAAATCCTCAGCATGGCCACTCCTATGCTCCATAGCTCCTAAATCTCTAAGTTCACACACACCTCTTGGGTACATTCCATACACTACTTCAAAAGGACTCCTGCCTGTGGTTCAAGTCACACTATCATTGTAGGAATATTCATCTGGTGATATGACCATGTCCCATGTCTATCCATACTCCTTGGTTAGGCATCTTAGAAGGTTACCTAACACCCTATTGATCACCTCAGTTTGCCCATCGGTCTGAGGATGGTAGGCTGATGCAAAAGACAAATTAGTACCTAATCTACTCCATAATGTCTTCCAAAAATGACTCATGAACTTCACATCCCTATCTGAGACAATGCTCAATGGAAATCCATGGATCCTCACAATCTCTTTGAAGAAAAGATGAGCAATCTAGCTAGCATCATGGGTGGTCTTGCAAGGAACAAACTGACTCATCTTATTCAACCTATCTACCACCACATAGACACTATCAAACCCTGTCTTAGTCTTAGGGAGGCCTACCACAAATTCCATGCTAATACATTCCCATGGTCAGTTAGGAATGGGTAGGGATTGACAAACTTGCATTGCTAGCTCTCCCTTTGGCTTTTAGACACACTACACACTGCTCCACATACCTCCTGACATCCCTTGGCAACTTGGGCCAATAATAGAACCTTTGCACTAGTTCCATTTTCTTGTTGATACCAAAATGACCACTAAGACTATCATTGTGCTTCTCCTGGATGAGATTCTCTCTCATTGATCCTTTTGGAACACATAACTGATTTCCCTTGAACAAAAGTCCACTCTACAATGTATACTCTGAGAATTGACTATGAAAGTGATTCTCAAAATCAGAACATACCTTGTATGCCTTTGAGAAGTCTTCATCTTCCCCATAGAGATCCTTGAAACTCTCTATCCCAATGCTCTTTATTTGTATCTCCTACTTAGTGCATCTGCCACCTTGTTCAACTGTCCCTTCTTGTGCTTGATGGTAAAAGTGAAGGCTTGGATGTATTTCATCTATTTCAAATGTCTATTGCCCAACTTCTCTTGAGTGTTGATGTAGCTAAGTGCTTGATTATCAGTAAACACTACAAACTCTTTAGGTAGGAGATAATTCCTCTAGTTCCTAAGTGACTGTACTAGAGCATATAGTTCTAGGTCATAGGTAGAATACTTCTTCTTAGCTTCATTGAGCTTTTCACTAAAGAAAGCTATAGGCCTTCCTTCTTGGCTTAGAACTCCTCCTGCTGTAATCCCACTGGCATCACATTTCACAGTGAATAACTTGTCAAAACTAGGTAACAAAAGGATGGGTTGAATTACCACTTCTTGTTTCAGCTTCTCAAAACCTTTCTCAGCTTCTAGTGTCCACTTGATCTTAGTCTTTAGGCTTTCTTTGATAGTATCAAGTACTGGTGCACATATACCACTAAAGTTCCTTATAAACTTCCTATAAAACTGAGCTAACCCATGAAAAATTCTTACCTCTGTCCTAGTGGTTGGTGTAGGCCAATTTAGGATAGCTTCCACCTTGCTTGGGTCCATCTTCAATGATCCTTGGGATACTAAAAACCCCAAATATACAAGCTCTTGTTTGAAGAACTCACACTTCTCTAGGTTGATGGCTAACCTCTCTTCTTGCAATCTTCTAAGAACCAACTCCACATTCTTTAGATGTTCTTCTGCTGTCTTGCTAAAGATGAGTATATCATCTAGATATACCACCATAAATATCCCTGTAAAGTCTTTGAGCACTTCATTCATGACCCTCATGAATGTGCTAGGGGCATTAGAGAGGCCAAATGGCATAACTCTCCACTCATACAACCCATCAATTGTCTTAAAGGCTGTCTTCCACTCATCCCCATCTTTAATTCTGATCTGGTGGTATCCACTTTTGAGATCCAACTTGGTCAAGTACTGAGCTCCTCCAAGAAAATCCATCAAATCCTCAATCCTAGGAATAGGGAACCTATACCTGATTGTAATCCTATTTATAGCTCTAGAATCAGTGCATAGTCTCCACTTACCACCTTTCTTGGTTGCTAAGACCACTGGTACTGCACATGGACTGATGCTCTTCCTAATTAATCCTTGGTCCAACAACTCCTGCACTTGCCTAGCTACTTCTAGGTTTGGATCCGGTGTGAGCTTGTAAGATGCTTTGTTTGGAAATGAAGCCCCTGGTATGAAGTCAATCTGATGACTGATGGCTCTCTTTGGAGGTAAGGTTGCTAGTGTTCCATCACTAACTATGTCCTTGAACTATTCTAGCAACTTCTGGACTGCTCCTGGTATGACTGTCTTCTTGGCCTTGTCCTCTTCCTTGGGTTGCACCATGACCACATATCCTTCACCTCCTTGTTGTAGAGTGTTCATAAACTCCTTGCCACTACTTAACAAGACACTAGGGGTCTTTGACTATCCTTCTTCCTCATCTGACAGTGACTGCAGTTTGAATGTCTTTCCATCCTTCTTGAATGAGATAGTGTTCTCCTTTCCATCATAGATGGCTCCTCTGTCATACTGCCATGGTCTACCCAATAGAATATGGAATGCATCCATGGGTAACACATCACAAATCAACTTGTCCTTGTACCCTCCAATGGAGAACTCCATCATTGTTTTCTCATTGACAAGAACACTCTGCCCTTTATTCAACCATGTCACCTTGTAAGGGTTAGTGTGGGGTACTTTCTCCAACTTCAACTTCCTTACTACCTCCTCAGAGATAATGTTATCAGTAGACCCTGAATCCACTATAACCTTGTACACTTTTCCAAGTATTTTTCATCTTACCCTGAATAAGGCTCTCCTTTGCTTTGGCTCCTCTTTGAGTGGTTATCTAATTAGAACTCTTCTAAACATCAGATTCTCCCCCATTTCTGATTCAATGTGACTAACCTCTGGTGATTTGATACTCATGGTGTCCTCTTGAGCATATGCCACTCTCTTTTCTATATTTGATGAAGATTCTTTCTCTGAGAACCTATAAGTTGGATGTCCTGATTGACCACAGTTGTAACACTTCATACTAGCAAAGTATGAGTTACTTCTTGCTCCTCTTCCTCTATTTGCTCCTCCTTGAGGTCCTCTACCTTTTCCATAGCCTCCTGTAGAATTTGTTTCACTTCCATGCTCTGTGAGCTTAGACTCTCCTTGATTCCTTTGTTCAGTCCCTCTACCTTGGTATCCACCTCTATGTCCTCTTTGATCTTTGCCTTTACCTCTACTCTTAGAAACCTAGTCTTGTTTCCTCTTGCTTCTTTCCTCAATCTTTATAGCCAATTGGTAATATTGGTGTACTATCTTGGGACTTAGAAGGGTCATTTCCTCTTGAATGTTCCACTTCAAGCTATTAAGATACCTAGCCACTTTAAGACTTTCATCCTCTGAAACATTAGACCTCATACAAAGTTTTTGAAACTCCTCTGTATAAGTATTCACATCTTGGTCTCTCTGTCTCAAGCTTTGTCTCTTCTTATGCAACTGAATCTCATAATCATTTGGCAACCATTCCCTTCCAAGTAGAAATAGGCTTCTTCCCTTCCTTTTCCCTCTCTGTCTAAATGAACTTCCACCATGTCAAGGCAGAACCTCTCAATCTTGACTTTGCCACCTTCACCTTCTGTGCTTCAGTGACTCTATCACACTCAAAATGGTTTTCGATTCCCTCTATCCAATCCATGACTAGATCAGCTTCCAATTTCCCACTAAACAATGGTATGCCTTCAAGTGCTTTTCCACTCATAGCTTTCAATGCCTTCAAGAAAGGCTCTTCTTGCAAAACAGGGTTAGGTTCAGGGAACTTGTCTTCCTCTGCAACCTCTTCACTCTTGGGTACCCTACCTTCCAACCTATCACTGACCTCATTAGTCTTGGTTTGCACATTATTCATTACTTGCTCAAGTTGAGCTATTCTTTCCCTCAATCTTATATTGTCTTCCTCTTGATCTTCAACCTTCTTGGCCAATTCTATGTTTGTCACCATGGTTGTAGAACCACTAGACTCAAGCTCTGACATACAACAATCAATCCCAAATGTTTTGTTGCTCTAATACCAATCTGATAGGGAGGTTGGAGGAATCAATCACTAATTCCTGCTCTAGGTCTTACCTGGAAGACCCCGATGGTGTCTCACATCACCACTTTAACCTATACGACCTTTTCCTTGTTTAGGATCCCCTAGTTCTCCTTGCCAACCCAACTACCATCACAACTCTACCTACCAAGTCAACCTTGGTGCAATTTTTGCAACTCTTCCCTTAGCCCTTAATCCACCCTGAAGGCTAACATTCTCCAAAATCTAGAACTTAGCTTTGCAGGGGTGTGGAGGTGTTTCCAAGGACTTAAATCCACCCTACTATGGTTCTTGAGAGTCCACCTAACTCCATTTACTAGTCGCTTCCACTGAACCCTCATTTAGGTTTTTAAGGCTACTAGCCCTATGAGCTCCAATTAGGCCTCCTTCTCCGAGAAATCAGGGTTTTTCCCAAGGTTCTTCCAAGTAACTCCCAAAATTTTATTGGGGTTCTTGGTCCTTATTTCCACCACTCAAATATTTTAGGGGTCTTAACCCTCAATTTGGGAAAATTAGGCTCTTTTAAGCCCTTTTCCTGACCTCCCTGCAACTATTAAAGGTTCCTTTCACTAGATGGATTGATGGAGCTTCCTCCTCCATTCTATGCCTTGAAAAGTCTCATACCTACCCTCTCCACACTATGATTTGATAGGGAATGGACACCCCTGCAAATCAAGTGCTCTGCACTTCTTGTCTTCCCTATTCAGACACTTCCTGGCTCACCTAGAAGAAGACTTCCATGGTGCCTCCGGTGCCGTCAAAGACTCCTAACCCTATTGTATGTACAAAAATGGAGTCTAGTCACAATTTCCAAAGGGCCGTACAATGTGTATGGTGGGAATGTGATCTAACAGTCCATTCTTCCAACACTGTCTGGTTTAGATCAGCAACTATGTAAGATCCAAACCAAAGACAAACAATGCTTGAAATTGAACTAAGAAGCTAACTACTACCACACAAAGCTTGAATAACACTTACACTACATCCTACACAAACTACAGTATCACATTCAATCCATTAAAGCACTGCTTCAAGGTAAAAAAACCAGAAATTCACACAAATACACAACTGTTCTCACTTGAATTTCAAAATTTCAGATAATCCAAATGCTTCCAACCTTGCTCTCATCTTGAGAGCACCCTTAAATAGGGTCTCTAAATCAGTTACTCTCCCCTTTGGACACACCTAGGCCGCTTGTAGCCTTCATTGATCTTTATTTGCATGAATTTGAAAAGAAACTCCTAAAAGGTCTAAAAGGTCAAAACCTCACTTGTGCAAAAACCTTAAGCCTAACCAATGGTCAACATGACCTTCATCAGATGATCAACACCCAATCCAAAAATTCCACTAAGGCACAACCAAAAATGAACAAGCAAAGATGAGAAGTTGGCCTAGACAAATTGCCAAAACATGACCTTCTAGACAACCTATGGAAACCTATGGGTGCTCCTGCACCACATAATTGGACACCATCCTAGGAAAGATTCTTCATTCTCACTTTTATGTGTTAAAATATAACAATACCTTGATTGATGAAAGAACCCAAAGATCCTTTCTCCATGGTATCCAAGTACACATAGCAGTAGTGTTCTCTTATATAGTTGGACATGATTTAAAGAACTAAGCTAGGAATTATTCATTTAATCTAAGGTTTTCTCATAATTCCATCATCGAAAAAGTATGATCAAATTCTTGTATTATGAAGAATTGGTCTATGTGCCTCTAGTAATCACTATAAATGTTTGTAAGGATAAAATGACTAATTGCATCAAGTAGAAGATAATCAACTTTGAGTTCTTCAAAGATTGTATTCCTTTATTCATATTTTTTAAGGGTTGTGTGTGGAGGAGGTTATCACTACCAAGAAGGGATGAGACCTTTCCTTGCATATGTTTGTGGTGGAGGTATTAAAGAAGAATTTTATGCCTCTATTTCCATTCATTAGATCTAGCTTAGCCTAGCATATACTTGGGCTCCTTTGCCCCTATAAACTTCCATTTGTTTAAGTTTATGTTATGTAAGCGTAATTCCATGCTATGCTGAAATACAATAGGTGGAGGAGGCCAAAAGGAAATAACCCCTTTATAGTTGTACCTTCAAATTTTTTCTTATTGTTTTATGTTTTTAGCAACTTTGTGGACATAAGATTTGAGGTAGGTCGTACAAAAAATAATAACATGTTCCCACCAACAACCAAGATGTGGGTAGATTATGGGATTTTTTCCAAAACCTGAGGTTGGTCGATAAAAATGTGAAAGACTAAGCTATTTTATTTTTTGTTTTATCTTATACCATTTTACGAGAATGGGGGTGCCAATGTATGAGAAGATCTTTGGAAACTAGGCATGAAAATTACAGGTTAAAGAGAATGGGGGTGCCAAACTTACAGTACTCATTGTCCCTTGGTCGTCAATTTTCCTTGAGTGCCCTCAATCTCATCCTCGGCGCTGGTATTGACCTTGTTTTCACTCCTCCATACTCTTCATCGGCACTAGTATTGACCTTGTTTTCACTCCTCCAAACTCTTCATCGACGCTAGTATTGACCTTGTTTTAACTCCAAAATCTTCCTCGACACTAGTATTGAGCTTGTTTTCACTCCTCGAAACTCTTCCCCGATGCTGGTATTGACCTTTCACTTCTCCAATTTGACTAGCTACAACCTAGTTTCATTAGGTTTTAGAGTATGTTAATTAAATTCAAAATTATGGTGTCATTTAGCTAGGTTTTAATATTCTACAATATAGTTAAGTATATATTAGCTATATTTTACATAATAAATAATATAATTATTCTACTTATTATAATTATATGATATATTCTTTAAAAAAATATTAAATACATATAGAATTATTATAATTAATAATTAATAATAAGTATATTTTTATATAATACAAAATATAATTAATATAATATATATTTAATATAATAGTAATATTAGATTAAATTATATATAATTATATTATATTTATTATTATATAATAGTATATATAGGCTTTTACCTGATATTTTAGAGGATTTTACCATTAC
The DNA here is from genome assembly GCA_007115665.2 of Sequoiadendron giganteum. NCBI lineage: Eukaryota > Viridiplantae > Streptophyta > Pinopsida > Cupressales > Cupressaceae > Sequoiadendron > Sequoiadendron giganteum. The sequence continues at coordinate 225,959,647 of CM021109.1, read as the reverse complement.
ACTATAGATGGTTTACCATTAAATGGCATTTGAAACTTGTTTTCCAATGACACAATAGTGGTTTCTAGGCATGAGATTTGTTTCAAGCTCAAATCTCACAATATATGTAGCCTATTAGCTAATACAAAGAGAGATAGAAACTAAAAATAATGAGAGAAAGAGATGAAATTAGATAGAGAGAGAGAGAGAGAGAGCATGAGAGAGAGAAATATAAGAGATAAAAAGGAAAAGAGAGATAGGGAAAAGAGAAACTAAATTTTGATTGGTTGTTTCATGTCAACAATCCAAGGATGGCATGTGTCCTTGGGGAGTTATGCTCAAGGTAGCATGCCATTTGATTAAATATATGATAATTCTCCTTTAAGACCTCTTCAATGTACCAATTGCACACTTAAGGAGACAAAGATAAATATAGGGAAGAAAATATAGAGAGAGAGGGAGATAATGAGAAATATAAAAATAGAAAGGCACACAAAGAGATAGAGAGAGGTAGAGAGATAAAGAGATAAGGATGAATAGATAGAGATATAGGGAGGGCGATTGATATATCTCTCCCTGTCTCTCTCTATCTCTCTATATCTCCCACTATCTGTGTCACTCCCTCTCCCCCCTTTCTCTCTCATTCACTTCATCTCTCCCTCCATCTCTCCTACTCTATATATCTATCTCTATTTCTCTTTTTATCTCCCTCTCACTCCTCTCTCTATCTCTTTCTATCCATATCTTTCTCTATCTCTATCATGGTCTCTCTATCTCTTTCACCATCCCCCTAGCTCTATCTCTCTATATCACCCCCTTTCTATGTCTCTCCCTCTCCCTCTATATATACTGATCTATCTCTCCCTCTCTCCCCTATCTTCTTCTCTCTCTCTCTCTCTCTCCCTTTCTACATATCTCTCTCCCTCTCCCCCTCTTCTTTCTCTCCCTTTTCTACCTATCTATCTCCCTCTCTTCTCTATCTTCCTCTTCAACCTATCTCTCCCTCTCTTCTCTCCCTTCCTCTTCAACCTATCTCTCCCTCTCTCCCCCTCTTCTCTATCTCTCCTCCTCTACCTATCTATATCCCTTTCTCTCCCTCCCCCTCTCTATCTCCCCCTCTCTATCTCTCACCATCTCTCCCTCCCTATCCCCCCCATCCATCAACTCTCCATATCCACCTCTATCACCAAGCTATTTAGTGGGTTGAATAAAGTTGTGTTATGACCCTTAGTCTCTTTAAAATAGACAATATTAAGGAGATCAGGAAGGGGAGAAAAATAAACTCCTTCAAAATAGGGGTAGTTGTGGGTTTGTTGGTTTTCTTTGCATACTATATACTTAGTTCCTCTAGGATAAATAAGTCATTGTAGAAATGAAAGATGTTGATTATCTACCTAATGTTGTTTTGTGTTTTTGAAATGGAAGAGATCTACAACTCTATAGAAATTTCTATATGCTAATGGTCAAATTTTTAGACTATTTAGATCATTTTAATTGACTACTACATAATAGTTTGTGTTGAAAGAATTGTTTCCATTCTTTGTATTTTTTACATTGGAATACAAATCGTATTTAATTTCATGCCAATATACTTCTTTCATAAAGATATTTGTTTTATTTTTCCTTGCTATTTTCATCTTAAAATTTTTAAAAATGTATTCTATAATATAGAATTATTTTCAAATTGGGACAAAAAGGATTCTAAGAGATATATTTAATCGTAAATTTTACAATCATAAATATCATTTAATTTGTATGTTGTAACTTTAGTACTTTTAGTCAAAATAAAAATAACTTAAAGTTATATATACATATAGTTAAATTGGCAAAGTTGTTTGAGTTAATTACTAAATTTGATCTAAAAATGTTCAAAACTTTAGATAAATTCAATTAGATATAGTTAAATTGGAGGTGTCATTTGAGTCAATAATTAAATAATGTAATAATCAATTAAAGCAAGGGACATAATTTTGGATGTGTTTGAATTTAATAAATTACAAATTAAAATAGACATAAATTACTTGAAATGAGTGCTTCATAACCCATCTAATCAAATCATAACCTATGAAAAATGAAATAGTAATTTTCTAAAGAAAAGAACACTTGACCCAATCATAAGTGTATGGCCTTCACAAAAAGGAGTGGTCCACCTTAGCAATAGCAACTGCCTAATGTAGACTTGGGAGGCTCAACTCAACCAACCTATAAAATTGCCTTTAAGAGGCTTCCAAAAAGTTTAGAAAGACCAATTTAAACAATCCAAACAACTCTCAAAGCCTAAAAAACAACAAAAGTCAGATTTCACATTTTGACTCCTTGAATCCTTGTAATAGTGCAAACCTAGTTTTTGCCCAATAACTCAAAACTTTCTCAAAACACCAGAGAAACCCTTGATGTTTTTAGACACCCATTTTGGATTTATTAAAAATAATTCAAGGGAAAGTACAAGTCCTTTGGATCAAATCACTAAAATCACCCTTTCTAGGTTGTGTTGATTAGGCAGATTAGGCCTATTTTACAAAGCAACAAGCCTTTATAGTGATTTTGCACTCATTGATTTCATAAAGAAAAACTTATCTTGAGTATAATCCATCATAGTCACATATGATCACATCATTCTTGACCATTTGATATCATGAAAAACCTCTGAAATCTAGTATTCAAATAACCCATATCATCGACAAGACAAGCTCCATCGAGGTGAAATGAAAAGTTCATACTGAGCATATAGGTCTCACTAATGAAGTTCCATTGTCAAGAAACCTGTCTTGTCTCACCGATCAAAGTAGAAGGAATTGTATCAGCTAGACCAATGCCATCAAAGTACAATCCCTGAGTCATCCTGAGTGCATTTGTCTCACCGATGAAATATCATCATCGAAACACTCATCTTGTCTTGCCAACAAAACAAAGAAACATACTATCACCAAGACAAATGCTATCAGAATGAGTTCAAAATGTCCTCCCGACCCACTATGTCATGCCGATAAGAATACAATGACAAGAGACTTGGCGACATACTTGAGATCGAAGGAATAATCATCGGGGAGACTTATAACATCAGCAAAATTACTGAATATCTTAGCAATACACCATGTCTTGTTGATGAAGACACAAATAGATCAAGATGGTCATTGGGGTGACTCTTCGCGACATTTATATGAATCAGATGGATAGATTATGTGATATCAGCGTAATGTCTTCCTAGAAAAAATAAAATTTAATGAATGTTAGTCAAGCCTGAATAAAAGGATTGCCCAAAGTTTCAATTGTCTTGTCGGTAGAACATTTGATGTGATAGTGGGTAAATTCGAAGATCAGCTATGCTCGTGTTCAAAGCTAGGACATTAATGGAAGTATTACTACAAAATGTGTTGATGATTTCTTGAATTGAGAAAAGTAATTGAAGGTGAATTTTGCAAAGTTAGCAATAGAGGAACAGACGAAGGGCCAAAGGATCTTGCAGTCAAAGAATTCTAAATAAACTTGTAAGTTCCTTGTAATTGAATTTCTAGTTTTGTGATTCATAAAATGGAAAGTACTAGCTCGGGAAAAGAAAAAGGTACGAAATAGAGTGAGAGTAATAACCCTAGAGAGAAAAATCAAAAAATTGAAGTAGAGAAGGAATCGGGGGTAGTTGAGAGGAAGTTAAACCAAGACTTAATTGATCAATTTCCTGGCTCAGGACCTAAGGCCAGGCGATCTGCACAACTTAGGGTAGAAGTGGAAAATTTAGAGGATAAATGCAAGCATATATGAGACATATGGACCCCAATTAGGGGATATGAGTTGTTTATTTTTCATTACCAATGAAGGAACTGATACGAACCAGTGTGCAATGTTTGGAAGTTAAACCTAGAGAAACTAGTATGCCCAAATGTATTTGTAAATGTAGAATTGGTGAAGATGCTAGCTTCCTATTATAATCCAAAATGTAAATATATTTGTGATCCATTAGTAAAACCATTTATACATATATCTGAGGCTTCCATCTGTGAGGTTTTTAACCTAGAGGGAGTGTGGTAAAAAAATTGTACTTGAATAGCTAGAAAAGGAATTCTAGAGGATGGTTACTCTGTACAAGGGTTCGAGGTTTCCACTACATAGGTCTAAGAAAGATGGTGTTTCAGTTCCACTAAATGACAATGATGGTTCCCCATTCCATGTTGATTTGTTTGAACCCTACATGAGGTACACATATTTTTCAGTGTGTTAAGTGTTGGGAATGGAGGCCCCTGAGCACATGTCAAGTGTACCCATGGTAATTATGGTGGACATCCAATGTCAAAATTCAAGGTTTTTTTATTATGCTTCACACATCTTTAAAGTACTTGATTCAAGACCGATGGCAATAAAAAGTGGAGCTCCTATATTACACTTGGATGTTATTCAATCCTAATGCATATGATACTTTATTGTGGACAAGAATTGCAGATGTGGCCTAAAAAATTAAGGGTTGTACAATTTGATAGTACAACTTTGGACTACCACCTGGGATTGAAGGTTTGGTAATTCTTATTATCTACATTTTGAAGATTTTTTTGTGAAACCACTGTACATATTTTACAATCACCATTGTGAATACTCATTGTCCGATTAAATAAAAAGGTTTTTAAGGCCTGTGAACCCCTAAACCTGCAATTACACAAGAACAACAAACAAATTAGGATGTTAGATCCAATGCAAACAAGAATGAAGGATTCCCCATGAAATTCATTTGCTAAAACTTAAACTAGGAAAATGAAGAACAAACTAAATAAATGAAAAGAAATCCTAATTAAGTGAGCAAACTAGTCATCACATGGGGGAATTGGTGCCAATTGAATGTTGAAATTGGCCCTTTCCCAACTCCTAAATTGAAAATGTTGAAGTGTGTAGATTGATCAAATCTCCATGATGAGATTTGAGCATAACCTAGCTAAGAATTGTGAAAAATGATGAAGTATGGAGTGATGTGCATAAAATTGGCTCTCAATCTCAAGAGAGTAACTTTGCATGAAATTATGGATGAAGAATTAGGAGAGAAGCCTCCAATTTATAGATTTGAATTTGTAAGAGAGATCAAGATTTGGGAAATGTGGAACTAAATTTCACCCAATGGTTGAATGCCACTTGTCAAGATGCGAATGGTTGATGGTTGTGCACATTTTGGCCAAAGTGCCAATAAATGCAATTAGTTTGAATTTGAAATTTGTGAAATGACAAGGTGGAAGAGGGGAGGAAAATGAAGTTAATGTCACTTGGCTCAATGCAAAGGACATGTAAGAGGTCTTAAATGCATTGTTGGAAGGACCAAGTCCACTTGGACTTTTTGAATTCAAATTGATGGAATATTCTCTTTTGATGCCATGTGAGGGAAAATAGAGATTTAATAAATGAATTAAATATATTTTCATGTGCAAGTTTCATTCTCTAGATAATTTTTAGTGATGAGGATTAACTTAATCAAGATTGTGATTAATTTAATGAGAGATTAGATGATTTGACAATTTTGACTTAAATTGTTGAATTGATTTAAATCAGAATTGAGAGCAAATGATTAATTAAATAAATGATTTTGATTTATTTAACTAAGTGGTAAAATGTTAGATTAAATCAAATAAAGTTTAATTTATTTAATTTAATAAGAGGACTTTAGAGACTTTAATCAAATAAAATGATTTATTTAATTAAATAGATACATAAGGTTAATTAAATTAAATTGATTAATTTAATCAATAGAGGTGAAAGAATTAATCAAATAATGATTTACTAAATTAAGAAATAGAAGATGATGAAAAGATGAGAGTGTGATTCAAGAAGAAATGTCGTTAGTAGATCAGGATCCAGTGTGCTGAACTAAATTGTACATTTTCCATGTCTACAAGGCCTAAGGATTTCAATGGACCTATCAACCACAATTGGGGAGACTGGTACTGTCTAGAAGATGCGACCATGATAAGAGTATATGGATTTGAAGATGCACCCTTCATTCTGCCCAAGATAGTGCCTGATAGGATTGCATATTTGGAGATTGTTAGGCAATTGGACATTTTAGATGTTATGAATCTGATTTCTTTTGGAAAGCAGGAATTTATGCCTAGTACATTATACTTAAGTTATTTTACTGTATTAGCAAGGGATGGATATGATTTGGTTCTCAACAAATTGCTGCAATACAAAATGAAGAAGGGTCCACCCCAAAAAGGATTTGATCCAAAAGGGTATATTGATTTTTCCAAAAATAAAATGAACTTGGGAGGATACAATCACATACCCTATATGTATGATGACTAGATCAGGAATTTGGAAGAAGAGGAAGCAGAAAAAGTTGTTGATGAGTATAGCAGGGGATTGCAAGATAAAAAACTATTATCTTTAGATGAAGAGGCATCTGATAATGGTAGGCCTAGTAGTACAATTGATAAAATTTCTAGATTGAGAACTCAAGACTACAAGTATTTTCCCAAGGAACCATATGTTGAAGAGAGTGCAAATACTGACACAAGGCATATAGCATATAAATCATTTTTGGCTGATGATGAATTCATTAAAACCTTAGAATTTAAAACCTTTTTCTACAAATTAAAAGGACAATCAATAAGGGAATCAGTGGAGAATATTACACCAAGTAATGAGGAACAATTGTTGAATAACTTAAAATCAAGTGTGGAAGAAGAAATGAAGAGCATGACCCTTGAGAAAGGAAGGAAATTATTAGAAAATGCAGGTGTCATGATCTTTCTTGGGTTGGATTTGAACTCTGCTTTGGTTTTTGATAGTTTTCTAAAGAATACTAATGCCACACATAAACTCACTCCTGAGGGGGTAACAGAGATTTATGCAGGATCTAAGTATAACCCAGATGAGGGATCACTTATGATATGGGCCATGTATCCTCCACACAAGAAATTTGTTGTAATCAATACTAAAAAGTATTTTGGACATGTAATGACATTAAAAGTTGGTGAGGTTGATCCAAAAGCTATAGTAGAAATTGGCATTAATGTGGCCAAATTAAATAAAGCCCAAATCCAAAAGCTAATCAAGGAAAACAAAATGTATATGATTCATAATGAGAGACTACTCAGATAAAATGATCGCTTGAAGGACATGATGGGAATCATGTTGGGATCCACAAAGCAATTGAATCATGGTGAAAGCTCCTAGGCAAGAGACCAGCAACAAGAATCAAATGCATACTCACAAGGTCAATGTGATGCACTCACTACAATAATAAGGAAGAGCCAGACCAATTTAATGACTTGGTTGAGTAAGCTCTGGGGAACACATTCACACAATTTTATTGCACTACAAGAACATAAGAGGATAGATGGTAGGATCCGATAGAATTTCCAGGAAATAAACCAAAGGGATGCTCCTGATAACAACTATTGATACTGTAAACCATTTTGTGGAAAAATATAAAGACTTCCATGATGAATTGCAAGGTGATGAGTACGGGATGATCAATGTCACAAAAAAGGGACTACCAATGTTGTTAGAAGATGGAGGGGAACTAAAGGGAAAAGATAGATGGATCAAGGAATGTGAGACGATGATGCAAACAATTTTGGAGACAGCCACAGGAAACGATTTAACAATGGACGGGGCATGTGAACAAAATGAGAAGATGTTTGAAATGGAGATAGTCATAAGGAATACGTTGGAGGATGCCGATACACATGCGTGAAAAGCTTACTAAGATTATATGTCAAACATCTATTTATGGCTTAATAGAGCATAATTTTTAGTTTGTTATTGTTGTTAGGCAAAAGACATTTTTGAAAGAATGCGTCCTTTCACAATTTTGATATATTTATATCTGTTTCATAATGTAAAATAGATATAGGCAAAGAGGAGAAATATATTGTAGATAGTTTGCAATGAAACTTTCCTTTAAAAGACTCAAATGCATGTATGAATTTTGATGAAGTTAATGAAGATGTATGAACTTATTGCTTAATGTTGGTATCAGCTATTTGTGGAATTATACAGTTATCTGGTTGTCTCCATTTTGATGCGTTTTTGTTGTTTAAATTGATATATCAAGCATATATTCAGTTTATTGATACACATTTGTTGTATTTGTGTGATGTGATTATTTGGTTCTTTCAAGTAAAGATTAAACCCTTCTAGTTAATCACAATAACTGAAGAGTATTAATTGGATCAATAAGAAGAATCACATAACTAGGATTTTCATTCTATCTCAAGTAGAGTTTGTCAGACATTTACTTGCACGTTTATACAAGTTATAAACTACATATGTGTGCCAAAGAGTTTGAATTATTGCCATGATAGATTATATTTTTCTAGATCTTCATTAGACTCCATACACCCAACAAGGCACTAGTCTCACGCATTTCATCTTTTAGTTTATCCATTTTATTTTTTACATCTGTTAACTGAACATATTATAATATTACACATACATTTTATTAGGATTATATTTGTTCACTATAAGATTGCCATTGTGAATAGATTGTTGTAAAAAAAATCCACTTTCAATGCCAAATGTAGCAATTTTTGTGTTGCTTTTGTCAAGTTTCATTAACCAAGCTATTTAGTGGGTTGAATAAAGTTGTTTTATGACCCTTGGTCTCTTTAAAATAATTAGACAATATTAGGGAGATCGGGAAGGGGAGAAAACTAAACTCCTTCAAAATAGGGGTAGTTGTGGGTTTGTTGGTTTTCTTTGTATACTATATACTTAGTTCCTCTAGGATAAGTAAGTCACTGTAGAAATGAAATATGTTTGATTATCCACCTAATATTGTTTTGTGCTTTTGAAATAGAAGATATCTACAACTCTATAGAAATTGCTATATGCTAATGGTCAAATTATTAGACTATTTAGATCATTTTAATTGACTACTACATAATAGTTTATGTGTTGAAAGAATTGTTTCCATTCTTTGTAGTTTTTACATTGGAATACAAATCATATTTAATTTCACACCAATATATTTCTTTCATAAAGATATTTGTTGATTTTTCCTTACTATTTTCATCTTAAAATTTTTAAAAATGTATTCTATAATATAGAATTATTCTCAAATTCAGACAAAAAGGATTCTAAGAGATATATTTAATCATAAATTTTACAATAATAAATATCATTTGATTTGTATGTTGTAACTTCAGTAATTTTAGTTAAAATAAAAATAACTTAAAGTTATATATACATATAATTAAATTGGCAAAGTTGTTTGTCCATTTTATTTTTTACATCTGTTAACTGAACATATTCTAATATTACACATAAAATTTATTAGGATTATATCTTTTCATTGTAATATTTCCATTGTGAATAGATTACTATAAACAAAATCACATCACTTAAGTCTGCTCAGTTCGCAAAGGTAGACCCACCTAGGTTTGGCAACACCTGAAGAGAAGAAGGTTGAAATCATTTGGCCTTGTTTGTTACCCTAAAACATATCAAGATATTGGAAACCTCTTGAGGTATTCTTACCTATGTTTTTGAGAGCTACCAACCTCCAAATCCACAAAAATATTCCACTTGTACGACCAAATTCTTGCCAAACCCAAAAACCCTTATTTTAGGCCAAAATCATGAGGGTTTATTGAATCTCCTACTTCCACAACCTCTCAGACCTCAAAACCAACTCACACACAACCCATTAGATCTGCACATGCATAAAAATTCATAAAATCAGATCTCCCATACTTATTTTGTTGAAACCTAGGCTTGAACCTCTCATTTCACATGCTTTTCTTCACAAAACTCTTGAGGACAGCAGCTATGCCTTCTTTATTTCTCATCCTTCGCCCTATTCATGCATCCTACAATTAAAATAGTATCCATGGGGCCTCTTACACAAGCTACAATAATCACAAAAAGTGTAAGAGCCCCTTTATATCATGTTTGGACTACAAAACCCTCAAAAATAGGGTAACCAGGCTGTATCCAAAGAAATGAAGCTTTCTAACTCAAAACAATGATTTAAGCCCTCAAATTAGATTGAAATCAAATGTAACACATATCTTCATGACATGGAATTGATTTCACATCAAAATAGTGTTGCAAAACAGGAAAAATACAAAATTTTTGAAGAAAAACACATATTTTGGAATGTCAAGAGATTGTATTTTAAATCCTCAACCATCAACAACCTTTACAATGATCACTTTATGCCTTTTAAAGGACTTTACACCTCAACCACCGAAAAACCACCTCTACAACTGACTTTTTAATCTTTTATGATCACATGAAACATAAAACACTCTAATTTCAAGGTTGTTAACATCACTATTGAAATGTTTTATTTTTTTGACCTTTCAAATGTATTGAAACTCCTAGGAAACCTCTAATACCATGCTAGTGGCTTGATAATATAATTATTATTGACATGACACTAACCTTGCACCCTTTTACATGTAAATTCTCCAATTTTCCTTAAAAAGGCTACAAAACTCTTTAGTGCAAGACTCAAAATCATAACTGAAAACTTCACCTAGAACATGACTAATGGTCTTGAGTGACCTTATTCACAATAAAACATTATTGAAATGCCTAAACCAACCTATTGACCTCCCTAATTATCATCACATGATTAAGCATAAAAGATGAGGTGTAGGTGTTCCTGCACCACTACCTCATCCAAAATTTGCTCACATTACACAAAGCCACAATGTTCCTCCAAGATAAGCCAATCAAATCCTACCTTATGTGTCGTAGTAATCAAATTGGAGATGATCCTAAAAATGACATTGCGAAGGGTGATTGGTCTAAAAAATCTAAATGACTTTACAATTATTTCACTACTATGATCAATGTGTCATCTTTCATGAAATTTCCCAAAACACTATTCATTATGATCATATGGAAATTTCTAGGAGAGCTACAATAGTTGTAACATCATGAATTAATTATGTAACCACATAAGTCAAATATAATTCTATCAAGAAATTAGTATAAAATAGATAATACAATCACATAACTCATAAATTTCAATGTCATTAACCTTCTTCTTCATCCAACTCTTTGTCTGTATCATCCGATCCAGATTTGACATTGTAAGGATTGGTCATATCATCATCATCATCATTGATATTAGTTTCGATAATTTCATCATCCACATAGATATCATCTTCATGAACATTAACTCCTACATCATCATGATCCAGTTCCTCCTCTTCGACATCTTTGGCAGGCACATCATCAACTAGCTATTGATCCTAATCATCATCTGCATCATCTTCTAGTTCTTTGGTATCTTCTTCTTCCACCACATTAAACTTTACCGGCCTTCCTCTTGGATCATGTCTAACAACAAATGACCAACTCGGTTTACCTGGAACCTCTGAGTAAAATACCTACTCACATTGGCTTGGAAGAGCATAGGGCTCATTTCCAGCTCGCTCGATCGACCTTGTATTAACCATGGTAAATCCATTATCATGTTCAATAATAGTACTGTCAGGATCATTGCATTCAATCATAGCCTGTAACATAGAATGACGAACATAACTAATTTGAAGGATTTAAAGTCACACTCAAGTATATCATCCAAAATACCATAGTATAGATTTTTTGAGACTTTTGGATGTATGTCGCTTCTAGATGAAACATTCGTCACCTGAAAGACTGCATTTATCCCATAATCACAAGTTTTCTTCTTGTCATCCAACTTTTTGATTCAAAATTTATGACCATTGCACCACATAGCCTTGTGGTGTTTCACCTACAATATGTCAAACATGTAAAAATTATTGCAATATCGTCAGTTGATAAACATATTTATTCTTGGCCGAATGTATGCAAAGAAAAAAATCTCAACATATATATACATCAATATAATTAAAAATAATTAAATAATATGGGTGATTAATATATTTATACGTACTTGTTTATCTTAAACCATATTCTAAATCAATTTCCCTTTGTGTAACATTGGAATCTTCGTTACAATGAGGTTCTTTAACCAATGAAGTCACACCTTCCCATGTTAATGTGCAACCATATTGTTAACATCGTTCAATCCATACCATCATCCAATCAGGATTTTTTGTGATATACAAATATAGTGCATCCCACTCTCGACCAATTGTATCAAAAAAAAAAAGAACTTTACAAATGACATATAATTAGTTAATTACCATGGCATACAACCTTAATTTATAATTGATGTATATTGAAGATTAATAACTAAATAAGTACAATATACATAAAAATGAAATGTAAAATGTATTGTAATTAATTTTCATGACCATCTTATAATTACCTCTCACATTCCTCAATCTACCTTTCCCCATCAGGGGCTCCCTTTCAAATTTGTTAATGGAGTTGGGATCCCAAATGCAATCTACATGGATCTTTGTTGAAAACCTAGGAAGATATTCAGTAATGTACACCATGATCTGGTATACCATATATCCCTCCACCATAGAAACCTCAAGATGTGCTCTTTGTCTAAACAAAGCCTTAAAAAATTTCAAATGCCTCTCAACCATCCGCATTGACCTTGTGTGTACAGGTTCACACAATTCAATCTCCTCAACTTGGTATATGAGGTAGTGTTCTTGTGTATTGAAAAATGTTGAAGGTAGACACTTTTGCATTTCACACATTAGATGAGGAAATTTTCTCTTCCAATAATTTATATCTTCTTTATGGATTTCTTTAGATGAAAACCATCTACAAGTGATTCAAGGCACAAATATATTAATGAGATTTGACAAAAATATACAATATATTACATAACAAGTAAAAAAAAAGGCAATTATAAATTCTATACAACGAATTGAACAAATATCGCTACTTACCTCATGTATTTTCCAAGATTATATATAACTTGCTTGACATTGTTGTCGAAGTTGTCTGGGAGAGATAGAGGTAGAACGTACTGCAACAATTATAAAATGATATTTTCATTGTTTTTCCAAAAGTAGTAAACATAATACACTGAAAAGTACATGCAGTATACAAATATATATATAATATACTAGAATAATTACCTTAATGAAGGTATGTCAATCATGCATTTTCATCCCTGACCCAAATTCACCTTTCTTTCTTATGATATTGTTTATGTTCACAGAAAATCCTATGGGGAATCGAATTATTTGTGTGACCTTTTATAGCATTGCTTTGCTACTCCGTTAATAACCAAGGAAGGGCACTTATATTAATTTGGTCTCCATTGCTATTTAATTGAATGACATTTTTCATTGCATGATTGGCTTCTTGAATGTCACTACAAATTTTGACAATTTTTTCTTTGTCATTCCTTCCATCCAATATTTTCCATAACATTTCAGTTATATTCTTTCTGATATGCATTGTATCAAACAAATGCACAATTTGTAGCTTCTCATAGTAGGGCAACCTACTAAATTATTTGGGATAACTTTTCAGTCCCTATGAAAGCCGGCCATTAATGCCTTGACGACCTTCATGAAGCATATAAGTTAAACAAATTAACAACGACAATCATTGTCAATTACAACATGAGTAAACACAACACAATATAAAAATATAAATTCCAAACATATCATATATGATAGATAAACAATTTGATCTGATGTATAACCTTGACGATTAATTCTATTATATTCCAACTTCCAAAGGCGAGGTTTCATTCTTCATGGTTTTAATGTAGTCTCCTCTTTCCCATTGAAAAGATGTTTTTTAGTAGTTCAATACTTATTATTTATGTGGAGGAAGTGACTATACTCATCAAACACCTTCTTTCCTAAACTTGTTGAATGATGAGATTTCATCTTTGGACCATAAATTGGACATGCAACTTTTCCCTTTGTTTGAAGACCTACAAGATCATATATAATTGGATTAAATATGTCAATTTTTGTTTATATATAATGAATAGATTATTTAAAAAACATGCATGATATCTACTTCATAAAATTAAATACCGTTAAAGCCATGCAGTCGAACATTATAACATACCACAAAAATGCATTAGCCCTGGGGCATCATGAATTGTCCATACAAGCATTGCATGGAATTGAAATTTCATTTGTCCTATTGGTCTAGATACATCATACATAGTGACATAATTCCATAACTTTAGTAATTCGTTGATAAGAGGCTTGATATATACATTCATATCTTTAACTTGGTACTTACCTAGTTGAATGAACATAAACATTACATGATTATTATAACCATTTTACTGCAATATATATAAATTAATGTACATGACTATTAAATGAAAAAATATAAGTCATTATGCAACAAATAAGACAAATGAGATGCTACTACATTAAAGAAAATTGATGTAAACAAATACCTAGAACAATCATTGCCAACATTATGTGCTCCCTCTTTATTGACATCCATGGAGGAATTTTATTGTTGATAACAAAAATAGGCCACACTAAGTAAATAGATCTCAGCTCTCCAAATGGATTGACACCATCTGCTGCCAATGAAAGCTTGATATTACGAGGTTCTTATTTAAAGTGTGGCCATTTTTCCTCCATTTCCCTAAATGAAAAACCATTTGTAGGCATTTGAAGAATGTCATCTCCACTTCTATTCCATGCATGGTAATCCATAAATTGTGCTAAGCTTTCACACCTAAATAATCGTTGCATACATGGAATAATGGGAATATAATGAGGAACCTTGTGAGGCACCTTTTTTTTAGTTGATTTGTTCGATATCTACTGATATGACATTCTGGGAATTCTATTGCAAATTCATGTTTTTTATGATATATAATATGATCATTGGGACATGCATCTATTACTTGATACTTCATTCCAACATCTTTCATAATGCCAAATAAATCTCGGTATGAATGAGATAAAATATTTTATGGTGGTATCAAAAATTCACCAATGAATCTACAACAAAATTTTATTTTTTTAATATAAAGAATATTAATGGTACATATTTCATCCTTTATTTACTAGTGATGGACTAACAACAATTAAAATAGATGAAAAAAGATGACATATATGACATACCTTCACATCCGTGAGATTGCTATGTTGGATAAACCATTCATAACCTTAAAGTTCACCAGCAACAATACATCAGAGAGAAGAATTGTTTGGGAACCTTCATAAAGGGACTTGTATGCCTTCTCAAGTACAGGTAAATCATGAACATCATCAAAGTCATCTCGATCATCATGATCATCTGTGCCACTAAATATGTCATGGATCAATGTATTTGTACCATCATCTTCAACTATGTTTTCTGGTGCATGATCATCTTCTTCCATAGTATCATTAACTTCATCTTCGATATTCACAACTCCATGTTCCTCCACTTGAAAAACCACATTCTCTGGGTCGTGATAATCCATATCATGTGCCCTAAGGTACCCCACCTTTATAATTATGATATACACAAATAAACCATGATCATAATCAAGTGATTTTTTATATATATAAAATTTTAAAACAATATAAACACATATAATTAATAACTTACCAATAGTAGATAATCATGTCCCCTTCAAATTGTGATTAAAATTCTTCTTGTCTTTAAGCCCTTACAATTATTGCAAGGACAATAACATTTCCCATCACCCTTTCTTTTCAATCTAGCCCACAATCTATCAGTGTCTCTTCATTTTGTTCTAGACTAATATTATCTGACATGATATTTCTTTACCAAGCTTGAATATTTCGATCTTCAAAATATATCAAACTCACACTCCAATAATTTTTAATCATAGACAGTAACAAAATCTAATAATTCTGATATTTTACACCAAAAACATTCGGCATGCAACCACCCCTGCAAAAGAGAAGATACTTTGAAGTTAATGACCCCAAAAAACACTTTAAAATGTTAATTCCATAACTTATTAAATTCTAATTTTACTATGATTTCAATCCGTTAGACTCCTAAAATCAAAATATTGAACTTGCACAACAAAATCTGGAAATAAAATTCTGAAAATGCACAAGTCTAAAAATGAAATTTGATGAGATGTTGGTTTAAAATATGATTTTCAAACCTGGAAGTACAAATTTGAATGCTATGACCAAGTCCTCAATGATGCCCTCAAGTTTCACTATTGACCTATCTACCAACTGTAGAACAGTTGGTGTAGGTCTAAGGTTTATTAACTACAATATCATAATTTTTTCCTTAGTCATCACATTAATGGTTACACCCAGGTCAATCAAGGTAATTTTTGATGAGGGTACCATTCAAAAATGAATTCTGGAAAAATTCAATGACTACCCTCAACCTAGCGATAATAGCAAAACACTATCGTAATAAATAGTCGAACTCACTTTATTTATTTTTGTCGAACTCACTTTTATTTATTTTCATCGAACTCACTTTTATTTATTTTCATTGAACTCACTTTTATTTATCTTCGACGAAAACTCAGGTTCATCAAAATTTCAACGACCGTCAACGATAAAATTTTAAAAAATTGAAAATTACACATTGAATATCACAAGTACCCGACAATACATCTAATTATACATCTTTCCTCAAAAAATTTTGTCGGATTTTGCAATCAAATGAGTTAGTGGGTCAGAGTGATGAAAAGTTTTGTAAGTTGATTTTCAAGTGTCGTGCATTAAAGGGTTTATTTTCGAGCCTATCTAGTATGTTATCCGGAAGTTTCAGTGGTACGCATCAAGAATTGAGAAAGTTATGAAGATTTTTGTTCCTATAGTTATTCAGTTTCTGTAGCAAGTGTTTTTGGAAGATGTAATTGCAATTTTGGTGAATTTGGTTGTTGCATATGTTTCTAAGATGTTCAGTAATGAGATTGTCTCTATTAGTTCAGTACATTCACATTAATTGAAGTGCTCGTGATTTAATTATTTTTTGTGTATGTTCAAGTTTTTCTTGTTCTTGGCCAACATGATGGTGATAGCATGTTGCAGATCTCTATGGATTAATAATTTATTGTTTGGCATGTTCAAAGATGTTTATTTGGGTCCTCACTATGTTGTGACCAACTTGTGTTGTTGAAAATTAAGATTTATTTATCTATTGAGGCTAACAATTGTAATTTATTCTTTATTTGTGGCCGATAGAGTAGTTGATGTAAATCTGTGTAGCGGATATATAAGAGTGGTTGTTTTCCTTATTTTGAGGTATGCTCGGTGTGTGTGTGTGAAGTACATGTTCAAATAAAGATCAAATCATTCAAGAGCATAGCAGAGTGTGAAAGAGATTGAGCAGAGTGTGGAAGAGTTTGACCAAAGTGTGTAGAAGTTTTTTGGTGCCTAATCAGAACTTTCATCAGGCTTTTGTAGAAGCAAATTTCTTAGTTCAACCTCATTAGATGGACTTAATTTGACTATATTATGTAAGACAATGAGCCTTCCTCTGAGTAGTGAGCTCTAGGTAGTGTGCCTAAATGCATGTGAATTCCCTATTTACTCTTCATTATACTTTTAACAAGGCATAATGTTGTGGACTAACATCCACCATGGTTTTTCCCCTAATAGGGTTTCCATGTATTAAATCTTGGTGTCAATGTTTTATTGATTTATTCTTGCAATGTTAATTATCAGATCTGAGATTAATGGTTGATTAATGTTGAATAAGTTTGATTTTGGTAACAACTGATTCACCCCCCCTCTTAGTTGTTTATCCTTGTTTTTCCAACAATCTATGAAGGAGATGACAAGGTCAAACAAGAAAAGGTGCAAAACTAAAAAGAAAAATTTGAAACCCTAAGAATTTCTAAAGATGAAGATATTACTACCTACATACTCAAAGTTAATGAATTTTTCAATGCTATCAATGGTCTTGGTGGAAAACTGGATGAAAGTGAAGTTGTGAAAAAGTTATTAAGAACTCTGCCTAAAGCTTATAGTTCTAAAGTTCCTTCTATTAAGGAAGCTCAAAATTTGGATATTCATTCTAGAGATCATATGTTTGGTGCTTTAACTTCTTTTGAAATGAGAGTTTGGTCAAGATGCTAAAAACAAACTTTTTTTTAAGTCTACAAAGTGGAAAAGGATGATGGATTGGATCTATATAATCTTGATGACGTGGAAGAAAACTTTGTGAGGAGATTAAAAAAGAGTACTGGAAAATAAAAAGGTAAGCTACCTTTCAAATTTTTCAATTGTGGAAAGATAGGTCATTATACATCTAAAATACAAAGTTACTAATAACAAACAAAAAGATCATAAGGTTAAATTTGTCAAGAAGATTTATTATGTTGAAAAGGAAAATGGTGCATTTGATGATGAAGAATTAGATTATCCGGATGCAAGAATTGATGAATGTGTGTTCATGGATTTAAATATTGGGACTAATTCTAATAATCTTGAAAGATGTGTGAAGGAAAGTGATTTAAAAATAGGTCATAACATTGAAGGAACTATGTTGACTACTTTTCATGCCAGAGAGAAAAATTATTATTGGATCATTGTAAGTGGATGCTTAAATCATATGACAGGTGATAAGAGTAAGTTGTCTAAGCTTGAAAAGTATGATGGTGGTCTTGTTAAGTTTGGTGATGATACATCTGGTAAGGTCTATGGAAAAGGTTCAATTAGTTTTGATGGAAAGCATAAAAAAATGATGTTCTTTATGTCAAGGGTCTCTGGCATAATCTTCTAAGTGTACGGAAAATGTGCAGAAAAGGATATAATCTTTTATTTTAGAATGGTGGTTTTGAAATTAGAAAAAGGAAGCTCTGGTACTCTAGTTGTTGTTGGAACAAGGATAGGAGGTCATATCTATCAAATCAAAGGTAGTGATGCAAAGTGCCTTATGTCTCAAACTAATGAAAGCTGGATATGGAATAGAAGAATGGATCACATTAATTTTGATAGCTCGGTGAGGATAAGTTCTACTAATGCTCTAAGAGATTTTCCAAAGATCACAAAGCCTATCAATGAAATCTGTAAATAATGTCAAGTTGGAAAGAAAAAAAAGACAAGATTCAAGACAAAGGAATATTCTACCACAGGTCCCTTGGAGTAAGTACATACAGATCTATGTGGACCTACCAGAATTAGAAGCTCATGTGGTGATAGGTATTTCATGTTATCGATTGATTATTATTCTAGAATGGATTGTGTTATGTCTCTTAAGGAAAAATTAGAAGCTCTAGACAAGTTTAAATCATTTAAGGCTATGGTTGAGAATGAAATGAATATAAAAATCAAATGTTTGAGATATAATAGAGGTTGTGAGTTTACTTCAAATGAGTTTAATAGTTTTTATAAAGATCATGGAATAAGAAGGTATTTATCAACCCCTAGAACTCCTCAATATTATGGAGTTGTGGAAAGGAAAAATAGAACATTTCAAGAAGTAGCTAGGATGATGATGAAGGAAGATAATATTTTGGATGTCTATTGGAGAGAAGCAATTCATACTGCAATCTATATTATTAACAAAGGTCAAGCAAGAACGAATAGTTCAAAGACTCCCTATGAGTTATGGTATGGTAAACCTCCTACTATGAAATATTTCAGATTTTTTGGAAGAAATTTTTATATTAGAAGAGAAGAATAAAACTTATGAAATTTTGATGCAAGATCTAATGAAAGAGTCTTCCTTGGATACTTTACAAAAAGTAAGGCCTATTGGTGTTATAACAAAAGATTGAAGAAAATTGTTGAGAGTCCAAGTGTCAAACTAGATAAAGAACTGCATCAAAGTTTAGTACCGATAGAAGGATATGAATTTGATGAATCCCCTCACAATGACAAAGAAAAGGCTGAAAATAAAGAAAAAAAGTTGACAATTGAAGAGGAAGAAGCTCCGGAAAAGAATCCTAAGACTCCCAAGTATGTGAAGAAAAATCATTCAAAAGATTAGATAATTAGAGATAAGATCAAAGGTATGCTAACAAGGAGAAAAAAAATTTATGACAAAAGAAGATGTAAATTTTGTTTACTTTCTAAGGTGGAACCAAAAACAGTGTCTAAGGCATGCAAAGATGAGAATCGGGTAAAAGCAATGAAGGAATATTTATAACAGATAGAGAAGAATCTAACTTGGGAATTTGTCCCAAGATTAGAAAACTAGAATGTGATTGGCACTAAGTGGGAATTCCTGAACAAGCTGAATGAAGATGGAAAAATTGTTAGGAACAAGGCTAGACTTGTGTGTAAGGGTTACTCATAGGTTGAAGGTATAGATTTTGAGGAAACTTTTTCTCTGGTTGCAAGAATGGAAGCTGTCAAGATTTTTTTATCTTTTCAAGCACATAAATATTTTAAAGTATATCAAATGGATATGAAGTCGGCATTCTTGAATGGCAAATTGGAAGTAGAGGTATACATTGAACAACCAGAAGGTTTTTAGTCATTAGAATATACAAATATGGTTTGTAAATTGAAGAAAGCATTGCATGAAGTAAAGTAAGCTCCCAGAGCTTGGCATACAAGGTTAGATAGGATTTAGAAAAGGTATTGAAGATAGCAATCTATATTTCAAAGTTGAAGGAGAACAAATCTTAATTGTGGTGGTATATGTTGATAACATAATCTTCAAAGGAAATGAAGGTATGTGCAAAAGGTTTATAGAGGAAATGCAAAAATAATTTGAGATGTCAATGTGTGGGGAAATGAATTTCTTCCTTGATTTTCAAATAAGTCAATCAAAGAAAGGAATATTCATATCATAATCTAATTATATTAAGGAAATGTTGAAGAAGTTTGGAATGGATGATTTTATACCGATATGTACTCCTACAGTTATTGGTTGTAAATTGATCAAGAATGATGAAACCCCTAAGATAGATTAGAGAAAGTATAGATTAATGATTGGCAGACTATTATACCTTACTACTACTAGACTAGATATTATGCTTTCAGTTTATCTTGTGGCTAGATTTCAAGATCTTAGAGAGTCTTATGTTGCAGCAGTGAAGAGGATATTATGATATTTGAAGGGCACTCTAGATTATAGTTTATAGTATCCTAAGGATACCAACTTCTCCTTGAGTGCCTATACAGATGTAGATTGGGATAGATGTGAAGATGACAAGAAAAGTGTAAGTGGTGGTGCTTTCTTCTTGGAAGAAGGTTGGTTTCATGGCTAAGTAAGAAGCAAGATTAAGTGTCATTATCTACTACAAAAGAAAAATATATTGCAGCAGCATCATGCTATACATAGGTGTTGTGAATGAAGAAAAAATTGAAGGATATCGGAGTTTCATATGATGAACCTATTTCTATCATGTGTGACAATACAAGTTCAATCAATATTTCAAATAATTTGGTAATGAATTCAAGAACAAAACATATCTCAATATAGTATCACTTCTTGAGAGAGAAAGTTGTAGAGAATGAGATGAAGTTGGAATATGTACCCACTAAGGACTAGGTTGCTAATATTTTCACAAAGGCTCTTCCAAAAGATACTTTTGAGTATCTCTAAGAGAATTTAGGTGGTATTGCCCCTCCTTCTTCCAAATAGACATATAAGTGTGTGCACCTATCTTGGAAGTATTTCAAGATACATTCTTGGTCCTAGATTGATGTTGAAGGCTACTTCTTAAGGGGATTAGGTGATAGCGGTTGTTGGTTGGTGAATTCAAATAAAGCATATTTTATGCCCCGAAGGGGGAATGTGCAGTAAAGTGTAGTGCAATTTCTTGTTGGTGTTGCAAGTGGTGTCAAACTGGTGTATGTGGATACCAAAAGGGAAAATAGAAAATAAAAATCCTATGCAAATGATGTGTGAAAGGTGTGGATGTTACCCTTTGAATGTTGTAAAAGGGGGAGAAGAAAAATAAATAAAATATAGGAAGAGAGTTGGGTGATTCTATAGCCCTTTGCCATTGATGTAAAGGGGAGAGAGAATCTGAAAAACATGGAGAGAGTTAAAATTGGTTGAAAAACCATAGTGTAGAAGTGAATATGGTTGAAGACCATATTATGAGAGAGAATCTAAAAAACATTATTATAGAATGCAAGAGTTTCTAGTGTTGCGGGAGAAGAAGTCTATGAAGAGAGGGGATGAGTAAAGAGTTGTCCTAGTTAGGGGGAGTATTTCATATTGCAATATTCTTGTTGATGGTTTTTCTAAAAGGTGTTGCCATAAATGACAAAGGGGGAGATTGTTGGAAGTTTGGAGATGTTGGAAGCTTGAGATTTTTATGATTTGATTGGGTGTTATCATTTATGTCAACTCCTTCTATGAAGAGAATGTTGGAATGG
The DNA here is from genome assembly GCA_007115665.2 of Sequoiadendron giganteum. Taxonomy (NCBI): domain Eukaryota; kingdom Viridiplantae; phylum Streptophyta; class Pinopsida; order Cupressales; family Cupressaceae; genus Sequoiadendron; species Sequoiadendron giganteum. The sequence goes on along the minus strand of CM021109.1, from coordinate 225,937,580 downwards.
TTGGTGTTGATTCTAGCACATGCTGGTGTTGTCATTGATGTCCTACTTCAATATAGTTGCATAGGTTGTTGGACTGGCTAGTGTTTGGGGAGATTTTTTAGTTGGAAAGTGTTGCATGTTCCAAATATTAGATATGTTGCAAAGATGTTATTAATTTTGTTGATGAATTTGGTTCACTTGGTTTCCAAGTGCTTTTGAGAAAATTTGAATAAAAGAGAGTTTAGTGTGACATGGTGGTGTTTAGTGTTTTTCTCCATATTTCTTCATGATTGAAGATATTCTCATGTGATGTGGATGTGATATTCAAAGGTTTTTAGAGGTGTCATATCGAGAGTTTTAAGTTTTGGATTGTGCTACAATGGAAGATGTTTTTGAAAATATGTATGTCTAGTGAAACAGGGTGTTTAGGAGATATGATATTTCTTTTCATTTCTTCATAGTGAAGGCTCTAGTGTTGTGGATCTAGTAACATGCTTATATAATTTAAATCTACCTTCCTTTGAAGTTTTAGGTGTTGAGTTGTTTTGTACAGTTGTCTGGTGTTTTGGATGTTTGTGCTAATATGTCTAGTTGCACAAAATGAAGTTGTTCTTGAGTTTTAGGTGGTTGTAGTAGTTGTGGAGAATATTTTGTGATGTTTTGGAATGTTTTTGTGTGGTATGTGAGATTTTTTTGGACCTAGATAGGTGTGTTTGGAGTTGTTTGTTAGTGTTAGTGTAGGTTTGGTCGACCTAGTATGCTAACACTAATTGTAGAGGATAATTGTTGTTTGAGGAAGTGTTGAGAAGCATGTTTGTGTAGATTTGGGTCCCAATTAAGTAGTGGTGTGGTCTACCTTCACTTATTTCCTTGATGGATGTGTTTGGTTCTAACCTATTCGATGTTGCATGGTTGAGATGCACATGCTTCCTTAAGGCTAACCTAAGTGAGATTGTTTTAGGTCATAAAGGGTATAAATACAAGGAAAAAATTTATGTGGATGGAGCGCAGAGTGTGTGATGTGAAAGATGTGAATATGATCAAGTGTGATAATCTGAGTGTGAGCAGTAATGCCTATGACTTCCTAATGTAGTGAGTAGAAGATGTCTACATTTTAGTCTATTTGATGAGTTGTGTGTGCTTTGGTGGAATTATACCTTATGCATATGAGAGATGCATTATTAGTAGTTCAAATTGGTAGTGAGCCACTCCTTCTTCTACTCCTTTCTTTTGGATAGTGAGTCCTATGGTAGTGAGCCACCCACAATGAGCCTTTCTTTATCTTTATGGGCAATGAGCCCTTGGTAATGAGCCTTATTGTATTTGGTGTTGCAATTCATATATTAGTGAGCTAATCCTCACCATGGTTTTTTCCTTGGTAGTGAGCCATCGACAATGAGCCTTTCTTTATCTTTCTGGGAAATGAGCCCTTGGCAATGAGCCTTATTGTATTTGGTGTTGTAATTCATATATCAGTGAGCTAATCCTCACCATGGTTTTTTCCTTATTGGTTTTTCTACATAAATTTTTTGTTCTTATGTGTTTAGATGTGTTTGCATTATTGGTTCATGTGTTTACATTATGCTAATGCATGATAAGGGTTTAATGGTTGTTAAGGGTTTAAGTGCTAATGCATAACTGAATTTTAATGAGGTTTTTTTATGTTTTAAAGTATACAACTGATTCACCCCCCTCTTAATTTTCATGTACATCTAACATTGTGTGTGTTTTTTTTCCATTAAATAGTTTTATTGCGTGTTTCTAATAAAGTATTCTCATGTTTAAATTAACATATTTTCTTACAATTCCCATCAAAACTAGTTTTCTAGCTTGGTTGATCCATGGGAGGGACCCTAGTATTTCTATCTTGGTATTAGTCTAGGTTTTAGTTGGATCATTTTGCATAGTGTGAAAAAAATAGGGTTTGGAGAAATGGAAGGAACTTCTAGAAAAAATGGAGATAAAAAATTTAATGAAAATCAAAAGTTTAATGGCATAAACTTTGATCTATGGAAATTCAATGTTCAAGAGCTATTGGTTGAGCATCATCAATTAATTTTAGTTGAATAAATATAAGGCTATATTCCTTAAGGTATGACTCTATATGACTAGGAAAAATATATAGAAATAATAGATCGATAATTCATTTGTGTCTTTCATATTTAGTGATTTTAAATGTTTTTATAGAGAATATAAATAAATTTGTGGGATAAGTTATCTAAGCCTCTACTAAATAAATTTATCTTATAAAATAATTATATAATTTAAAAATATTTTATATTGATTTAGTGGCTAAGCACTTGGATGATTTTAATGCCATTTCTAGTCAAATGATGTTAGTTGACATCAATATGAAGTAATATCAGTTCATTAATTTTCTTTCTCTCTTAATGGGTTCATGGGATAAATTCATGATGGCAATTAGTATATAAATATCTCAATTGGCACTTGATGGTGTGGTTAGATTCTTATTATCATGCAGAAATAATAATAAATCTACAGTATTATAAAAATATGCTTTAGTTGTTAGATTTTATGTGAAGAAAAAGGGAAAGAAAATAAAGGAGGAATGATATTTGGGTCCAAGGGTAGCTCTAACTATGCAAGTAATTTAAAATAAAATTTTAATGATTGTATCAAAACTATCCATATTGAAGAAAAATCACAATGTGAACAAGGCTAAAAATGAATATGTTGGCGATTCTAGACCAAGGACCTTCAATGAAGAAGTTGGATTTGTGTTAATTTCATCTTCTATTAATCATGTAAGTGATGATGCATGATTGATAAATTATAGAGTTTAATTTCATGTAACTCCACATAAGGATATTTTTTTCTACATGAGAATTATGATGGTGGAAAATTCTTCTTGGGTAATAATTCATTTCACAAAATTATAGGCCAACCAAACTTAATCTCATATTCAAAGATGGAATCTAGTTAATAATCTCTCTAATGTGTTATATATCTCAAATTTTGTGAGAAAAATGTTATCATGAATAAGTTAAATAATTTTGGAGTGCATTTTGGCCTTTACAAATATGGTTATAGAATGGTTAGAGGAATTTTGGAACTAACAAAAGGGGTTCAAATTGTAACTCTATTTGTCAAATTCGTTGAAGTTACTTTATTATATCCATACAACTATTAGAGTAATTGGGTATTTAGTTTATTAATTAAACAATATTTGTTTAATTACGTAAAGTTCCCTTGTACCTCTTTTCACTTAAGCTAACATTAGGTGCATAATAATTAATTACTTTATTAATTATTATTGTTCAAGCCTAGGGTTTTCCTTTTTAGGGTTTTCATCTATATGTAGTTGAAAATTATCTTTTGTATCATTATTCATTTTACATTTTCAGGTGAATACATTGCTCCACATTCTTGAGCATTTCCTTTGTTTCTTCTCTTTGCTTCTCCTTGTAACAAGTTATTTGTTTGCAGAGATCTTTGGGCTTCTATGGTGTTGTATCTTCTCAACTCCAACATGGTATAAGAGCTTCTGATTTGCAGCTGCTTGTTCTTGTTTTGAGATTTTTGCATTGGAAGCAAATCTAGGGTTCTAAGGTTTCTTCTTGTGGATTCAACATACTCTGAATTTTAGGTTCACTTTGGGTCCAAATGGATAGTGCCATTGGATTCGTAGCGCCTAGAAACCCCTAAATCGATTGTCAAATCATCGATTTTTGCCACAGTCAACCAGGGTTGCAAAAAAAAATTTAGGGTTTGGCCGTACGGCCCCCTCAAAAAAATTCACAAAATAAAAATTAAAAAAATAAAATAAAACCTAAGGTTTTATTTTCATTTTACGCGGCCCATGCAAAAAAATTTCAGCCACCAGCAGCACCACCAAGCAGCCACCTACCACCGGCTCCGTCGCCACCTACACCGGTCGCTCCGCCCACCGTGCTTGCCACGCTCGCCACCGACCGGCCGCCCAGCTCGGCCACTCCGCTCCCCGCCCAGCTCAACAACTTCCGCTGACTCCACTACCCAGCTCGACTGCTTTTGCCGACTTCGTCTGAGCTTGTCGAGCTCACCGATGCCATCTGTGGGTTCACCGACCCAAGTCGACCCCTCCAGCCCCCACGGGCTTTAAACCCCCGCCACAGGTCCCATGGGTGACTAGCACCCCGTCGGCGGCATGCGCAACCCTTGAGGGCTTAACTTCATAGCGCCGAGGTCACATGAGGAACTAGGGGCCGTGTGCCCAACTCCCAGCCACCAGCCCCCTAGTCGTCCATATGGTCAGGGGCCGATTTTTTTTAGCCCCTGACGGCTGTGGGACATTGTTTTTCCCCTTTTGAGTAGCTTGCGCTAAATCGGGCGTAGAATGGGTATTTTTTCTCGAATTTTTGAAAATAAGATATCGTCGGAAAGTTGGTTCTGGTGTCGTTCTAGTGGCACTGCTAATTTTTCCTGATTTTGCAGTTTTGTAGTCTTTTTTGCTAGTCAAAGTCAGAACTTAGTTTTTTCACTCCAAGGGGCGTATCTGTTGCGTCTGAACTCCGTTTTGCGCAAACAAATAGGTGTTGGAAACGTATTATAGTGATCTTTCCATATTTATAGTCTATTTTACTAGAATATTTACTAGGTATTTTTTATTCAGCTTTGTGTGTTTTTACATTTTGCTCAATTACTTGGTCATCTTGGCTCCTACATGGGGTTTATTTGCGTTGGATGGGTTATGTTGATATGCTTTATCATTGCTAAGATCATTAGTCTCTGAATTTTTCATTTGAAGAGTTATCATGGGTTTCTCTAATCACCCTTCAGTTGTTCTTCTGGAATGGGGTAATTATGAGTCATGGGCAAAGGGTATACTTACACATTGTAGGTGGCTTAATATTTTGCCTTATTTGTATGATCTCATACCTAAACCAGTAACTTTAGAGGGTAGATTAGCATGGGATATTATTAGAAATCACATAGTAGGACTTATATTGTCTAGTGTTGATCATGACACTGTGTTGGTTATATCAAACATTGATTGTCCTCACCCACTTTGGACACGTCTTTGGGATATCTATGGAGACCCTATTCTATCTCCATTCCTAGAGGATCTTGCTTCATATTATCTCTTACCCATTGCTTGGAGAGAAAATACACCCTTTGATCATGATACTTTAGAGGAGCTTGAGTATTTAGACACCCTTACTTGTTCCGATGGATCAGAGGTTTGTCTCATAGTTCCTACTCTTCAGACTGAGACTTCATCAGCATCTCTTGTTGTTCTTGATTCAGTGTAGCAGGGAATCATACATCTTCCAGACATAGCTACTTTGGACTCTTATGTTGCAGACATATCTTTCTTGTTTGTTGAGTCCTATATTACAGATTTGGAGGATTATTTTAAGGACATTCATCTCCTCTACCTTGGCAGTCAGGTTATCACTGTTCACCCACCATTATCTGTTCATTCAGAGGTTGCATTTCAGTATTCTCCACATCAGTTTGGATTTGGCATTATTTGTTTCAATTCAGACAGTGAGACTCTTCAGCATCCTATCATGGCACACATCTTGAGATAGGTTGGTTCATCATTCTTCACAGGGTTTCTTCAACATAGGTCCATGGATCCATTTCTTCCCAAGGGGAGGAATATCATTTTCCGCTTCAGGATCTCCTTTTGGATTCTACATCAGGCATCTACCATTGTGATAGGAGTCTCTTCATTGTGGGGGGGCATTCTTCTCTCTTTCTATCTCTCCTATGGAGATCATTGTACATGTACTTATATGATAGAAGTTGTCTATGGGGGGTATCATGTTATCCACCTCCTATCCTTCTTTCATTAGTGCATTGCATTCCTTCCTTGCATTCTATTTTGGGGAGGAGTTTTGTTCCCACTGGGTTTTCTCCTTTACCCCATTTCATTTAGTTTGCATTGATTTTGTACATGGGTACCTGATCTGGCCTTGTTGTCGGGACCCATTGCTTTTGCTTTCAGTAGCTTCTTCTAGGTTTTAGCTTCTCCCTATGTCTATCTTAAGGGGGGGTGTTAGAGTAATTGGGTATTTACTTTATTAATTAAACAATATTTGTTTAATTACGTAAAGTTCCCTTTTACCTCTTTTCACTTAAGCTAACATTAGGTGCATAATAATTAATTACTTTATTAATTATTATTGTGCAAGCCTAGGGTTTTCCTTTTTAGGGTTTTCATCTATATGTAGTTGAAAACTATCTTTTGTATCATTATTCATTTTACATTTTCACATGAATACATTGCTCCACATTCTTGAGCATTTCCTTTGTTGCTTCGCTTTGCTTCTCCTTGTAACAAGTTATTTGCTTGCAGAGATCTTTGGGCTTCTGTGGTGTTGTATCTTCTCAACTCCAACAACAACTATCATAGAATAAATACCTCTAAAAGAGGTTAGTACACCTATGTAAATTTATCATCAAGTGAGACCTAAATTGAAAATAAGAGATAATAAATCTCTTGGGAAAAATATTTGAAAAGAAAAAGACAAGATATCACTAAAGAAAAATCTAGTAGAGAAAATTTGATCTTAAATTTGGATTCAAATTTTAAAAATATATGATTACAAGATAATATCACCACCTTATTTATATTTTGTCTGAATAATTTATGGCCTTTGGAGGTTGCAATATGAAGGTCCCTAGAAAATTTGTCACCTAGGTGCCAATTTCAAGGTTCTAAGAGACCTTGAGCTATCTCTTAGGTGGCACTAGTGTTCTCAATAAGTGAGAATTGTAGGAATTCCACTAGTAAACTTGAATTCGATGACTAAACTAAAGTCTAGGGTATCACCTATGAGATACTTGAAGATGTTGGAAACAAACTTTAATATTTTGGATATTTCCCTAAGGATTTTTTATGTTATCTCTATTATTATATCTTACAAAATGTAGCATATATAATAATAGGTCTCATTGGTGAAAGGTTCTTTGAGCCTTAAAATATATTAAAATAGTTAATGGACTTAAATACTATTGTTTGGATTTTGATTTCTATGAAAATTATATATATGGGAAATAAAATTGATTATAGCTTAATTTAACTACTATATCAAGCAATATTTTGGAATTATTTCATAGTAATATTTTTGGATCTATAAATGTGCCATCACTATGACAATCCCTATAATATGAATCATTTATTGATGATTTGTACCACAAAAAGGGTGTTATTTCATTAAAAATACCAATTTATTTAGTACATATAGAGAGTTTAAGAATTTTATGGAGAATTAGATTGGGAAAAGATTAGGATTCTAAGATTGAGCAATGGAAGACAAACCTTCTCTACAAATTTTGAGATTTTTTGTAATAATAGTGGTATAGAGACATAAAAAGGAAACTCCATACACCTCTCCAAAAATAGAGTTTCAAAATTGATGAATATGATGTTGATAAAAAATGAATATTCTTAGTGAATCTTACTTGAATAAAAAAAAATTGTATGAGGAATTAGTACTACCTATTATCTCATCAATCTAGTGCTCCTACATTAGTACTTGTTGATAAGGCTCCACAAAAAATTTGAATGGAAAAATATACCTTTTGTAGGAATCTTATATTTTTTGGTTTTGATGCATGTGTTCATGTTCCCAAAGAGAAGTGGTATAAATTGGACTTCAAAGTATAAAAATGTATCTTCATGGGTTATAGTGATTGTATAAAAGGGGAAAATATTTTAAATCCTAAGATATATATGTGTGTGTGTGTATGTATATATATGTATAGGTGGCCTAGGTGGCATCCAAGGCATAAGTATGATTTATATACTAGGTATGGGTTAGTTATTATGATCATGTTGAGCATTATAGTCTTATTGAAGATAATTAGAGGTACCCCACTCAAAGTGGCATAAAATTATCTTGTTTTTGTAACATATTTACTATTCTACTCTTTTATTTTGAAATTTTTTTCATTATAGTTAGTTATACTAAAGTTTTCATTTTTGTGCCCATACATCCTGATCATTTTGATCTACATCAATCTATTTAATCCTCTCAAGATCCTTGAGAGTAAAAAGTGTATTTTCTTATGATACTATTCTCTAAAATTGGGGCACCTATGAATGTTTAATCTAAACCTACAATTAAATTTGGTTCCATTTAAAAAATCTAACCTATTTTTTATTTATAATTTATCTATTTATAGTGGTGAGGAACACATTGTTGTTGAATCCTTTTGTTTTTTTCAATGTAAGGTTATTAAGAGAATAATTTTGCATTCCATATATCATTCTACCATACTAAAGTCATGAAGACATCTCAATGGAATAGTTAATGCTACTAGAGAGTGTTATTATGAACAAGGATATTATCTAATTAGCTCACCTCCTATGTTTTATTCTCTTGTTAGTTAAGTTCACTTACGATCCTTATCTCTTTTTGTCTCATGTCATATGATTGTGACATATTTCATAATCCCATGTTTACTTATCCACTCACCTTATCAAAATAATGAATGCATCATATTGTATATTATGTAGAATCATTGATCTATTTGATCATTGTATCATTATTACATCCATTTTAAAGAAATCTAGTCTCATGCTACTCTCTTATGGAAGGCTATATTCAATTTTTTAGGTGATTCTAGGAGCTTGATTCTTTGTGACTCTTACATGGTATCAAATCTTTAGATCTATAAGCCCCTTCTCAAATTTGAGGGTGATAAAGGAAAGAGCATTTTTTTGACACATTTTTGGGAAAAAAGTGTTGAATGAAAAAGAAAATTGAGAGGGGGGTGAATCAGCTATAGCAAATTAAAACAACATAAGCCTCAACAATATTCATATCCACATGCATTCAATAAACCCTTATTCTGTTAAAGTGATTAAACGTGAAATATAGATAAAATAAATTGAAATAACAACACTATACACAAGAGAACACCAAATTTACGTGGAAAACCCAATGAGAGAAAAACCATGGCGAGGATTAGCTCACAATATAAGTAACAAAAAAATTGGTACAAGGGCTCACTTCCAGAATAGGACACACTATCCAAAAAGTCTCACAAGTAGGGCTCACTGCCACAAAAATAACATAAGAAGATAGAAGAGAAATGATACACAAAGAAAAAATTATCAATTCAATAAGGAGTCCACCACAAATACTCAAAAACTTTTGTAGCCTTGTATGAAATATTTCAGACACCTTCAGCTCACTGCCTTTTAGGAATCCAACACTTTGAATTTCACATTGCTCTTCTCAAATTCGCATCACACACATCACTTGAATCGATCTCACATATATCTTGTCTCTCTGTTGCATCTCAAAACAACACCACTCTTATTTATATCAACCTTAACCTTGAAAAAAATATCCAATGTCGACAACTATCCATTACACTTAAAAAATTCAAATTAGGTCGGCACCTAAACATTTTTGTGGTGGATAGGAATGAAGGTGACCCATATAAATCCTTAATTTGGACCCAAATTAATCCTAACACACCTCAACACACTTTCACAAGCCTTGCATGTAGTGATAACAAAAGATTGGACAATACCCATGCTAAACATCATAAAACATTAAGTACCCACTTCCTTAAATCAATCCAAAACTTTTAGACAAAACAATCACTTGAATACGATCTAAAATAATCCTCAAACCACCAAACACTTCATCCAAACTCGCAACATATAAATACTTCAACCCAAAACATTTGGTAAAACTTATTCGCACACTGACACATGAAACATGTACACTATACTATACCAAATAAAGTGAAATATTGAATTCTGAAAGATAAAAGAATTATAAGAAACTTCCCAAATCCACACAACCTGAATCCAAATTGTAGAGAAACATAGAGTAAATACATTTCTCCCAAACCATAGAAAAAAACACTAAAAAATTGGTTCACACTCTGGTGAAAATATCTCCTTTGTACAGCAATCTAGAAACCTAAATTATGAATATAGCAACCTCTAACAACTTTGAACAACATATTAGATCCACACATTCATAGAAGAAACATGAAGCACATTTTGAACACATGCACAACACTATTTTCTCTGTTTATCAATTTCCTCAAAAGGACTTGGAAACCAAGTACAAGAGACGTCTTCTTAGCTCATTAATTCATTCCAACTCATCTTCAAACACTATAACATAAAGATAGCTCCATGTACTCACAATACTTCCACAATATCTCAACTACACATGCACAACCTGCAACAACCTATTTTCCTCTTTTTCATAATTTTATCAATATCCTCAACATCTTCATCACGCAACAAACTTCCTTAACTCATAGTTGACATCAATGACAACACAATCCTATTGGCTTCCTATTGACATTAATGACAACACCTTCATACTTGTAACAATCTCCCCTTTGTCATTGATGGCAACACATGATGTGAAAAAACATCAAAGACAACATAATAGCTCTAAACATAATTTCTTATGATTTCCTTTATTTTCTCCCCCCAAGTAGATAAACATTTTCTCATGATACTTTCTCCCCCTTTGACATTAATGGAAAAGGATAAAACATTTTGCATTGTTCTCCCCCTTTGACACAAAACCAAGATACTTTCTCTAAATACTCCCCCTTATGATTACACCCAATCAACTTAGCAACTTTGTAACAATGACAACACATGATACTACCTACTCCCCCTTAGAGGTAGCCACCAACATCAATCCAAAAAAGAGATGAATCCATAGATCCACTAGACTGATGCATCTCCATATGCATCTAGTTCAGAGAAGGAGGGGCAATAACCCCCAACTTCTATCGAAGATACTCAAAAGTATCCTTAGGAAGAGCCTTAGTAAATATGTTAGCAATTTGATCCTTTGTAGGTACATACTCAATTTTTACCTTAGTCTCCATAACCTTCTCTCTTAGAAAGTGATACCTAATTGATATATGATTTTCCTTGAATGCATCACTAGATTCTTTGAAATGTTAATTGTACTTGCATTATCACAAAAGATAGAAATAGGCTCATCATATACTACTCTGATATCCTTCAATGTCTATCTCATCCACAAAACTTGTGTACAACATGATGTTGCAATATACTCAACCTCTGCAGTGGATAAGGAAACTAAATCTTGCTTCTTACTTAACCATGAAACCAATTTACATCCAAGAAAGAATACACCACTACTTGTACTTTTCTTGTCATCAACACAACTAGCCCAATCAGCATCTGTATAAGCACTTAATATGAAATTAGTATCCTTAGGATACCACAAGCCATAATCCATAGTGCCTCTTAAATATAAGAATATCATCTTCACTACTACAACATTATGCTGAACAGGGAGGAAATAGTCTAACAATCACAATTTAAACAAATAACAACTCTTCAAGTCATAAAATCCCAACTTCACCTTATTCCACCAAACCTTCACAATCTCCTTGCAGCATATCCAATAGAGAAATTTGTGCACAACTTCCAAAAATCACCTCAAACCCAGAACCAAAAAGGTGTTTCAGACACCCATTATCCCTTTCTTTGACATATCTCCAAACCAAATATGCTTATTTTGGAACAACGCCATTGAAATTGGACCAGTACACTGAACAGGGGCATAATTAGCCCACTTTTACAAAGAAAATCCCTCTAAAACTCTCTCCTAACCCCAAAAATTTATGGACAGTACTTTTCTAGACCATAAAACCTCAAAATCGACAATCTTCAACTAGAGAAATGCCTTCTAGGTCAATAAACCTTAAAACCCTCATTTTGACAAGTTTCAAGGGGTTCTATTGAAAATATGCCTTTGCAATCTCTACTCACTCTAACAGAGCCTCAAACACATCTAAAAATGTTTTCATGTTCTTAATATACCTTTACAAATTTCTGCCCCAAGGATTTGCAACCATTCTTAACCTCTTACCATAAAATTTCACCAAAAACACATAAAATTGCCAACTAGGGCATCACCCAAAACCACTCAGCTCGCCTCCTCTGCTCTTGAAACCTCATGGACACCTAAACATACCCTAGACCACCCATTCCACCAAGTTATAGACAAAACCAATGGTGGAATGGGTGTTAATCCATTTTTAAATGTTTACGAACCCTCAAGCTTGACTGTATAGACCCTCTCTAAGAGAAATGGCTAAAAAATTCTTAAAATGCTATGAAAAATCTTTAGACCAAGATTAAATTGAATTAACTTCACATCTTCATCTAATTCAATGCACCAAGTACCCAAAAAAAATTGTACGAGAAAGTACAAAGATCTAAAATAGCAAACTTGATTTGAAAATATATAAATTTTGGAGTTGCTTTATTGATTTTCTCCAAAAACTTCAAGACAGAGATTTACAACAAGATATTCAAACATATTTAAGAATTTTCTCCTAAAAGAAAACTACCACAACCACCAAAACTAACTTTTAAACTCCCATGACCGTTGGGATTTCAATAGTTTTTTTTTTTTGCACTTTTTCCAATATGCCAACATTACAAGATTTTACAAAATATGACATCTTAAACCCAAACCAACCTAAACTGACCTATTTCATTAAATTATGGTCTACTATGACCTTCTTGACCTCAAAATAAGACTCAACACCAAAAACCTATCACAAAACCAAAATTAGCCATATTTACAAAACTTGCAAATTTAAACTTTCATGGTGCCCCTACACCATACACTCGGCCTAAAAGAAGACCTCAAGTCCCTTGAGGACTATATGAAACTAAGAAAATTCTACCTCTTATCTTTTATTTCTCTCCAATGTATCTTCATCTGGTGACCCTTTCTAATGGTTCAAGAACTGGAAACTTGCACTATCTCTATCCTTTAGTCGGTTCCATCTTTGGTTATGTTTTCCTCCATTTGATGAATGTCTAACTTTCCCTTCATTTGAAACTAATTTTACATTTGCTTTGACACCTACAAATTGACCTCTCGCAACCTTTTCTTTGACTATCCTTTCTTTCACTCTTGAAACATACTCAGACTTACCCCTTTGTCTTTGCCAACACCATCACTCACCTCACTATTTGTCTTCATCTTTGTCACTAGTTTCTCTACCCTAAGAATCCCCGTACCAGAAAACTTACAAACCATTGTTTTGATAGATTTACCAACCTCTACATTGTCATTATATGACTAACCACTAACCTTATTTGAAACCAAAGGAAAAACAATTGTCCCAATCAAAATCTTATCATATTTTTCCAATTCATCTTGCTTCCTCACAAACAATTCATCCTTGACCTTCTCTAGGTATGTATTTGATATCTTCTCATTACTTTGTCTTCCCAATATTGAAGTATTCCTCACACTTGTTGTCTTAGCATCCTCTTCCTTTATAGTGGTTGCAAACACTTTGTTTTTGTCTTCCTCAACCATTATATACTCCTTGCCAAACATGATGACTTTTGCTGCCTTGGTTCCTTCACATCTTCAACCAATGGAGTCAATGTAAAATTATTCCCATCATTCTCAATCTGATATGTATTGGCTCTCCCATAATAAATGGTATTTCTATCAAACTGCCATGGTCTCCCAAGTAATAAATGACAACTCATTGGTAAAACATCACAAAAAACTTTATCCTTATATCCACCAATACTAAACTCAATCAAGGCTTGTTCATTAACTAAAATGGATTGATCATCATTCAACCAAGATACCTTGTATGGTGTTTCATGAGGAGCCTTCTCTAGTTTCAGTTTATCTACCATTTCATTAGACACCATATTGTCAATGCTTCTTGAATCTGCAACTTTGCATACCTTACCTTTGCATTTGCATGTGGTTTTGAACAATGTCCTCCTTTGTGCTGATTCCTTCTCCTTGGATACCTTTAGAATTTTTCTTCTCACCATCAATGGCTCTCCCACTTCTGGAGCAACAAGTTGACTAGGAGAATTTAAACTTTCACATTCATTTTCTTGCACCAACTAGACTCTTTTGTCTCCGCCACTTAATATATATCCTAGTTTTTCAAGAAATTTGTATGTTGGATGACCAAATTGATTACAATGATACCACCTACCTGAAATTTTTTTTGAACTTCTACCTCCACCAAATCTTCCCCTAGAGCCTTTATAACCACCTCTTTGATCAGCAATTTGTTCTTGTCCTTTGTGTGCATCTTCTTGGCTTTCATTGAATTGTCTTGAAGTAGAATATGTACCTCTTCCTCTTGAAGTGATACCTCTACCTCTATTTGTATTTTCTCTCCTTCTTTTAATCTTTTCCTCAACCCTTATTGTCATTTGATAGAACTCCTCAACAGTTCTTGGATTTTCCAAGGTTAGTTCATCTTCAATGTTAAATCTCAATCCACCTAAATAACTAGCAATCTTGTCATTATCATCTTCATTATGACTAGACTTGATACTCAACTTGTAAAATTATTCAGTATATGCTTTAACATCCATTTATTTTTGCTTTAAACTTTGAAGTCTCCTAAATATTTGAATAGCATAATCAGAAGGCAAAAACTTACCTTTCATTTTGGCTACCATTCTATCCCAAGAAACACTCTTTGTTTTACCTCTCTTTCTTCTCTCAGATTGTTCATAATCCCACCATAATAGTGCATGTCCCTTCAACTTTTTCTTTGCAATTTTCATCCTTTGCTCTTCAGGAATATCTTCACACTCAAAGTAGTTATCCAAGGCTACAATCCAATCCAACAATTCTTCATCATTCAGATTACCTCCATATTTTGGCACATCAATCTTCACCTTATGTCTATCATCCTTGACTTCCCTCAACAAATTAGCCATCCTCTAATCATTAGGATCCAATTCTTCTTCCTTTTCACTATCAGTTTCCTCTTCTTCATCAGAGTCACTCTCATCACTCATGTCCACATCTCTTTTTATCCTTTTTTTCTAGAGAAGCAAGCCTTTCCTTCAACTCTCTCATCTCCTTAGCATGCTTGTCTTTCAATTCACCAATTTCTCTAGCCACAGTTTTCCCTTTTGGAGTTATCTTGCCTTTCAACCTTCAACCTTTCAATGTTTCAAACTATAACTTTCTCCTTCAAAAGATCTACTGCGTTAGCTTTAATACCAAATGATGTAGAGCAAGGAGAAAATAGTCTAACAATCATAATTCAAACCAAGAACAACTCTTCACATTATAAAACCCCAACTTCACCTTATTCCACCAAACCTTCACAATCTCCTTGTAGCATAGCCAATAGAGAAATTTGTGCATAAATTCCAGAAAAAACCTCAAACCCAAAAACCAAAAGGTGTTTTAGAAACCCATTATCCCTTTCTTTTGCATATCTCCAACCCACATATACTTATTTTAATACAACACATCTGAAATTGGACTGGTACGCTGAACAGGGGCACAATTAGCCCACTTTTACAAAGAAAATCCCTCTAAAACTATTTCCTAACCCCCAAAATTGATGAAAAGTCCTTTTCAAAACCATAAAACCTCAAAATCCACAATCTTCAACCAGAGAAATGCCTTCTAGGTCAATAAACTTTAAAACCCTCATTTTTACAAGTTTCAAGGGGTTTTATTGAAAATATGCCTTCCCAATCTCTACTCACCCTAACAACACCTCAAACGCATCTAAAATTATTTTCATATTCTTAATAGACCTTTACAAATTGCTTCCCCAAGGATTTTCAACCACTCTTAACCTTTTACTACCAAATTTCACCAAAAACACATAAAATTGCCAACTAGGGCATCACCCAAAACCACTCAACTCGCCTCCTTTGCTCTTGAAACCTCAAGGAAACATAAAAATTCCTTAGACCACCCATTTCACCAATTTATAGACAAAACCAATAGTGGAATGGGTGTCAATCCATTTTTAAATGTTTACAAACCCTCAAGCTTGACTGTACAGACCCACTCTTAGAGAAATGGCTAGAAAATTCTTAAAACACTATGAAAACTCTTCAAAACAAGATTAAATTGAAGTAAATTCACATTTAAATCTAATTAAATGCACCAAGTACCCAAAAAAAATTATACAAGCAAGTAAAAAGATCTTAAATATCAAACTTGACTGGAAAATACAAAAAATTGAAAGTTTCTATATTGATTTTCTCCAAAAACACTTCAAGAGAGATCTTCACAACAATATATTCAAACATATTTAAGCTTTTTATCCTAAAATAAAACTACCACAACCACCAAAACTTAATTTTAAACTCCCATGACCATTGGGATTCCAATAGTTGCATTTTTGCACTTTTTCCAATATGCCAACATTGCAAGATTTTACAAAATATGACATCTTGAACCCAAACTGACCTAAAGTGACCTATTACATTAAATTATGGTCTACTATGACCTTATTGACCTCAAAATAAGACACAACACCAAAAAAATATCACAAAACCAAAATTAGCCATATTTACAAGACTTGCAAATGTAAATTTTCATGGTGCCCCTACACCACAACATGTGTTCCTTTAGGATCTTCTTGAAATCTAGTGACAAGACAAACTACATGCATGGTATCCTATCTAGTAGCAATTAGATATAGCAGTACACTGATCATAGATCTATATTTGCTCTTATCAACCTTAGGTGAATTATCATCTTTGCTCAATTTACAACCAATCATCATAGGAGTGCATATTGGTTTTGAGTCTTCCATTCCAAACTTCTTCAACATCTCTTTGACATACTTTGATTATGAAATGAAAATACCTTTATCTTTTTGATTGATTTGTAACCCAAGGAAGAAATTCATCTCAAAAAACATTGATATTTCAAACTCTTTTTGCATCTCTTCAGCAACACATAGCTTCATTACCACCAAATATAATATCAATCCACATATACAACCACTATCAATATTTTTTCTTCCTCAATTTTGAAGTAAAGATTTGATGCAGGAGCATCCAAGGTGTAAGAGAAATCTTGCATCACCCAAAAAAATATGTTATTTCTTTTCAATAAGGGCTAAATTTGGTAGGGTTACTATTTTTAGTAAGTTTGCATTTATGCATGGTTGGACACAAAATATTACAAAGACCTATAGAATTGTAAACTGAAGACAATGGCAAAGAAATCACTTCAATACCATTTTTCATTTGAGAGATAAAATTTTAATTTTCAAAAAATCCTATTAAACTCTTCAAAGTCAATTTTGAGGCACTTAGAGGCTCTGGATGGATCTAAAAATTAGTGGAAAATGAAAGTGGATGGCCTTTAGGACTTCCTCTTGGACAAAAATTTCTCGAGAGCTTTCTGAAAAGGTATTATAATAGAAAATTAGATAGTCGGATCAAAAGTTATGACCCCATGAAGTTGTACTACCGAAATTAATAAAATTTCAAAATATCTTCTTGAGGAAGTTACACTTTCTAGAAGATTCTAGGGTGGTTACACATTCCAAATAAAGGATTTGAAAGGGGGCTACAAAAAGGGAGGCTAGAGTAGTGTAGATGGTGGCTTTGATTTGCAAATTTGCAGATTTATGTAACCTGAAAGCTCATGTGATGGAAAACATAATGTTGTAATTTCATTTTTATTTCATTGCTAATAGAAAATATTTTCTTCCTTCTTGCATTTTTTTTTTTCCTTTATCTGTTGTTTTTGTGCGTTTTAGATTGTAAGGGGAGTACCCTTCATCAAGATTACTATCTATGGTACCTTTATTGGATCCTTGTTGTATCAAATATATGTCCAATCTTGCATACCAAGCTCTAGGAGCCTACTTCAATCCATATAATGCCTTCTTCAATTTACACACCATATTTGGTTGATCTGACAATTGAAATCCTTCTGGTTGTTCCATGTAAACCTCTTCTTCCAATTCACCATCTAGAAAATAAGATTTCACATCCATCTTGTAAACTTTAAAGTCTTTGTATGTTGTAAATTCCAAAAACATTTTGATAGATTCCATCCTAGCCATAGGAGCAAATATCTCCTCAAAGTCTATTCCTTCCACTTGTGAGTAACCCTTACACACAAGTCTTGCCTTATTTCTCACCACTTCTCCATTCTCATTCAACTTGTTTCTAAAAGACCACTTAGTTCCAATTATATTCTTGTTTTCTGTTCTAGGAGCCAATTCCCAAGTATGATTTTTCTCAATCTGCATAAGTTCTTCCATTGCCTTCATACAATGTTCATCTTTGCATGCCTCACTCACTATTTTAGGTTCAACTTTAGAAAGTAAACATATATTTACCTCAACTTCAGTGGCTCTGCTTCTTGTCAATACTTATTTCCTCTTGTATCCAATGATCTGATCTTCAGAATGATTCTTTTGCACATACTTAGGGGTCTTAGGGGTCTTCTCTGGAGCTTCTTCCTCTTCATTCTACACTTATTTTTCTTTGTCTTCTTCTTCTTCTTCTTCTCTACAATCAAGTTCATCCTATACATATTCATCTATTGCAATTGAATTTTGTAATTTTTTATCAACCTTAACATTTGCACTTTCAAAAATCTTTCTCAGCCTTTCTTTGTAAAATCTGTAAGGTTTTCTTTTATTAGAATATCCAAGGAAGATACCTTCATCGGACATTGCATCAAAATTTTGTTGAAAGGTGTCACCCTTGGTCTCCTCAGCATGGGCCAGCATGGTGCTCGGGCTTTGTGACATGGTTTAACCGCCTCTCATGGATCTTGGATCTTGTATAAATCCAATGGTTATATTGAGCATTAACAGGTCAATCTTTTTGTGCAACAACAATCATCTTTGCAAAAATTGGTATCAGAGCCGAGGTCATAGGTTTGAACCCCTCGCTTGCGTTGGGGGGGATTTTTTCAAGGTGTCACCCTTGGTCTCCTCAACATGGGCTAGCGTGACACTCAGGCTTCATGGCATGGTTTAATCGCCTCCTATTGATCTTGGATCTTGTATAAATCCAAAGGTTTTATCAGGCATTAACAAGTTGATCTTTTGGTGCAATGCCAACCATCTTTGTAACAACTTTCCTAATTTTTCTTCATCTCTCCTAATGTAACATTTGCTTCCAAATAATCTAAATTACTTCACAATAGGAATCCTTCCATACCATGGCTCATAGGGATTCTTTGTGAGCTGTTAGCTTTAGCTTGAAATCTATTAAGTATGTAAACAACATTATGAATTGCTTGTCTCCAGTAGACTTATGGTATATTTTCTTCTTTCATCATAGTTCTAGAAACTTCTTGAATAGTTTAGTTCTTCCTCTCAACCACTCCATTTTATTGAGGAGTTATAAGGGTAGACAAGTGCCTCTTTATTCCATGAACTTCACAAAACTTGTTAAATTCATTAAAGTTGAATTATCCACCTCTACCAGACCTCAAACATCATTCTCAACCATTGCTTTAAATGCTTTGAATCTATCTAATGCATCTATTTTTTCTCTAAGAAAATTAACCTATGTCATTCTAGAGTAATCATCAATCAAAAGCATAAAATACCTATCACCATGAAGAATTTTCACCCTTGTAGGACCACAAAGATCTATATGTATTAATTCTATTATTTTGGTAGTAGATTGCTCTTTTCCTTTGAAACTACTCCTCACTTGCTTTCCAAACTGACAATTCCCACAAACAACATTGATAGGCTTAATGATTCTTGGTAGATGTCTCACTACATGAACTAAACTAATTCTCACCAAATTATCAAAATTCATGTGACACATCCTCCAGTGTCATTAATTTGAGACATAAAGTAGTGCCCATTAACACCCTTAAGCTGATAGATGTTTCAATCTTTCCTTTTACCAATAGCAATCATTGTTCCAAACCCTTTTCTGATCTCACATGTTTCATCCTTGAACACAAGATTATATCCTTTGCTACATATTTTTCCAACACTCAAAATATTATGCCTTAAACCCTTAAAATAGTAAAAATATTTAATATCATGCTTGCCATCAAAATTTATTGAACCTATTCCAAAAATCTTAGCTCCTCAAACATCTCCAAATTTAACTAATCCACCACCATAATTTTCAAGTTTAAAAAACTTAATTTTGTCTCCAGTCATATGATTAGAGCAGCCACTATCAACAACCTATTAGTTCTTATCTTCTTTAACATGAAAATCAGATACCAAAGTACCTTCAATCTTATCCTTCTTCTTTAGAACACTTTCCTTCACACAACTTTCAGAGTTAGTCGAATTAGATTCTTCTTTTATAGCCAAGAACAAGCATTCATTATCATCAAAATCTCCATAATTAGATCCATCATTAGAAATACCAACATCTTCTTTGACATAGTAACTTCTCTTAATCATTTTTCCTTTATTCTCCTTACTTTAAAATTCTTGAGTTAGGGAGATGGCTTCTCGATTGAAGAGCTTCATATTGTATGGCTTCATCACAAGGTATGTTTTCTTCATTTAAACCTTACAATTTACCACACATATTTATTGGAAAAAATATATATTAGTATTTGTGGGAAAGGATTTATTGACATAGGATAAGACACATTCAATTATATACTTTGTGTTCCATCCTTGACAACCAATTTTCCTTTCTATATATCAGATTGCACATAGTGGAGAAGGGAATGCAACTGATTTCACACTTGATTCTATGATTATCAAATACTTGGAAAGTAGAGTTATCATTACTATTGGTATGGTTGATCATTTATCTTACTTTTGTAACTTTTCACACTCCTTTTAGCTAGTCATACCTCCTTCACTAAAGATATACCAAAAAATCCTATCCTTTTTCACTTCATCACAAGACCCCAACTTCATATAGACTCTATCACCCCCCATGTTTAATCTAAAGAAAAGATAATTGGAATGAAATAGGGAATGCCAAAACTACAAAAAACTAGTTTGACTTTTATAAAATTCTCACTTATGCCTAAAATCCAAACCTTTTCACTCCAAATGATAATGAAGCCAAATCTGGAAAGTATGCCTAATATTATAGATATTCATAATATCTTCAAAATCCCACACCTCATATGTGTGATTTTGATAATAATTCATCCAAATTTGTGCAAGCTTGTGAGGGTAATAATTATGATGAGAATGATTATAAGAACAATGAGGAAGATGGTCTAGAGAAAATGATTTCTTTAATAGATGTTAAACCTTGTAAGGGTCAAACCACTTTACTACCTGACATTGTTTTCACACATACTAATGCATCTATACATGCGCTCGATGGTCCTCTCTATATCATCAAATGTATCAATGATAAACCTACACAAGGGATAATCATTGATCCCATGTTCTTAGATAATGTGATCACTAAAGAATTCTTGTAAGTTGATGAGCTTTATCAAGATTCTTATGAACAATAGAAAGCATGGTTAAAATCTCATGATGGTTTTGCTTGCCTTACAATAGGTTCGATCACTCTATCACTTAATGTTGAACCAAAAAAAATTAGATGTATCATTCTCCATCATCTTAATGTTGGACCAATTCCATGTGAAGCTAGGCTATCCATGTCTACGCCCCATGAATTTCATCCCATCAGTTATTCACAAGTGCATAAAGTTCCCATTTGAAAATCAAATATATACAATGCATCATAGTGGGTTTAATCCTTTGTCCTCTCGTGGAAATTTATAATCGGATTACTTCTCAACTCAACCCATAGAACCAATTAAACCTCATGAGGATTCCTTTTTTAGGTCATATAAAAATTTAAGGCAAAGTGCATAATGGAGTTATCCCTTAGCAATATTCTTGAAAATGATAAGGCTATGGTTATTCCTCCCACCCCACAAGTTATGGATGAACTGATGTTTGAAGTGAATTCCCTTCCAAGTAAGGTATCTATGATAGAGTTCCTCCACCCTTATCATACAAAATACCAAGATACAATCACACGATTACCTTTGTGACACTAAAAGAAAAACAAGTGTATAGACCTAAGGAGACAATGGTTTTCCAACCCCCGATGGTCTCTTCAATTCCTCCCCTACGGGAAGAAAAGATGCCAATGGTCGAGAAACCCACTCTTACACATTGACAAATTGAAAAATGAAAAAGAAGAAATAGAAATGCTAAAGAGGGTAGGTTCTGACATCGTGATCTTGTTCATCAGTGGGAAGAAAAGAATAAAAAAACACATGATGATCAAAAAATAATCCAAACAAATCAAGATGAATTACAACTTCCACCAAAACATGAAATTGAACCTTACATGACTTAACCAAAATAAAAACTTAAATAAGAACTTAAAACTAACATTATCATTAAACCACCCATCATGATAAATCTAGATGATGAAGATGAGGATGCTAAAATTGATGAACAAGTGCATAATAAGTTATCCTTTCTATTTTCAAAATCTATGGATTTAGATGGGGGAAAGTGTGATGATCCTCTTGATGAAAATTATGCACCACATGTTGAACCCGAGGATGCTCCTAGTACGACACTTTAGTCCCTTTGGCTAGTTATCAGATTTATATAAATGATGAGAAAGATTGGGATACATACAAATTTCTTTAGATTGGCTCGCATGCATAGTACCTTCTTGTGTTTTTATTTGTGTTCTTCGTGTTTGCATGTATATGATGTGATATCCTATGTTATGCTTCTTGTCCTATCTTTTTATTGGTGATTTTTCTTTGGATGACCTTTCTTGCTCCATTAGTGCAATGATACAAAGGAAACAAATATGTCATGACATTCTTCTGTTTGTATCTCCATTCTTCTCTATGTCATGAACATTGTTGTTTTCTTTTGTCTTGTGTTTTCCTTTTGGGGATGATGCAATGTGTTGATACATTTAGGTATCTTCCATGTTGACCCAAAATCTTGTGTGTTCTCTCTCTATGTGTCATGATTTCATTATGTTTGTTTTTCCATGAGTATTTGGGGAATGATGTCAATTTTCAGCTCTATTATATCATTGTAGCAAAGGCGTATACTAACCTCAGATCCATGGATCCCTTCTGTGTTCATATTTTTTGTTTTTAATGGTATTGAATTTGGGGGAAACCCCTTATCATGAGGAAAATTTATTTGGAAACATATCATTAGAATATGGCTTTCCAAATAAGATTGCATGTCCTTATCGCATGGCATTTATCAATTTTCTACCTTAAAGAAATTGCTCACAGTATGGTTTTTAGCAATTTGTAGAAGGTGGGTGCATACAATCCATTATGTGCTTCACTTTGTTCACACATGTTGGAGTTAGTGGTGCATGGAGATGGCATTTTTTTCTTCACTTTTTTCACACACATTGGACTTAGTGTTGTGTTGGCATAAAATTTTGATCATTTTTGTAGCACCTTATGAAAGTTATTGGGGAGTATAACTCTTGGTATGGTTGTCAATGGGTACACACCTAGTGAATATCAAGCTTCACTAGTCCTTGTGTGTTTCTCATTTTGCTACTTTATCTTGGGGCCTCACCTAGTGAATATGGACTTCACTAGCCTATGTTTCCTTTGATTTGTGAATCAACTAGAAAATATCAGACTTTGTTAGTATGTGATTCATAAACACCTTGGCTGTGGATCCTAGCATAATGTAGCTTTCTATCCTGTGATCATTCATATCCTCCTTTTATATTTTTTGATGGCATCATGTATGCCTTGTGTATTTTATCTTGTTGCATTTCATGTATGTGTGTGTTCCTTTGTGCTCACGTTGTCTTGCCATGGGATCTTGGATCTTGGGGACTTGTGTGCTCCCCCTAAATCCTTTTTCATCCTATATCTTCAACATTTGGACAATTAGACACCTATTGAAATATTTTTTACTTTAGTATGAGTTTGAGCATAAGCTTATACTCTCACTAAAGTGGGGACTAAATGTAGTGTCATAAATTATCACCCTTGACAATTTGACACTATGTTTTTCTCCCCCTTAAGTAATGGGACCTAATTAAAAACCTAATTTTATAAATTATGCATTCCATATCCCATTTAAACATTTACTAACAAATTGCAAGTGGAAAAAAATACATTCATTTAATATTTTGGCCCTGACACCTTAATTCCCTAAAAATAGGTCTAGGACACTAGCACCTAGGGCGCCTATGTCCCCCTATTTTGGCTCCAAATTCAAATATGTCAAAGGTGGCCTTTTATTATTTGAAATTCAAATGTCTATTGTTGGCTATCAAGATTTAATTTGCAAGAAATTAGGATAATTACATATAAATACCTTGTTATTGCATCATTTCAAATCTATCTAACACAAGTGAACATTAAGAGGCAATTTTAGAGATCAAGAGCATTATCTAGCAAGTCAAGAGTAGAATTTCAATGATTTATTGCAGAAATTCCATATCTAATCATTATGTCAAATTGTATGTGATATTATTCATGTTTATGTTATTATATTGTTTGTGAAGACTAACCCTTGTAGGTCTTGAAGAAAATCAAGCAAGCAACATTTAATCCTTGAGGAGATTTGAATTACTTTAGTCCTTCAAGGAAGCCATTTGAGGGTGGTGAGTGAGTGGCAAAAATTTGCTAATTCATCATTCCTTCTTATCATTTATCCCTATCCCTCGAAAGGATAGGTTTTTCTATCATTGGTATTGCCATTGCGGAAGTGGAAACACTGACACAAGGTTTGACTAAGGCAAGTCCCTAAATGGAACAACCCTTCCTCTCTCTTTGAATGTGCAATTTTCAAGTCTAAAGAAGATTGGGAGAAGTTTGAAATCAATTATCCATTATTTCAATCAAATCCTACACCTTTTAACAACTCAGAAACTCGGTCATTTCAAAATCCTATAGTGCGACAAGAAGAGAACAAAAGCTTTTATCTAACACTCGAGGACTATGAAATCAGATCTGAATTACCCCTACAGGGATATAGGCACCTTGGTTGATTTAGTCCAACATTTTCAGCTCCAAATTCATATCACTGGTGCATAGTGTCCTACTTAGTCCATTTTTGTCTATGAATTTCCAGATTTGTTTCTTTTTGTATCAGAATAGTCATTTGCATTATTAGATTAATTGAATCATTACATTTTATCCTTAAGGTCATTTCAGATCTGGTCAAGGGTGCATTGACTCACATTTTAGGTCATAAGTCAATCATATATCTTGTCCAAATCTATCAAACCTCCATCCACAATCATATCATATCATCCCCCTCCTTTTAATGAAATCAAGGAAAATGTGTCAAACTACTTCCTAAAAAGGGATAGGGTCTCACCCTTTTTCCAACATTTCAATAAATATTTTTAATCTCAATTTCATAATAATCAATTTTACTTGGTTTAAAACATAATTGATAAATTGATATCAATTTGATTCAAAAAAATTTAACACAAATCACTTTATATTTTTCCTTCTTGAAAAATGAATAAGCCAAGACTTGACTAGGTTAGACTTAACCTAACACCTCATTTATTGAAAAACCACAAAAATTGACTCAATGATAGGATTAAGGTAGACCTACGTGAGTATGTACAAAAACTCAAATGACAACCAATTTTGTTCAGAAGTCTATATTCCTCTTCAATGATACTCTCCCTCTCTCTAGAGGAAAAGAAATATAGTCTTATATTTCACTTAGAAATAATTCAAATATTTAGCCATTATAGATCATGAAATCATCATAATTTCAATTCAATAACATATAATCATCAAAATTTAAATACATTGCATTGCATATAATCTCATCATAATGTTAAAAAGCATTATGCCATCATCAAGTATCAAAATGAATTTTAATGTAAATAGTTAAAAGTAACTTGGTAAAACAAAAATGGGGTGTAACATATCTCCCCCATAAGGATCATCATCCTCTATGATTCAATGTATCATAACATAAAAATAAACATGTTTTTCTTTAGAAATTTCAAGAAGCATGAAATTTAAATGAGGAATTTTTGATAAATTTCATTATAGTCCTCCCATGTAGCACTGGCCTCTACATATTGGTCCCACTAGACCTTGGACTAAGTGGCCTCTCTATTATGCAAGTGGATCCTACATTTTTTGAGCACTTTGAGAGGCTTGATCGTTACCACCTTTGTGTCAAGTACCCATAGTGCGTTCAAATCAAGTATGTGATTAACACATTATATAATTTTTAAGATAAGATATATGAAAGACATTCTACATCCAAGAAAGAGCTGGTGGTAGAGAAATTTTGTGGGTAACTAGTTTGATCACTTCAAGAAATTCAATGGGACTCGCATATCTAGGAGCTAGTTTGGATGACTTTCCATAATTTGGAACTCTTCTAGGTTTTAAATCTCAAAATAACTTTTTTTTCTACTAAGAAATGTCTCAGTATATTCTTAGCATTAGCATACTTTTATGCCTATCATTTTCCTCTGTTAATCTCTTCTTGATCAACTTGATCTACTCTTCCATTTCTGACAACATTTTTGGACCAAGGTTAATCCTATCTTCTAGCTTATCCCAACTTATAAGAGTTTGGCACTTTCTTCTATATAATTATTTAATTGGAGCCATCTTTATCATATAATGATAGGAATTCTTGTAAAAATATTCTACAAGTGAAAGATAATCCTCCTACTTGTATTGTTGATCCATGCAATACATCCTCAACAAATCTTCCAAAACTTGGTTTACCATTTTAGTCTGACCATCTATCTCAGGATGATAAGATGAGATTATATTCAATTAAGTTCCTAATGATGAATATAAGGTTTTTCAAAACCTTGACGTCATGTGTGCATCCCTATCTAAGATTATTTTCCCAAGAAATCCATGCAAGCTAAACACTTTCTAAACAAACTTACAACCTATGACCAATACTCCATCTATTAGATTCCCAAGTATGAAGTGAGCCACTCTATTGAGTCTATCTACCACTACCAGAATAGCATTATACCTATTTCTAGACATAGGGAGAACTTGAACAAAATCCATACTGATGATTTTCCACTTCCACTTTGAAATCTCATGAGGATAGATAAGACTTGTCAGGTGATGATGTACTTTTACCCTTTGGCATTGTAAACATATAGCTACAAATCTTACATCATCCCTCTTCATTCCTTTCCAAAAATATAGTGGTTTCAGATTATCTGGAAGTTTTATTGCTCCAATATGTTTTGAATGTGGTGCAAAATGAACTCATTTCCACATGATATTCATTAACTGGACTCAGAGTTCAGAATGTGCATTCTTCCCTTGAACCTTAATAGTTCATCTAGTTCAAAATAAATCCCATCATACCTCAAACCTTGATGATTATCTATGAGAGATTACTTAGCTTGATCATAGTACTCATCTCCCATACAATTTTGCAATACCTAGTTCTTGAAATCTGAGTGAATAGAGATCATTGAGGAAATGTGTCTCCTTTTACTCATAGAATCCACTACTCGATTTTCCTTGCCCTCGATATACTTGATCTCAAAATTATAATCATATATAAACCCTAATCATCTTCTTTTTCAAGCATTAAGATGTGATTGAGTGAACAAATACTTAAGACTTTGATGGTCTGACCTTAACTCAAGAGGTTTCCCTAGAAAATATTGCTAGAAAATTTATAATGCATGCACAACTACTGCCAGCTCAAGATCATGAGGAGTGTAATCATGATCATGTGTCTTTAGTTTCCTCGACTCATGGGCAATAACTTGCCCTTCTTACATAAGCACCTTGCTTAATCCTTCTTCTAAGGCATCAATGATAACTATAAAATGGCCTTCAAGATCAAGGACTTTTATTATCAATGTTGAAGTTAACTTCTCTTTTACTTGATCAAATGCCTCTTGGCATTATTCTGACCAATCAAATTGCTCACCTTTTATTTGTAGAGAAGTAATGGGATAGGAAATTTTAAAAAAGTTAGGCACAAATTTTCTATAACAACCTACCAAACCCATGAAACTACATACTTCATACACAATTTTTGGTGCCAACCACTCCAAAATTACTTTGACCTTCATTGGATCTACTGCAATTCCCCCTGTTGAAATTACATGACCTAGATATTGTACTTCTTTTTGAAAGAAAGTGCATTCTAAGAAATTCCCATACAATGTGTGCTCTTTCATATGTTGAAGAATGAAATGTAGATGCTGGATATGTTTCTCTTCATTCTTAAAATATATAAGAATGTCATCCAGAAACACTAGGAAAAACTTATCCAGGCAATCTTTGAATACACTATTCATCAAATTCATGAATTTTGTAGGGGCATTTGTTAGTCTAAAAGGTAAGATTATGAATTCGCGGTGCTCATACCTTTTCCTAAAGTTGTTTTATGAATATCTTCATTCTTGAGCCTTAATTGATGGTATCTTGATCATAGATCGATCTTTGAAAATACTACTGCCCCACACATTTGATCAAAAAGATCATCAATACATGGTAAAGGATATTTTTTCTTGATTGTTCTTTTCTTAAGTATATGATAGTCTATACATAAGTGTAGTGCACCATCCTTACTTTTGAAAAATATAATTGGCACTCCCCAAGGTGAAACATAGGGTCTAATTAATCCTTTAGCTAATAGTTCATGCAATTGAGCCTTCAATTATATGAACTCGGTTGTGGTCATTCAGTATGGAGATTTTGAGATTGGTTCTGAACCTAAAATTATATATATGGAGAAATCAAAATCCCTCTTAGGAGGTAATCCAAGAAATTCATTTGGAAACACATCCTCAAAATCTTGAAGATGCGGGCAATTCTCCATATCAGGTTTTGTTTGATCCATAAGATCCCTATATTCCATCCCTTGGAGTTTTTAAGACTCACAATACATTAATTCATCTTGAAAGATAAGCTATTTGAAATATTCTAATTTATCCATTTTGATCACAAAGAGTTGACACCCTTTTCTCTTGGCCCTCTTTAGTTGCACAACAAATATTTTCCTTAACTTGAATTCTCTAGGAGTGCCTTATAGGAAAAAATTATTCCTTGGGTCATCTAAACACTCTACTATTTTCACAAAATAGTCTACCTTAGCCCTATGCCTCCATAACCATTTTATTCCTAGGAAAAAATCGTAGGAACCTAAGGGTGCTACAAACATGTTCACTTTAGTTAAAAAACATGGAAGATCGACCTTAGCTTCAAACATGCATTTCTCTACCTAAGCTCTTGTTTGGTTAGCATACTCTACTGACCAAGGTTTTTTCATATAACCAGCTCTTCTAGGAAACTTATCTAATATTCTTGGTGTAATGAAACTTTTATTTACACCAATTTCTGTTAAAATTAAAATTAGGTCACCAAACAATGTACCTATGGATTCAATCGGAGTAATCTGGTACTCTACTTCTCGCTTATCTAATGCTACATGGATCCTTTGTTAAAAAAATTCCTACTAAGTTGGTAAAGAAGTATCATTAGGCTAAGCTTCTTGTGAATTATTAGGAATTGATTTATGTAATGATCTCCTCCACATGAAAAATATCCTACTAGAGTTCATCACCTTTCAAAAGGCTTCCTAGAATTGTCACCATTCATCTTGAAGTTGTTCTTTTTCTTCTTCTCGCTCTTGGAATCATTTTGATTATTACGAAATCCCTCATCATTTTTCTTCTTAGAATCATTCTTATCAATCCTCTTCTTGAATGACAAGGATGATTGCAACCAATTGAACTTTTTACAGTTCTTCTTACGATAAGTAGATATAGGTTTCAACTTTTTTCCTACTTTATTGCTTTCTCACACACTTGATCCATTCTTGTGGGACCATGGACATCTACTTCACCTCCAACTTTGGCATTCATCCCCATGATAAATTTCCTTATCTTGAACCTCTCATATTTTTGATACTGGGGCACATATTTTAGGAGATGAGTAAATATTTTCTAGTACTCTACTACTAACAAGTCACCTTGCTGCAAATTCAAGAAATTGGTGATTTTTTTATCAAAGAACAATTGTGGTAGTCATCTTTTCCTAAAGGTGATTACGAACTGATCCCACATTAAGGTTGATGAACTTAACCCTAACTCCATTTTCTCCTAACAACCAGTACGCTTCCCAAACTACCTTAGTAACTTTGGAATGATTCCTTATTTCTAAGTACTTGAACATTTCAGTGAGCCAAGCCTCTACTGCATCTCTACTCACCATTCCATTAAACTTTGGTTCCATCACCTTTTTCATATCCCTAGATAATTCAAGGGCTAATTGGTTTCTCTTCTCATTATCACCTCTAGATTGAGAGATTTTTTCACCATGCCCATTCTAAGTGGTGTGCTCATGTATATTCTCATTGTCACCTTCATGAGATGCTTCCTTTTTAGGCCTACTTTGGCCCTTGACCTCTTGCTCCAAGGTGTCAATTCTATCTCTTGTTTCATCTAATATTGCTGAGATTTGGTCCATTTTTACATTAGGGTTGTCAAAAGGATGAGATACCTCTTGAATTTCTCCATG
Organism: Sequoiadendron giganteum; assembly: GCA_007115665.2. Taxonomy (NCBI): domain Eukaryota; kingdom Viridiplantae; phylum Streptophyta; class Pinopsida; order Cupressales; family Cupressaceae; genus Sequoiadendron; species Sequoiadendron giganteum. The sequence goes on along the minus strand of CM021109.1, from coordinate 225,907,410 downwards.
TTTTTGTTTTGTTCACACCATGTCTGATTTTATACTTCACCTGAAGTTTTCATTTTATGCATTCAATTAGTTTCTCTAATTTAGCATTTACATTATAACAATGAACAATATTCACACATTTTCTTAATCCAATAGAGAGATATTTTGCAAAATTTCAAAAGTTAATTATATTATTCATTGGATTTATATAACATCCTTATTAAAGAAAAAATTAACTATTTATGACTATAGGTTACTATCAGATAGAGGTATCTCCTCAGGTTCTTTCTCACCCTCAAATCAACTAATTCAAACTTGGAGGGTGGATGTACACGTAGGTACTCATCCATAACCTCCTTAATTATCATAGGTGCATTACGACCACAACAAAAATGCATATCCCTATGGGCCAATGGTTTTACTGGTTTGACAACAGGAATGGATACAATGGCCTTCATTGCTTCTTTCTCCTAATGTTTCTTCTCTAGCTTAATATGCTTGAGTGCATTAGCTAAGGTTTTGAAGTCAACAAACCAAGCACCTCCCATGTAGTTAATGTTCTCAAGGATTTTTACCTACGAAGACAACTCCTTCTTATCCATAGTTAAACTAGGAAAGTTTCTGGGAATTGGCTTCCTTGCAGTTTTCCTAATTCTTCTCTTTCTTGCCATTCTAGCACAAGAACATTTCAATCATTAGCTACTGATAATGTTTGAGGAAATTTTTTTGCAATGAGCTCATAGGTCCACATGTTCAACCTAGAAGCTCTGATACCATATGTAATAAGCTAACTCTTACAAAATAGTAATTACTTTGGTTTTGACCATAGAAGTAAATAAAAACATTTTCTAAAAATAGGAATGTAAAAAATATTAGTTTTTCATACATCATTTATTGCACATATCAAATATTAAAATATAAAACATCTTCTGAAACTGAAATAAGATTGCATTTCAACTTGAAAATGAAATAGAACTTTCCATTTACAATTCATACATGATAAACTATCAAGTATACAAATTTACAAATTACAATACATATTCATGGTCAAGTATTTCATATTTTCACTAATCTTTTGTTTCTCAAGCCTCAGTGTTGCCATCTAAAAGAGGGAGAGCATCACCCGAGTGCTATACCTCCGACCACAAATCAGTGGTCTCCCACACACCTTCCAACTAGAAGTGACCCTACCCTTCACAAAGAGTATAGACTAAGGAACCTACAAGTATGACATTTGAGTCTCTAGTGTTGTGTCCTATATAACCAATTGATCATACAACTATAGACTTCTCTAACTAAGTATGGCCGAAGTGACTGGTTATGCAATCTGGATCACAGTGAATTGGTTAATACTAGTAGAGAATTTTGCATCACTTTGGCCAAAGTTTTAAAAAAACATTTCAATCACTTTCTTAAGAAGTGGAGTCGTATGTTCACACACCTCTAACTTGACTTAGAAACCTTCATGACTTAAGGTTTAACTCAAACTGACTGTTTGTGTGACGCCCCACCATGCAACCCTAGAGGAAGTTGCATTTAACTACTTAAACAAAATATATATATTTTTTTAAAAGAATAATTAATAAGCAAGTTCACTAACAAATGCCAACAATCTCTAAGGTTACGAGACAGAGGTTACATAGAACCTCAACAAAAAACATGATTTAAACCATGTCAATTACTTAACCAATAATTAAAGCACATACATTCCAATAAGATGAATTACAACATGCATAAGATAACTTTCCATTTCAATAATTCATAATTACATATTACAATTACATCTCTCATTCCCCGAATGAGGTAAGTCCAATAAACATAATTACAATTACACTTCCACCTCGATAACAACTGAGGGGTAAAATAATATGATATCAACTAAAAAGATTAAAGCAAGAACTGATACTGAAACCAACGAGCTCTCCAACTGGAAGGCTCGTCCACATGAACATGAAGAAAGAACCCAATGGATTTAGGTGCACGCCACCCAACCAAGTGGAACCCAAAGGCCCACCCCCCATGCTAGGAGATAGTAACCAGGAATCCTAGTCAAGACCATCTACCTCTAGACACAGGTTAACATAAACTGAACCAAATTGAAACAACCAATCACATGAACCTCACAAGTACATCCCAAAGTACAAAACAAATACCATGCAAGTACAACACAAGTACAACACTACATGATCACATTGCTTCCAAAGACAAAGCGGATGAAGTATGTTAAGAGAAACATACACATAATAATCAAACACTAACCATGGTCACATCAGGTATGTTACGGAAACCATACCCACAATAAACAAGTACCAACTATGGTCACACATAGTGCCATCTCACAACACATCATGAGTTACCCACTACGGATCGTCAAGATGGTAACCTCAACCGATCCTCGGCCCTCATACATACTAATACAAAATCAAAACCAACTGTTGTCCTAGACAGAGTGTCATCGCACAGCTTGTCATGAGTTACCCAGCGGATCGTCATGATGGTGGCCAAAAACTGACCCTCGACCCTCACACTTACTAATGCAGAGCCAAATACCTTTCATACAGACAAGATAGATGACCTTGCCATGCCATGGCCTTCTCACTCATCCCAAGTCTAAACAAGCCCTTGCGCCAATGAGTGAGGGATACTTATCTTTTTAGTGTGAAGCACTACCCAAACTCTAAGTATATTGATTTAGTTATCACTTAATTAAACCACTTCCAAAGGTTACCCAGTCTTACCTCTTCTAGGCTTTAGCCCCTACGAAAGCCACTCTTCTACTTGACAACAAACATATAACATCCAAACATCAAGGGTACAAAGTGTAACAAACAAGGTATTATGGCCACTCCTTTCTCAGGAGGCAACCTCAGCTCAAAACCCTCTCCAAACACTGGAGGTAACAAGGTAACAAAATTGCTCTTGACCGCTCCTCACAAGGAGACACACATAACAAAATCCACTCCTTTCTCAGGAGGCGAAAAAGATAAAACCACTCCAAACACAGGAGGTAACAACAGTATCAAAACTGCTCCCGACCACTCCTGACAAGGAGGCACACATTACAAAATCCTCTCCTTTCTCAGGAGGCACAAATGTCCCCGTTCGTGAAAAACGGGTACCAACATAGACACAACCCCATGCACTATCCAAGGGATACAAACTAGGTTGGCTTAACAAACCGACAACCCACGAAACATAAAACTCAACTGGAAGCCTTGTCCAAAGCAATGACTCAAATTTCCCAAAGGATAACAAGAACAAATCAAATTCAAAGCAATAATTAAAATCTACTTTGGGTTCACTAAACCCATTTCCTTATCACCATTTAGTACTCTATTGCAATAAACAAACTGAATTAAATTTGTCATCTCAATAAGGGAGAACTAACACCAATCATTTTATTTCTCTAGCAGCATTTAAATGCATGACAATTAATTGGTTATCTAATGAACCAAAATTCATCTATTTAAATAAAATATTGTCTCCCTTCCCAATTTAAACTAATTCCTTTGATTAAGAAAATGCAATAGTTAAAATTTTTTTAAAAAAAATTATCCCTTTAAATTAATGATTGAAATAAAATAATGATTAAATTAAATCATCAAGCCTCTTTTATTTCCTCAATAAATCTAATTTATGTTCTCAAACATACTCTCATGGAAAAAAAAACTACACATTCTCATTTTAAAACAATATAACAATATTAAATATTAATATTTTAAAATTATAAGATATAATAATAAAATATTAATAAAACATATTTTACTATTATAAAATATAACAATAAAATAAATATTAATATAATCATATTTTATTACTATAAAATATAATAATAAAATATTTAAAATAAATATATTTTATTATTATAAATTATAATAATAAATGTTTATTATACAACTTAGACTTTTATTTTATTTTGTTTTAAAAGAGGACCCTCCCAAAATTAGGGCTCGCGCCCCTTTGGACGTCGCGCCATGCTAACAGTAACAGTAGTGGCGGCTGTATTCACAACCGATGCCATTGTTGGTGGCGCACAATGCCACTAACAATGGCGGCATCTGTGAAACACAACACCGCGGAGGGAGGAGAGGGTCGAACGGAGGTAGCAGCAGCAACGGCGACGGTGGTGATGGAAGGGTGTGGGGAGTGGGGAGTGGCGAGGGTTGCGCTGGGCGCGGCTCCCTCCGCCCGCCTCCCATGGGGGCATGGTGGGGGTTGAGCCCCCAGCGGCCTCCCCAAAACATTTTTAATAAAAAATTTAACCTTAACCAAAAAACTCGGCTTGCGTTTTATTTAAAATGCGATTTTATTAAAAATGAAATCCGCCCAATTAAAATTTCGGATTTTTCCAATAATGATCTTTTAAAACCAGCATAAATATATATGCATATATATATGTATATATATATATATATATATATATACTTTTCAATGTATATATATATATATGCATTTTTTTATTCACAGGACATAATTAATTGAAAAAAAACCAGAATGATATGAGCAAAGAACAATGATTTACATTCAACCATATCATTGTAATGGAAGTAATTTAAATTTTAAAAGGGTCTTCTTGCAAATTTGAAGAACACAATTTCAACCTTGTCTTATTTGAATTCAAACAGTAAAATTTAAAACTCTTTCCATAAGATTTTAACCACTAATATTTAAATTTCAAAAATTGAAAACAAGCATTTAAAAGACTTGAACCTGGTTTATCTCTGAGTTTGAGGAGGTCCAGATGATGCTAAGCTTCCCACCTTGCTTCCAAATCCAACTCCACAAATTTTCACAACCCAAATCCAAAAACCCACAAAATGAAGAATTCTTTCTCTCACTAATTCAAACTTTTTCAAAAACTCCAAGATCCAAAAATTGAAAGCAAAATTCAAACATAAGGATTTTTTTGCCCTAAAATCCTTCAACCACCATCATAAATTCTTCAAAACAAAAAATTAGAAAATATCTTAATTTCTTCAATTTTTGAATTTCAAACTTCTAATTTGACTTTTAATTCCATTTTCAATTTTGAATTCCAAATTTCACAATTTGACTTTCATGTTTTTTTCTTTATTTCCAATTTTCCACAATTAAATCAATAACTTCAACATAGATAAATTAACTTCTTTCAACCATATAAATTTAATCAATTAATAAATAGATTTAATCAAAGATTAACTTATTTATTAATTAAATTAAATTAATAATAAAATAAATTATATTTCAACATGATTCTAGATTAAATTAATCATAATCCTAAATGCATTAAGCCACTTAAATCACCCCATTTAATTTGCAATTAAATAATGAAGAGAGGGAACGATAACCAAAGCAACACAACCTGACAAACAACTGATGACATACAAGGACTAGGGTGATGACCCGACATGGAAACCTAGCTACTATCTCCCAATCGAATACCGTTGGGTATTGAACACGCTCCAACCTGTGAAACTAGATGGAGTCGATGTCCTGTACCTATCAACCTGCAAATCAAGTAAACAACCACATATAATCTGAACAACATAAAATAAACACCATGAAGAGGAAATCACATAATTGTAGGGCACTCGCAAGCAAGTGATGTGATACTGTCCCCTTCACCAATACACTGCAAATAACTGACAGTTCTAACATGCTAATCTAATCCAAAGCATAACATCATTAATTTGAATGTCTATTTATGTTAATCCAAAACATGCCATAAGATAACATCATATTAAAATACCATCACATCAAAAGATTACAATAACGTCACTTTATAGATAGCGACCAAATAGAAACCGAGTACCATAGTCAAGGTACTAACAGACAGTACAACAAAAAAGAACATAACACCGTTCAACCAAAATACAAAATGAAGGGGTATTACAGTAATTGATTTGATTTTTCGTAAAGTTATTCAATCATAATATAATGACTCACTAAGTCGGTAAACGACTAGGTTGATTATTCTTTTCTAACTTTGAACATCCATGTTACATTCTCGTAATAACTTGGGTCTTGGTAATGCCACTTGTTCAAATCCTTAAATCAAACCAAGAGAGTGAACTACTCTCCTATTTTTATGCACATTTGGTTAATAGTGATGACACAATGTCATCAACTCGAGAAACTTGGTCTCATCTTTAAGGTAATGACTACATGTCAAATAAGTACAATAATCTAATATTTAAACATAAATAGAAGATCATTTCTTCTTAATAATGTTTTAGACTTTTCAATGTTCTACCTATAGTTTTGTTCTTCAAGAACACAATAATAATTCCGATTAATTATGAAATCAAATATGCTCTTATTCTATTCAAAGTAAAACTATGTTCAAGTACTGAATATTCTTCAATAAATCAGCTTATAAAATTGTTTTTAATTAGTTAACTCAGCTAAGAATGTATCTTGAGCTTATCTCACATTTAAATAATTAGATCTCATAAAATATTCATTATATAAATGTATATAAATATAAAACTAAAAATAATCTCAACTAGAAATATATGAAATAATTTGATCATTTAAGCATAACAGCAATTATCTTTCTAAGTTGCTGCTAATTTTGAATGGAAAAGAAACAGTTCAAGTTTTTGTTTCAAATTGGAAAAATAAACTATTTTTCCTTTGTTTTAACTTGGTTTATTCGCCATCAAGAAAACTAAACTTCCTCTTTTCAAAATCTGAAAATAATAAAATGTAAACTATGAGTTACACAGAGAAAGAGAATATAAACCATGCCTGTTTTTTCCATTTTCTGCACTCTGTAAACTCCAAATTTGCAGTCACTAGGGTTGGCACAGTAATTTCCAAGAATTCAACTAGCAAGATTTTATTCGCAAACACCTTTTGCAATTTCAAGACCAGATTTCTAATTACTGGGGTTGTCATTGCTTTCTCTCCAAAAACAAAATCTCTCCTAGAAATTTTAACTAACAAAGATATAAGAATTTTATGTTCTTATTTCCCAAACCTCAGACTAATAATGCATACATCTAATATTACTTACATGTCGCTCCTCACTCTGTATTTACCTCAGCCAAACTGAGAGAATAAAAACAAAAAATAAAATCTCTGTCACTCCACTCAAAGAATAAGAAAACACAAAATAAGAAACGCTCTTTTTCCACTTTCTGTCACAGACTCACATAGAGAAATGATAGTACAAGTAATTTACAGTCGCTGCAATTCATGTGGATTGCACAAGAAAACTCATGTCACTTTTTATGAAGCAAATATGAGGCAAGATTTAGTAATTTAAAGGCTATTTTCCTATCTCCTAAATGGTAGACACATTTAGTATAACAGGGATATGACCCCATCAATAGAGTGTCATGGGCTCTCTTAATATGAATAGTCATTATTCTAGGATATTTAGTGTTTATACTCTTAATTATGTTGTTAAATGATCCAATATTTGGCATTAGATTTTTTATTTAATACCTCCAATTACTTAGGTCATGTGGATTTTAATATGGTTGAAGATACAACTACAAATGCATATATTAGACAGTTGGTAAAAGAGAAGCTTAGTTTTACATGGACAACAAATTGGGCCTTTTTTATCTCAGAATTAGCCACCATCTTAATCGAACTATTTAAAATATGCATAGAGTAGCCTCCATTTTAATTCTAAATATGTTCTTAAAATGATAGATAAAGTCATAATTTCATCTCAATCTTTTTTCACTTTTCTCAAACTAGATGGATTGAGTGATCGAATGATCTACTTAAGCATAACTCCCAACTTCTTCATATTTGTGGGCACCATCTCATGCATTTCTTCTACCAAGATTATGATTCCACCATCATGGAGCTTTGTTGCACCATCATCAAGATCGAAGAGCAACCTTTCTCTCTCTAAGTTTGCAACTCCATGTTTCTAAACTTGATGAACACAATTAAATTATAGATAATCAATCTACAAGAGGATCCAAAATTAAAGCTTATCTTCAAAAGCTCAAATTTGGGGATAGAGGTTCTAAGGAGATTTTTTAATCTTCAAGTCATATTCATGTTTCTTAGGTGGTCAAGCACATCAAGGAAGGATCTAAACTCTTAAACGAGTTTCACAATATTAGGTCTTTGTTTTTCATTATAATTTTTTTTTCAAATCCTAGAAGCCATCTCTAGAATAAATATATGCTCTTCAATATTGCATTCAAGCAATCCCCCATAGGGCTTCCCACACCAATACATCTTTGTATGAGCAAATTTTAACTCAAAAAAACTTCATGAAGTTTTTTTCTCCATCGATAACAATAAAGAATCAAGATGCAATAGGTTTCCTTGTGAATTTACAAAGACCTTCCAAACATGGTCTATATAAATCTCTATAGAGTTTATCTAGAAGCTTATAGTTCAAAATCCTTAGAAAATAGTATTAAAGAAGGAAATATCGAGTTCATACCTAAGGATAGAGATCTAGAAAATATTTGTAATTAGAAACTAATTATTTTTCTTAGTTTCTCTTATAAGACCATTTCTTAATGTCACTACTTTATATGAATCAATTGGTGAATCCTTTAGTTATCTTTTGGCTCATGTTGTGTCACAATACCTAGTCAAAGATATCATGCTTCCAAATTCTACTCAACCACTAGCCAATAGTCATTTTGATGATGACCCTTTTCTCACTCACTTAGAGGATGAAAGTAATGTCAAGTAGGCTTTTAAATGCCTAGATTTTTCTTAGCTTCTAGTTCAAGTATTCAATGGAAAAAACTCAATGCTATATATTTTTGCTTTCCTAAACATGGTTGGATCAATTCTTGTGATTATAAATGAATTGATTATGGAGAGGTTTTTAGATTTCAAAGCATTATGTTTTCCTTCCAAGCCTCTTCCCCTTCTTTATGGTAGGCTATTGTTAGTTGGATGGAGAAAAAAAAGTTAGCTTATTGGATTAACAAGACACTCTCCTTTGCTAAAATATTTTAGACACAAATTAAATCCAATAAAGCTACACTTGAAGTAGCCACCTACAAAGGCCTCTTGATAGGGGTAGCACCATGTATGGTTGCTACAACTCTACTAACGCCTCCTTCAAACAAACATCAATACCCTCCTCAAGGTTGTCAATGTAGTAAGAATCATAATGCCCATGGCTACAAATCTTGTGAACACAATACTCATGGATTCTTTCCAACTTCAATCATCCTTCAGCTTCTTTACAACCCTTTGACAAGGTGCCTCTGATTAGCCTAATAGTGGACAGTTCCTCATCTTTCCTTGGCTATTTTTCCTCCTACGGTAATGGATCAGCCTTCTAAGGGACTATAGGATGAACAAGCTAATTGTGCTGCTCTTATAGGCTAAGAGCCCATACCAAATAGCCAAAATAATTCAGATTTGTATAAACCGAATGATTGTGATTCATCTCCCACTATTTTTTAAAGCATTATACAATTAACATAAACAATATGTTTCATCCAATAAATAAATAAAATAACAATTTCAAACAAAATCTAACTTCAAACATTTATAAATGGTCTCTTTGAACCTCAAAATAAAGTATATAAACAAAATGTGACATCTTAGCGTAGATTTTGTTTATAAGTTCTGGTTTCTTTGGGGAAAAGAAAAAGCCATTATTTTTAATTTCTACATTATAAACTAGACATTAGGTAAGGTAACCAATCCTTTAAAAACAACTTAAAATTTCTTTTAAAAGAACTCAGTGATTGCATCTATGTCAACTCTAATTTCTTACAGACCAACCAATGCAAAAGATCAAGATTGGCAAATGTGGGTAACGAACAATTGTCCAACCTAACCATATAAGATGTTAATAATGAGAGCTTCTGGATGAATGCATATTTATAAGATGTTTTCTTTCCATGACAGTTTCCTACAACTTTTCTTGAGGAGCACATGCATCAACTGTATCAACAAAAATGTACTTATAAAAAAACAGGCAATAGCAGTCTAGGAATAGCATTAAAAGAAATCCTTTTGGACATGGAATATCTCAAAACTGCCCAAAAATTACAGCTGGTTTGCCTTGCGTGGTGGCAAAGAAGGCCTTCTCTCCAACAAGTCATAAAACACTGTAAGGTCCTCCTGCAATAAAACCCAAATTTAGAGCAAAATTAGATTTGGAAAAGATGAGAAACTTCACAATAACTACTGCTACCAGAGGCAATGGCAACAGACTTTATTAACCACCTTTTTAACATAATCCCATTTACGTGGATCAAAATAAACATATGACCCCTTCTCATACGTATTTGTCCTGATAGTAGGCTGGCCACTTCCACTGCGCATTAACCATACACGTAGTTGTTTATGATAAGCCCAACCTCTGTTATGCCTGCAATGACATTTAACTAAGTTTCTTGTTAGTACTAGAGATCTAAACTCACGTCATGCTCAACTAAGGTTTTAAATAAAACTTTGAAAGTACAGGAAGAAATTTACAGCTCATTAGCGGCAAGAAGCTGAGCCTCGTCGTTTGGTGTACTGTAAAATATGTATAAAAGTGTGTCCTGTTTAAGCTCAGAAATATAGTGTGGCTGCAAACATTAAAGTGCAGACACTCAGTTAGTGACAATGAGCAATGTTATGTCTAGTGGGTGTGACAGAGTGGTAAAAATGTGGGTGGCTGCACACATTAAATTGTAAACATTCATTAGTAACAGTGAAAAGTTTAAGGTTGTTTATGGTATAATATTATAGTTAAATCGTGGTATTGTTGATACTATTATTAAGGTTCAAATTTTCGCTTGGTCAATATGTTCATCCTGCTGGACCAACATGCTTGTAGTGTTAGAATAGTCATAATAGAATTATGCTTCTATTGTTTATGTGTCATTAAGCGTTGAATAGGTGTCAATAACAGCTGTTGAGAGTCCCAATTGGTTGTCAAATCATTTCCAGATGTTTTGTCAATCTCCTCAGCTGTTTTATAGGAAGATTGTTGAGTTTTTTGCACTTATAAATTTGTAATCTGTTGATGAATAAATTAATGAGTTTTATTTTGGTTCTTCATTATGTTTTTGCTGTTGTTATATTTCTGTTATGGTATCAGAGCTGTGATTGGTTAAGTGGTCTTTGCGAAAAAAAAGATTTGTGAGGTGTATGATGAGTGAGTTGTGATAAGAGCTGCTCATTGTAGAATATGCAAAGGGTATTAGAGGAAAGTCATTTGAGTATTTTGTATGAGTTGCTGGTACTGCAGTCCATTTGAGTGTTGTTTATGAGTCTTTCTTATTGTCAAGCATCTTTTTGAGTCTATGTGACAGTTTGAATGTTGCGTGTGGTTTTTAGTGGAGGAGACTCTCAAAGGGAGGCACCTATCTTGAGGTTTTGTGCAGCTGTAAAAGTTGAGAGAATGTTAGTTGTTGAACAATCACTAGATGTAGATAGTGATGATGACCTCATTGAAGATGAAGAACTTGTCCTAATTTGAAGAGGTCAATACTTGAAGACAAAGAGGGATGCAGTAGAGAATAGTTAGATGCTCAATAGTTTGAGTTTCTAGTGGACTAGAGAAACTATACCCCATTGGGGTTATCAAACTAATAGTTTAGGGGAGATCAAAAAATTTGAAAGTTCAACATTATACCTTTATGATGGTGATGAGACACTTCATGTTTAAATGGTGTCCAATAATGTTGGGAACTTGAATTATAGCTAGGCGACTATACTTGGGAGCAGCTTGAAGAATTTCTTACTGATTCAAAAATTATTTTCAAAAATTAAATTACACATAATGTATCTTCTATCAATTTGTTTTATATCAAAGATGTGTTAGGAGTCCATCAAAATTCAGTTATTCCTTAAAGGGGAGTGTTAGCATAAGTCTTAACATAATTATGCTTCTATTGTTTATGTATCATTAAGCATTGAATAGGTGTTAATAACAGCTGTTGAGAGTCTCAGTTCATTGTCAAACCATCTCCAATTTATTGTCAATAGTTTTAGTTTGCTATCAATCTCCTCAGTTGTTTTATGGGAAGATCGTTGAGTTTTCTGCACTTATAGATTTGCAATTTATTGATGAATAAATCAATGAGTCTATTTGTTGTTCTTCATTATATTTTTCTTGTTGTTATATTTCTGTTATGCAAGTCTTGCATTCCCACAGACTTAAAGATCCCTCTGGACCAATGTGCTCGTTGGTTTGAACCACCAGTGTTAATACATAATGTTTATGCAAAAAGGATGATGTCCAGGTCATTGTGCTCATAGGCTTAAAGCTCTCTCTGAACCAATGTGCTTGTTGATTTGAACCACCACTATCAATAGTGTGTTTATGCAAAAGGATGAGGTCCTCATGTTTTATCTTCACTAGTTCATAACTTCAGTCGAAAAACATTAAAAGGTTTAAGATGCATGTGCTTTACCTAGAGACACAAACATGGGTCTTAATATTAACATCCAACAATATTTTGTTTCTATGTAAATGACTAGTCATAAATATTAAGAACAGTTCATAATAATTTTTTTCAATAAAATTATATAATATTTTGGTTTGAAGTTCTTGGGTTTGATGTGTAAGTATTTTTCATTGACATTTCATATCATACTCCATGATGCATCATTAAGATATAATCAAAAAAGTTGATGGAAAAATAAATATGCAGTCAAATAGAAAAACTTCAAACTAATATTGTAGTCTAATACTTTAACCATTTTTACACATGAATAATCTACAAAATTATTATTAACTATTTCATCGTTATACCATTTGATATGAAAGTAGAACACAATGAACACTGCTAAAACCAATCTTTCACAATTAAAAAAGAGAAGGAAGAACATTCAGCAATATGAATCCATGATAATTGATCTAGGGAATGAGTTTGCACTTACATTTAATCTTGGAACTTGCCGAAGATAACAGTTTGGTAGCTTATAATGTGGTTGAGGATTTGGAAGTCTTGCAGACCAAGGAAAATTATATGTACAGTACATATTATCGTAAGCATATAAACTATCCTTGTCCCTGCCCACAGCCAAAGCTGTGACATTAGAGTCACGCCCATTCAGAACATCTGATAAACCTCGCAATCCCAAGCGATGAGAATCTGCTTCAACGCCTTCATCTCTACTACTTGTCTCACCAACAGCTGACTTGTGCTGCAAGTTATTTATGACCTGCTTATTTGAGCCCACTGTCTGCTGTGTATTGTTCCTGTTAGGAGTAGGAATTACCTGCTCACCATAAATCTAAATTGGTCAAGAGATTCTACTCCTCCTCCTTTCAATGAGATTTTGAAGAGGATATGGGATGGTTGATAAAGTACCTGAGCGTAGAGTGGAAGAGCACTATAAAGAGTGGGATATAAATTAGATCCTTGTAAAGGATGAAGATAAGCTACGTTGGCAGAAGTATTGGGTGGTGCCCCAGATGGAACTGCTTGGCTCTGCACCGCATACAAAGTCCCTGGCAACAGAATTCCTTGTGCAGGTCTTTCAGTCTACAACAAACACCCAAGTTTCTTTAGTAGTTTGGAAAATATTACAAGTGATAGCACTTTACAAAAAAAGAATGATGTAGTATTGTATTTTAAATAGTTTTTGATCTGTTAGGTTTGTTTTTTTTGGGTATGTTTTGTTTTATTAGTTTTATGGTTTGTTTTGATTTCTGGAGGTGGTCTAGGGGAGAGGACAGTTTTATGGTTTGTTTTAGATTTATGGAGGTTGTCTAGGGGAGAGGATCCGTAGTTGAGCATCCTAACTTCGCACTTTTAAAAATCTTACTTAGAAATTTCAAATCACTCTCAATTTTTTTACAGCAGTTTACTTGGCAAGTCCCCTGCTTATAACTAAGGTTTGAGGGACACATCATCAAATATGATGCCACATCAGCATGCATGCTTTTTGTTGAGGTGTTCAAATAGTCCCAAAAAAAAGTGAGACAGATAGGTGTGCACTAAATCATGTTTTATTGGCGCACTGATGTGGTATCACATGATTTGTTGCTTATTAGATCTAAGGAATACATTTAATTCAATTGTGGATAATCATCATCAACACTGACAACTTCAATGTCACAACTATTGATCTAATATTGTTAAAAATATTGGGCATTAAACCAACTAATACTATAACAATTATTGGAACATGTTGCGAGTCTTCTTCCCTATTTGTTGTAAACTTCCCAAATTTTATTCTTTGAATTTTAATGACAATTGTCACTGTTTAAATTTGTTTATGTAATTTTTTATACTCTTTATTTAATATATTTATCTTTCTATAAAAAATTACATTTTATAGATACTAAAAAAATAGTAAATTTACTCTCAAGATATATTATTTATTATTAAAATATAATATTTAATGATTTTTAATTTTTAAGTTATATATTTTTTGAAATATAAATTAATTTATTCAAAAAAAATCTATTGAACATGCAATAGAATATATTTAATTTATTTTTTAGCCCTCAATAAAGTGTCTCTCTTTCCATAGTAGAGAATAGCAATACCATTTAAATAGTAAATAATTAATTTTCATGCAAGAACAAGAAATATAGAAATTTGACATCACTTTAAGAAGGATTAGAGATTTAGAATATAGAGATTTGATATTATTTCATGAGGATTGAATTGCATAGTGTTAGAATTGGCTATGGAGATAGTCTGTCAAGATCTTGAGGTAAAATGGAAAGCACAAAGAGAGAATATGAATATGACAAGAATAAATTGTATTAAAGCAAAGAAAAAATTCAAAAGGATTGAAAATTAGTATTAGTTAAAGAAAGGTTAGAAGTTCCATAGAAGTTAGAAAAGTAAATATTACAAGAGAATAAAATAATATTTAATAATTAAAGATAAAATATATTTAAACTAAGGAAAATCATTAAAGAATATGAAATAGAATTAAAAAAAAAAATGAACAATTAAATTTTATATGAAGTAATTAAATCAAATTAAATTTTAAAAGGAATAATAGAATAATATTAAATAATTGAAATAAAATAAATCAAAAGTTAAAAATTATTCATAGACATGAAATAGAATTTAAAATGACATATTTAATTTGAAACTTCATTATTCTTTTCTATTCTAATTTTAAATTTTAAATTATTAATTTTTTTATAAAAAATATTATCAATATATAATAGAATAATTTTTTTAATATATATTTCATTTAATTAACCAATATACATAATATTAGGGTATAAAATATTTATTAAAAAATTAAAAAATAATTTTTTATATGTAAAAATATATTGTCAAAATATTTATTATTAAAAATAATATTTAATAATTTTAAATTTTAAATTATATTTTTTTAAATATAAATTAATTTATTTTATTAATAGAATCTATTGAACATGATGCAATGGAATATATTAAGTTTAATTTTTAAGCCATGCAACAATAAAGTATTTCTCTTTATATAGTAGAGAATAGGAATACCATACAAATGGTAAAGAATTCGATTTTCATGCAAGAAATAAGAATAATAAATAAATTGTTAGCTGTTTAGAAGGCAAGAAATAGGGTTTCAGGTAGGAGGGCAAGATACAGTACAGGTAAGATAGCAAAAATTCTTAACTTTGGCGCTTGGGGAGGAGGTGCAAGATGGGGCTCATAGGAAAATTTAGTACTCGATGGTGATCTCTTCTAGTGCTTAACAATTGGATTGAATGGTCATGGTGTCCTTTCCTACAAGCTCAAGTGGTTATTTACCTCTATTTGTAGGGTTTCTTCATAGTTGTTTTTCGTTCATCAAAGGATAACACATTCTTAAAGAAAGGGATGTGATTTTGGGAACCTATTACTTTGTTTTTGAGGTCATGGTTTTTAATTAAGCTTTGGCTCATTTATTCATTATGGGCAAGGCTTTCAAATCATTCTTTCAGTTTTTGAATGTATTTGATATTGAAGAATTCAGGTTATGTTCTGGATAGATTTATTACATTGTCTATAGATACCCACAAGCATTGCTTTAACAACTACAATTAGGATTCTCATAGAAAATGATATGATATTAAAGAATTCAGGTTATGCTCTGGATAGATTTATTACATTGTCTATAGATACCCACAAGCATTGTTTTAACTACAACTAGGATTCTCATAGAAACATTTGATATGATATTGAAGAATTCAAGTTATGCTCTAGATAGATTTATTACATTATCTATAGATACCCACAAGCATTGTTTATACAACTACAACTAGGATTCTCATAGAAAATGGATATGATATTGAAGAATTCAGGTTATGCTCTGGATAGATTTATTACCTTGTCTATAGATACCCACAAGCATTTTTTTAACAACTACAACTAGGATTCTCATAGAAAATGGATATGAGTAAAGGTTTACCTGAAAATTTTTGTTTGAAAATAAGAAATAACCATTAGACCTTTTTAAAAAGAAAATTGTTAGCATTGCTTTTAGATAGGACATGATGCAAATGAATGTAAGAAAACAAAAAAACTCAATTGATTATCATGGTGGAAAGATGCTTGTCCTTAGCATTAGCTGATGGGTTGTTCTTTGGTTCCAGCTCCAGATAGCATAGCACATAAGGTTCTAGAAATTCTGAAAGACTCAAGTAAATTATATAATGAGGTATATATATTAAACAAGGTAGAAGAAAGGGTCAGGTGGGTCCCGAGGTCTAGTCTCCTCCCTTCTCTTGTTCACATATAATTTCTTCCATATATTTTGCAGTTAATTAGGCGTACAGCAGTAGTAAGTGTTTGCATAAAACGTGCATGTAGGAAGTATTTAGGAAGTTTCAGTTTGCATGTTAGTTCACAGCAGTGAGAGAATTGATTTAGTATGTTTCCAGAATTATCTTGTATATTATAAACTCCTCTATAAAAGAGGTATGATGTAATGAAAAAAGTTTACCAAACGTACTACAGTTTACCTGATTCTTGCTGTTTATAATAAAAAAATTGAATGTAAAAAAAGATATATGACAAAAGAAGGAAGTTCCCCTACAAGTATTTGAAATTAATTTTACAATTAATACACAAAACAGAGAAGATATTAAAAAAGAAATATACAAATTCAGAAGAATACATGGAACTGCAAGAAATTTTAGAATGAGTTTTCTTCTGTGTTTGGAAGTTCTAATGTTCTGAGCTTTCTTTTCTGAATGAGAGTGTTCATAAAGTTTATTTATAAAAAAGAAGATCGTAATTCCTACATTTTTCAATAAATTTTATCTAATATTGCAAAAATTCACAGTATTTTTTAATTTATACAAAGAGAAATAACAAAAGAAGGGATGATTTTACTACTTACACCATGGAATCGACCAGTTGGCAGAGGATTTTGATGAGGTTGGTGTTGCTGAAGTATTTCCATTGGTGTAGAAACATTTCCTCCTGCAATTAATATTCATTATTCATCTACTAAAGAGGAACTCTAAGCAATATATCCAATCTGCAAGAATAAAAACCAGCTAAATCCTCTGGATCATTAGGCTAAACCTTAAGATTCTTATAAGATTTATCTGAGAATGAGTGAACTGTTAGCCGTTAGATCGAGATCAAAAACTATTCTATTCAACTGAATTCAATGGCAATATGATGAAAACTATGTGTATATCATAAATATATTTAGATTAGAACTTAACACAAGGAGAGGTCTTTTGTTTTGCATGAATTACTACATGAAGAAGAACATTACAAGCGTGGCACGTGTCTTATTTCTTCGTATTCTCAGACATGCTATCTTGATTTAGAAATAGTATTAACTCCAAATTTTAAATTTTAAAATATGTTTATATATTAAAATACAATAAAGAATATATTTTTGTTAGCCAAAGAGTATCCTTGAGTCTTCAAGGAATATCTTGTCGGTTTTTTTTATTGGTAATTGCTTTAGTTCTAAAGTTCCCACCCTTTTTCATTAGCTACTTTGAACTAACTTGCAACATATTTTTATGAATTGTTGTTAGATATTGGTAAAATCATGTTTTCAAAGGGTTCAAACCTTTGTACAACAAATCATCTAATGAAAAAATGAAACAATTACCATTATATATGAGACAACACAAACCCAACAAAATGAAATAAAGAGAGATACAATTGTACCCTATCTACCATATACAACCACAACAACAAATAACATTATGGTCCAATCTGAACAGCCCTATTTAATCTCCATATTTTTGTGAATTGTTGTTATGTATTGACATTTAAAGATTTTTATATTTTCTAACTAGTTTATATGGCATAAACATGATAAATACATAGAAGAACAAGGACAGAGCACTACAGAAAATTTCATTTTCTAAGGGAAAAGAATCTTAGTCAACATCAAAATCATACTAGGTCATCTACAAGTCTACACATGGTGTCTTCAATCATTTTATCAAGCCATAAATTTAATACAAACAAGGTACTGACTTAGGACATAGTTAACCTTGACAATCTAGTAATCTCCACGAATGTTTTTATAAACACTTCCTTGAAAAATTTGAACATACTAAAGGTGTTGGTAAAAAGATTACTATTGTAATTTAATGTCAAGTCATTCTTGTTGGTCAAGTTTGTTTCCACACATCAGATAATTATTTTTATATTATATTTGATCTATCAATTTATGTTCACATACTTAGATTGATTTGATTGTACGTTTGGCACACATTATCTTTACCTACCCTTGAAGGCCATATTTTCCTTTATAATTTTCTCACAGTTGGGTTAATATTACCTTCATTATTGTCTCTTGCTTATTTGTTTGACATTTCTATCATTCAATACTTTGCTACTTTATGTGCATACAATGATTTACTATGGCATTCATTTAATGATCTATGTGCTTCCATATTTACAATATATTCAACTATATTTACTTTTCACGTATCAATTTTCCCTTTCCTTTAATTCTTTGCATAGTATATATGCAATCAATTGGAAGGGTATATATTGCCACTATTGTTCATATTGCTGGCATTTTATATGGTGATTTATGTTACATAGAAATTCTTCATCATTTTTTAGTAATCTTTATTGTATTACAAACTCATAACCTACAATTAACTATAATACACATTCCTTAATCAAAATTAGTCACATGGGCATATAAAATGTATCATATCATGCTACAATCAAACAAATTATGTCATATCTCTTTATGTACACACAGATTCTTTGGTCATTCTCTGAATTTTTTTTTATTTGTACAAGAACTAAAGGATAGTGATATGTCTCAATCTTTCACCACATGTTGATTTATCATTAGAACATAAGGAAAAATAGATTAAGTTCATTGTAGATGACATTATTGACATGTACATGTGTTTACCCTAAACATTGTGTACATAGTAGCCTTTTCTCCAAGCCACAGGCATCAATTTTAGTGGCTGAAATTCACCACATTGCATCACATTCTAGGGTTTAAATGAAGTCAAACAAAACTAAAAATTATAGGTTGTCCTTATTGCAATCTTTCTAAAGAAATATAATTTATATTATATTTTCATTATAAAATATTCTTTTAATTTTATGATCAACTTCAATATGTTACAAAAAATAATAACCTCATCTTGAGCACTAGAAAAAATTATAATATGATATCAAAGAAATCTCAAAAAAATATGTTTGTTTTAACAGAAAAAATCCATTTCAATATAACAGAAATAAAAGCATGTTGCATATATAAGACTTAATGTTAGTATTACCAATTAAAGTTAATAATAAAAATATATTCAATATAAGAAATTATCAAAAATATGCATACACTAAATAATGGAACTAATTATCTATGTACAAGAAAATATTACACTTGAAGTAAAGTTATAATATTTCTTAATTTAAAACTAACTAAATATGATAAAAAAAATAAAAAAAAATTTGAAAAATTCAAGTTGAATATGTATAGAAAATGACATAAATTATTTTTAATTATTTTTAAAAATTCTTTAGTCATTTAATCATTATAATTGACAAAATTTGATAAATATCAAATATGTGATTGCAAAAGTTTCAAAATGTAAAAAGTTTGATACACTATTGTGTTGGTATTCATATATAGTTGAAATTACTTGTTATATGTGCCTATTTTTCTTGTGTTATAGAAGCTACTCATTTTATATCTATTTTCTATTGTTTAGATTTCTTAGCACTATTCTCAATAATTTAAACACAAGAAGAAATGAATAATGGTCTATTACTTTATAATTTAAATATTATAAAGATTAAAAAGCTTATTTAAAATGCAATGGATTTTTGAATTTTTTTGGTCTATTAATCTATTTCTGATAACTATATTTAAGATAAATATTTTTATATTATATTTTTCATACATAATTAAATAATCAAAAAAAAAATTATAACTTAACTATATATTTTTAAATTCATTTTAATTTACATTTAATTTTTATAATAATTTCAAAATATTTCTTAATAAATATTATATTAAAAATATTTAAGATATCAAAATATTATGGTTTGATTGATTAAGTTTAATTAATAAGAATGATAGTATTTTTTTATTGTTTCTTTTATTAAAATTTGACTTAAATGTATATTCTTATTTTCAATATGTAAATTAATTATATAAATTTAATATATAAATAAATAAATAATTTAAATATGTATTAATCTATAAATATATTTATTAGTAAAAAAGAATACTCAAAATAATTTATTTATTTTGAATTTTTTATTTTCTAATATATTTCTATCTAAGATTAAATTTTTGGAATATAAAATTTATTAACCATGAATCTATTTTGTTGACATCATCAAAAGAGGATATCCATTAATGGACCCCCGATCTGTTGGTGAACTTGAAAGGTTCTAAATGAGCGAGTAACAAACATAAATAATAATCGAGTATATGATCCTTGATCATAATAAAGGTTTAACCTATCTTCCTTATCATACATTCAAAAAATGAATTGTAATCTTTAATTCTCATCTTTCACTACCCAAAAATATTAATGTTAACTTAACTTTAAACAATTTCTTTAAATTAATAAATAAAAGATTAAAAAGAATGCATGATTAGAGCTCCATCTTAATTTGTCACTCTAAATCATGAAAAGCATATTTAAAATACAAATGAAATGATTTTAAAAAAATATGTCTATTAACCTATTTCTAATAACTATATTTAAAATAAATATGTTTATATTATATTTTTTAACAAATATAAATAATTTAAGAAATCAAATTATAACTTGATTATAAATTTAGATATTTATTTTTAAATATGAATATTTTTAATTAAAAATAAAATAATGGAATTTATGTGTTTTTATAATTATTTCAAAATACATTTTATAAATATTGTATTAATTAATTTGAAAAAAAATTATAACTTGATTATATATTTAAATGTTTATTTTTTAAATATAAATAATTTTAATTCAAAAATTGTTTTAATTGAATTTATATGTGTTTTTATAATTATTTGAAAATATTTTTTATAAAGTTTATGTAAAAAATATTTAAGATAATATTAAAATTATGGTTTAATTGATTATGTTTAATTAATAATGGTGATATATTCTTTGATTATATCATCTATCCAGAATTCAATTTGAAATGTGCATTTTTATTTTTGATAATTATAACAATTTCTATAAATTTAATATAACTTAATAAAATAAAATAAAACATTTAAATATAATTGTGAATAGAAGAGAAATACTCAAAATAATCAATTTATTTGAATTTTTTATCTTCTAATATTTTTCTGGACTCATATTTTTAAGAGGGTATCCATGTGTTTGAAAGGAAAATAACATACACGAGCTAGTAGAAAGGAGGACATCAAAATATAACAAAAAAAAAACATATTTGTAATGGTAAAAATTAAATGTTTATATCTTTTTTCTTTATATTTGTCAGTTATGTAATAAATATTTAACAAATAAAATTTTCTTGAATAAAATTTGGTTCATATTTTAGTCAATCTTCCTAGTTGCACATTTCCAAAAATAAATTTTTTAGATCTCATATTCCCTTCTCTAATTTTTTATTTCAGCCTATCTTCATCATGGTACATTCCCAAAAGTGAATTGTAACTTTTACATCTCATATTCACTATCCTAATTTTTATTTCAGCCCTATCTTCATCATTATACATTCTCAAAAGTGAACTGCAATCTTTACATCTGTATTCACTACCCTAAGGTTTAGATCTCATATTCACTATCCTAATTTTGATTCCAATCTATCTTCACCATGGCACATTTTCAAAAATGAACTACAATCTTTAGATCTCATATTCACTACCCTAATTTAGATTTCCACACACAAGATTGACCAATGAAATCATTGGTGCATGTGCTCTACCATCATAAAAAAGACAACAATAAATAAGGTAGTATAAGTTTGACCAATGAAATCATAAATAAGATTGTAGAAGAGCATTTTAAATCAACTAGGGTAAAAATTAAATACTTGTATCTTTTATCGTTATATTTTAAATCGACTTTGATGAAAGTGTCATTTATGTAATAATTATTTTATAAATAAAATTTTCATCATAGTTTATTCTAGTCTATCTTCATCATTGCACATTCTGGAAATGAATGAATGGTAATCTTTACATCTCATATTCACTACCTTAATTTTTATTCCATCCTATCATCATCATAGCATATTCTCAAAAATGAATTGCAATCTTCACAACTAATATTTACTATCATATTTTTCCCAAAAATGAATTTCAATCTTTACATCTCATATTCACTATCCTATTTTTCCCAAAAATGAATTGCAATCTTTGCATCTCATATTCAATATCCTATTTTTAATTCCAACCTATCTTCATTATTGCATATTTCCAAATATGACTTGCAATATTTGATCTCATATTCACTACCCTAATTTTTAACAACCTAGCTAAATCATGGGACATTTCCAAAAATGGATTTCAATATTTGCATCTCATATTCACCACCCTAATTTTATTCCAGCATAATTTTATCATTGCACATTGCTAAAAGTGAATTGTAATATTTAAATATCGTATTCACTACCCTAATTTTTATTCCCTCCTATTTTCATCATCACGCATTCCCAAAAGTGAGCTGCAATCTTTACATTTCTATTCACTACCCTAATTTTTAGGTCTCATATTCACTACCCTAATTTTGATTTCAGCCTTCCTCCTTCAGGGACGATTCTTTAAATCTCATATTCACTGCCCTAATTTTATTCTAACCTATTTCATCATTGCACATTGGTAAAAGTAAATTGTAATCTTTGTATCTTGTATTCACTATTTTAATTTGTATTCCGGCTTATTTTCATCATTGCACATTTCCAAAAATGAATCACAATCTTTAAATCTCATATTCACTACCCTAATTTTATTCCAGCCTATTTTCATCATTGCACATTGCTAAAAGTAAATTGTAATCTTTACATCTGGTATTCACTACCCTAATTTGTGTTCCCGCTCATCTTCTTCATCACACAATCCCAAAAGTGAATTGCAATCTTTACATATAGTATTCACTACCCTAATTTTTAGGTCTCATATTCACTACCCAAATTTTTTATTCCAGTCATCTTCTTCATCGCACATTTTCAAAAATGAATCACAATCTTTACATCTCATATTCACTACTTTACACAGAAACAAAATTGATCAATGAACCAATGAAACCATTGGTGCATGTGCTCTACCATCATAAAAAAGACAGTAATAAATACAGATTGCACAAGATCATTTTCAACCAATCTATCTACAACACCCCACTGTAAAACAGACCTCGGTAACAAGGACATTACTCACATGGGCCCTAAGAATTGCAGACGCACGCCATGGAAGAAGGAAAAACCATGTACAACCTAACCAAATCTCAGAAAAAAACTATGTACAACCTATCTTTTCCCCTGCTGTTCATTTTGTTGTCTATTGTTTGGTGGTGCGGATTGCATTGCTTTGCAACCAAACCACATTAAGTTTAAATCTCTACTTGGTATGATGATCAGATGCCTATGTTTGCTTCATTCAAATCAAACTATTCTGATCCTCTACCCTTTCTCTATTCAGCCCTATGTGTACAACATATGGCCTCTACAGATGCCTATGTTTGGCACTGTATCCTCTGATAGTCTGAGCAACAGAAAAATCTAAGAGAACTGTAACAGTACTCAAAAGAAAACAAATAAGGAGCATGTATGGAGTTAATATCTCATACCTGCACTGTAACCTTGAAGGACATAGAAAGAGCCATCAGGTCTGGATGAAGCCATCTTATGTATGCGCTGGTTCCTTACAAAACCAACAAGAACACAGAAATATGTTCGTCACCCTGCCTTCCACACCTCCAAACTGCTTTTCACTTGCTTTTTAGCAAAGTAGATGGTACCTGCAAACAATCTCTTGACGCCCCAAGGTTTGAAAAAAGGAAATGAATGGTCGCTCTGTTGATAGGTACAGCTATATATGGGTATGCACTCCAAACGAGGGGCTTTGAATAAGGAGATCGATTCCAATCACCTTTGCTCACATGTTCCAAGTCGGCCATATTTGAACGGAGTGAGACTAGTGGGGGACAGCTTAGCTTAAAGCACCCACATGGATTTTGGTGATGAATGCGATTGTGACACCTTGTGTTTATTTCACCATTGCTTTAGGGTATTAGGGGTATTAGGGGGATATCACTAGGGGATATCATCTTGTGTTTATTTGACTATTGTTTTGGGGTATTATGGTGATATCACCTTGTATTTATTTCACCATTACTTTGGGGCATTATGGTGATATGATCTTGTGTTTATTTCATCATTGCTTTGGGGTATTAGGGTGATATCACCTTGTGTTTACTTGACTATTGCTTTGGGGCATTATGGTGATATCACTTTGTATTTATTTCACCATTGTTTTGGAGTGTTATGGTGATATGATCTTGTGTTTATTTCACCATTGTTTTGGGACATTATGGTGATATAGCATTGTATATTGCTTTCAAACACAATGGTGAGACACCTATATTCTTGGTCATTTAAAAAAAAAACTATTGATTGATTTTAAATTGTGTTATATGCTACAAATTGAGCATGGTGTTATTAAGAATTGAATTTAAAAATATTTAGGTAAATATGGGAGTTAAATATTTAGGTTAATATGTGGGTTATGAGGGATGTTAAAAAATATTTAGAAAAATGTATTAAAATAAATAAGGAGAACAAACACGTTGTATTTAGTTGGAAATTTATTATAAATGTATTATTATCATGATGTAGAAAAATAAGATTAATTAGATGAATGTTTTTTAATCTAGAAAATTGTTTGTAGTTCTAGGTCACTTTTAATATTGTAAAAGTGATCTACATAAATTGTGGATCTAACCTAAACCTATGAATCCAATATGTCAATTTGTGACACTTTCTATACCCACACAAAGATTTGTTTAGATTTTGTACACCTTCAATAGCAGTTTAGCAATGTTGATAAACAACGTTGGAGAGCTTGCAAATTGAAGATCTTCTCCTTGTGAAAAGACCTTGGGATTTAAATACGTGATAGAAACAATAGTGAACAACATGCAATGAATACAAGGACTATAAATGAGGGGTATCTAAAATCTAGAATTTTGGAATGTGACACTTGAGTTGAGAATATCATGCAAAAGGTAATGTAAAAGACCTAACATGTAACTAGTGTTTGGAAACATGTAGAGGTGGTGAAAGTAAAATATTTGGAAAGCTACCAAATCTATATATGAGTCCCTTTGTAAGGGTTAAGTGATAGCTAAGATCTCCTATTGCTACTTAATTTAGAATTTTTTTAGATGCTAGATGGAAATAGATGAATGCGAAATATATAGGGGATGGATGCAAAAGGTCAAGTAGGAGTGGTATATTTCTAATTTGACCTAGACACATAATTTGAAATTTTTGATGTGTGTAAATATATAACATCTATTTGGGACTAAGTTGACTTGGGCCCAAAAAAAAATTTGAATTTTGAGATATATAGGTGAGATGTGTGAATTCTAGAACTAACTTGCCCATAAAATGTGATGGAATGGAAAAGAACTAAGAAGAGTAACATGTAATCTAGGAGCCAAAAATTCTAGAGAATAGATTTGGTTTATAGTAAAATGGTTATCTAGGAGATTGAGTAAAGGGATTTCAAATCAATCAAAATCATGCTCTATGTAATACCCCTTCGTTTTGCTTCTTGTTCGGTTTGCTTTATGCTATGTTTGGTTGCAGCTACTTTGATACTGAATACATTTTGTTATGATGTTTTGATCGCTACTATTGAGTGACAACTATATTATGTGATGTGATTTGGTTATCTGAGGCTTTAGTTTACATGCTTTAATGATGTAATGATGTTAGTAGATATAACATGTGATTTTATATGAGATTATTGGATTATAATGGAAGTGTCAATTTTGATGATTGTATTGGTGAAGGGGACAGGTTCGCATCACTTGCTTGCGAGCGCTCTACGAATCCATGATTTCTCCTTCACGGTGTGTATTATATGTTGGATATATTGTATGATGTTGTTTACTTGGTTTTAGGAGTGCAGGTACATGACATCAACTCCACCTGGTTTCACAGGTTTGAGCATGTCGATCCAACGGTTAAGTTGAACGGGAGATAGTAGCTAGGTAACTTGTGTCAAGTTTACACCCTAGTCTTAGTATGTTGTCAGTCATGTGTGTCGAGTCATTGTCTGTCTTGCTTTAATCTTATTTAATTCTAAAGGAATTCTTGATTTGGAAATAGATATTTAGAATAATTGCATTTAAATCATGTCGATGGTTATTTAATTTAAATAATGCAATGTGGATAAAAATTTATATTTAAATTAATTAATTATATTTAATTTATTTAATTAATTAAATTTAATCCAAGGGGGTTGAATTTAGTTATTAAATAATTTAATTAATTAATTGAACGTGATGCAAGAAAATGAAAGGGAATAAAAGAATTAAAATTAATTTTGGAATTTAATTTCAACTTGTGGGAATTAAATTAGAAATTGTAATTAAATGTTTACTTAGGAAATGAGTTTCAATTTTGGAAATTAATTTATTATTTGAAATTGCATTTTAAATTGAAAGTGGATTTTCGAAAATTGGAATTGGAATTGAAATTGGAATTAATATCTAATTTGCATGCAATGTGAATTAGGGTTGTAAAAATTGAAATTGAAATTAATATCTAATTTGCATGTAATGTGAATTAGGGTTGTATTAGGTATTTTTGATTTATAAGGATTGCATGTTTTAATTTTAGGGCAGAAAAAGTCTTTAAAATTTTTTATTTTTACAGCAGAGAAGAAATTTTGGAAAATTTGCACAAAGAAGGGTTTGAAGAAAGTTTGATTGTAGAATTGATTGGGGAAAGATTGTTTTCATTTGTTGGGTTTTGGATTGGATTCGTTGGAGGATTGAAGAAAATTCAAGAAATCTTTGGAGGAGGCTTGCATCAAAAATTAATCTTTCTTGTAGTTTCTTGATCCAAGTTTTCCTCTTTGTATTTTATTGTTCTTGGTTACTTTTAAATAGTAGTGATTAAAGATTTGTTTGTTAAATATGTTTTAGAAAATAAATTTATTATTAGAAGAAAAGAATCAAATAAATTTACAACTTTTGCTTTGTGAAAATTCTCGAGTGAAAATTGTGAAAACTTTAGTTGAATTTAAATTATTTGTGGAAATCGATTATTTTGTTATTGGAATCAAACATAGAGATTGAACGATGCATTTAGAATGTTTTTTTTTAGAAAATGAAACCCTCTGTTTATTACTAAAAATCGGATTTTAAAATTCACAGGGTAGTTATATTTTTCATGGTAAAATGGTCTGGTTGCGTCGCGTATAACTCCACTTACACAAACTAGGTTGTCAGGAAATTTAAAGGGTTTCTGCATCTTGAAATTTTCTTATCGCTGTAAAAAAATCGCAAATGCCCAGATCGTAGTTTTTAAGTTATACTTGAAATACGAGACTACTGTTAAGTTATTTTCCCATGGTTGCTTTGATAATAAAATATTAATAAATTGATATTTATAAATATTAATATTTTATGTATTGTTATTATAATATTAAAATATTATTTGATAATATTTTATATTATAATTTATAATATTAACATATTATATTTATTTATATTATTTTAAATAAAATTTGTAGATTAGATTAGTGGAATTAAAATTATAAACGTATGGGGAAATTATTGTTTATTTAAAAATGGCATGTTAAAGTTTAATTGAAGGAGTTGAATATTTCATTTAAAGAATACATAATTTAAAATTTAAATTGATGTGTAAAAGGTCCAATTATTAATATGATTTAATTGAAAAAATATATATATGATATTAGGTTTTAGTCCAAATATTGATCTTATTTTAACACAATAAGTTATGGAAGAGACCAAATGTTAATTTGATTAATTTTATAATGATTTAATTTGCAAGGACAATTGGTTATTTAATTTAAAGCAAAATGTTTTAAGTTATAGTTCAAAATACTTATTTTGTTAATGTTGATGTTTTGCAGCTATGGTCTGCACTTCATCGCACAAATTCCAAGGAGAAAGCAAATTAAATGTATAGCCATTCGGCTATTTAATTTATAGCATACAATAAACATAAAAGAATAAAGGGCCAACCCTATTATCTATTATTGTTTGGGCCGACCTCATTTATATTTTATCTTTTATTTGTTTCACTAAAGAGGCCGACCTAAGTGAAACGGCACCTTGTGATGTATATATACAAGGTCACTTTGTCATTGTAAACACATTCAATCTCAAGCAAGTTCGCACTATTCTTTATGAGCAGAATTCGCACCTTATAGCAGCAGCTCGGATTCAAGGAGGATTTCATAGTCATTGCATTGTTTGTATTTAGAAGAAGGGCGAATACATTGTATCAAGCATTGGCCATTGTTGGGCCTGAGTTGTAAGCAGATTTCTGCTCTTGTGTTACTTTATATAAGAGAATCATTTGCTGGGTTTTTCTCCCTCAAGAGGAGGGTTTTCCCAGGGTATCTTTGTGTGTTCATTGTCTTATGTGTTGCAATTCTTTTAAATACTTTATTGATTAATCTGATCTAAGAAACACTAACAGTTAAGAGCAATTAGAGAATTAAATATTAGTGTAATTTCTCCCCTATCTGAAAAGATGAATTCTTAATTCAGTTTTATCGATATAATGAATTACATAATGAAATGAGAAATGGATTTAGAGTATCCAAATGTAGTTCTTCTATTGCCTTCAATGATTAGTATGTATGAAAAATGTATAGAGAAAGATATTTTTGTAATGGAAGTAATTACTTGACTTAAAAGAAAATATTTATTTTGTTAATATGATTGAAGAAAATATATTGAGAGGTGTATATATCCATGAGTATTTTCAATCAATATTTACCTTGTTTTATTTAAGTGCATGTAATTTAGCTTTGCATGAAGATTTTAAAAAATAAGTTTTGAATGTATGGTCAAAATTGATAAAGAAAATGATATTTAAATATATTGAAGAATTATAGAAATATTTATATTTAAATGTTTGTTTTAATTAATGAGATTTAATTATAAACAATATGAATGCGTGGTTAAATAGATAAGCCAAAAGATATTTTTTTTATACATTGATGAAATTGCATGTTCTTAAATGGATAGTTGAAGAGACATAGACTCCGGATAGAAAATTGAAAAGATTGTTTGCAATAGTGTTAGGTTGCATTAGAAGTAAATCTAAGATATGATTATATTGAAAAAAACAAATATCCATTATATTTTATTTATTTCCATAGAGCAATTTAATCTTTGTGATTGGAATATTAAAAAATATATATAATTAAATTTATTAATATATATATTTGGTGTCTATATAATATGGAGCATATATATATATTAAGGGTAAATTTATTATCGTATTTTATTTTATTAAGATGCATGCAATATATTATTGAATAGAGATTTAAAATAGATTGATTAGTGTATATGGGTAAATGGATAGAGAAACGATATTTATTATATTAAAGTGATTGAATGTTCTAAATAGAAAATTGAATGAGATGTAAGATTTAGTTAGGAAATCGAAAGAGTTTACTTGCATGGATTTGCGTCAATTTAAAGGTAAATTAAGAAGTTGTTTATATTGATGAGGCAAATAGTTAGTTTAATTTATTTTATTTCAATTAGAGCAATTAATTTATTGTGAATGAAATATGAAAGAGATATGGATGTGGAATATCCAAAAATAGTAAATTTCTCGTGATTGCCTTAAATGTTCTAGTTTCTCTGTATTTCGTAAAGGGATGTAAGTTTAAATTGTTTAAGACTTCCGGTAATGGAAATAGAAATATGGGTATATGATTATTTGAGTTAACGCTGTAAGTGTGTCATTGACCTTGTTAACGTTACCTATTGAATGAATATGGATTTAGGAAATCCAAATATTAGATTTGATTACTAACTTGAATGCTTTTGTTGCTATATCGTCAAATTGCATTGTGGGTTTTGGGATTTAGTGTTAGTCCTAAATTATAAGTCTTCCAGAAGAACTTAGAGGATAAGGGTTGTTGAATCTTTATGCCATTTAGTTGTTTTCCTTTGGGTAGTGCATGGCATCTTTTCAGTTTTACCCGGTTTCCACGAACAGGGATGTTTTGTACCTCCTGTGAAAGGAGTGGACTATGTGTTTATTGCCTCCAATATGTTTGGAGTGTGTTCTATTATTTGTATCCTCCTAAAGTTGGAGTGGTTATGTTTTCTAATTTGTGTGCACTTAAGATTCCCTTGGTGATTGGTATTTGTATTCGTGTATTGTTCTCTGAACATACTTGGTTGATTTTATGTCTAGAAGCAATGTGACCTATGTTAGTGATATTAGTGTTGTACCTGAGTTGTACTTGTTTAGTTCATTTGTTTGGTTACGTCAGTATGAGTCTATCTTTGGTTAGAGGTAGTAGTATCTTTGTCCATGTTATGTGGTTACTATCTCCTAGCATGGGGGGTGGGCCTTCGGGTACCACATGGTTGGGTGGAACATGCACCAAAACTGTTGGGTTCCCCTTCATCTTCAGTTCATGGAGGCAAGACATCCAGATGGACAGCTCGTGGTTCTATTGTATTGCCTTGCATTGTAATATTTCCATTTGTATAAGTTATTTTATCCCTCTTATGCTTACGAGGTGAGATTATGTAATTGTTATACTTTTGTACTATAGTCTCATTCTGGGAATGAGTGATGTCACTATTGGATTAAGTTAATGTTTATGAGATTGTATCTTGGGTGTTCATCTTATTCGTTATGTGGTATTCTCATGATGTAAGATGTTTATTTCATAATGTCTATAATGCTATGGTTATATGTAATAGGTATGTGTCGGTTTAAGTAATTTTAACCTTGTAGCCTTAGAGGTTGTTGTTATTAGTAAGTGAATGTGTATGTTATTGCACTTTATAAATAAAAAATTGGTTCACTTAAGTCGTTAATTACAACTTCCTTTAGGGTTACTTGGTGGGGCATTACACTCTAAATCAATAAATCAAGACATCCATAAAAGTTGCATAAAACCAATGATAAAAATGGTAGGGTATGGATTTTTTCTTCATTACATGTCCCCCCCACTTTTATGTGCATGTGAATCCACATCAAGCATACCAAAGTATAAAAATATCAAAATTAGACACAATAGGAACTCAAGTAGCTAGACTAATTATATAGAGATTATCTATGAACCACACATACAAGTTTGTAAAGTGATTAATAAGGTTATGGACCCCTTAAGGGTAAGTGCACAAAGA
This sequence comes from Sequoiadendron giganteum, assembly GCA_007115665.2. Taxonomy (NCBI): domain Eukaryota; kingdom Viridiplantae; phylum Streptophyta; class Pinopsida; order Cupressales; family Cupressaceae; genus Sequoiadendron; species Sequoiadendron giganteum. The sequence goes on along the minus strand of CM021109.1, from coordinate 225,875,774 downwards.
TGAGGGGCCAAAAAGGGGTCTTAAGTGGCTACTTTTTTCTTGAAATTAGGAAATACTAACCTTGGATGAGAAATTGAGGATAGTTACACTCAAAGTTTTAAGATGCAACAAAAACAAGGGTCGTAGTGCTCTGAATCTACTTTCTAAACTACTAATTTTATTTGAAAATGGTAGAGATTAAGAGGTCCAAAAAATGGATCCATAGAATTTGATGTTTTTTTTGTCAAAAACCATAACTTAGCATCTGTTGTGGCTCCCTCAAAAGGTTAACTTTTTTTTCAATATTTTTAAAATCACTTTAGTGAGAAATTAGCTAATAGAATGTAGTTTATGTCCAATTTTTCTAATAATTTTCTAATGAATATATGATTTTGGTCATGCTACCACTATAATTTTTAAAAACTAGTCAAAAAACATTTGTTTGAATATGTGTAGAATGGAGTCTAGTTTATAAAAATGTAATTTATTTGAAATTTCAATGAACGATTAAAAAATAAAGTAAAAAATACTAAACATTGGATTTTTAATAAAAAAACAAACACACACAAAAAAAAAAATTGAAGATGAAAACCTTAACATAGTCAAAATATTAAAAAAATTACTTTGTTAAATAGCTAAGAGAGAGCTTAACATTACCCAAGTGTTTGTTTTACTCAGCCTTGAAACACATGCAAACCTGATGGTTAGCACAAATGAGATAATGTGAAATTTTGTAGAATATGCAAAAATGCATTTTTGGACATTGGAAAGGCACTCCAAGCCTTTGGGTTGGAAATGCAAAGAAAATCCAAGCCAAAGGCTTGAGGATTCCCAAAGCAAGGCAAAGGTGAATGTGTTATAATGTGTTTGTGTTATGCCTTATTTTATGTTTCTATGCATGTTTGTATTTCACATAACACAAGTGCATTATAACACGCTCATGTTATGGCTCTTTATTTTTTTGTGTATGGTTTTATAAATGTATGTTTGTATATATGTTTCTATGTATGATTGTATGTATGTATGTTTGTATGTTTGACTACATGTATGTTTGTATGTATGAATGTATGCTTGTATGTATGTATGTATGTATGTATGTATTTTTGTATGCATGCATGTATGTATGAATGTATGTTCAAGGTTTAGTGTATATATTTAAGTTTATAGGGTTTAGGATATAACTCAGTATAGGGTTGAGGGTTGAGGATTTAGGGTACAAGGTTGAATGTAGGGTTTAGGGTTTAAGCATGGGGTTAAGGGTTTACAGTTTACTATGGTTGAGGTTATAAGGTTAAGTGTATAGGCTATAGGGATTAGGGTTAAGGATATTGGGTATAGGGTTTAGGGTATGGGTTGAGGATATAAGGCATAGGGTTAATGGTTGAGAGTGTAGGGTTTAAGATTTAAGTATAGGGTTGAGGATATACGATTGAGGGACAATGTTCAATATTTAGGGTATAAGATTGATGCCATATGGTATAGGGATGAGATTTGAGGGTGTAGGGTTGAGGGTTGAGGGTTGAGGGTTGAGGGTATAGGGTATAGGTTCGAGGGTTGAGGGTTTATAGTTGAAGGATAATTTGTAGCTCGTGGAGTGTATAAGATTTTAACTGTGTTAGGTATAGGGATTCTGATTTAGGATATTGAGTTTAGGGTTTAGGGTATGGGTTGAGGGAATAAGGAATAGGTTTAAAGGTTGAAATTGTATGTTTTAGGTTTCGAGTATAGTTTTTAGGGGCAATGTTCAAGGTTAAGGGTATAGGGTATAGGGATGAGGGTTGAGGGTGTAGGGTTTAGGGTTTAAGGTATAGGGTTGAGGGTTGAGGGATTGGGCTTAAGTATAGGGTTGAGGGTTTATAGTTTAGGGATAATGTTTAGCTCATTGAGTGTATAATATTAAGTGTGTTAGGTATAGGGATTATGGTTTGGGATATTGGGTTTAGGGTTTAGGGTATAGGTTGAGGGAATAAAGCATAGGTATAAAATTTGAGACTGTATAGTTTAGGTTTAAATTATAGGTTTGAGGGACAATGTTCAAGGTTTAGGCTATAAGGTTGAGGGTATGGGGTATAGGGATGAGGGTTGAGGGTGTAGGGTTTAAGGATTAAGGTATAGGATTGAGGGCTGATGGATTAGAGCTTAATTATAGGGTTGAGGTTATAAGGTATTGGTTTGAGGGTTGAGGGTTTATAGTTGAGGTATAATGTTCATCTCATTGAGTGTATAATATTAAGTGTGCTAGGTATAGGGATTGTGGTTTAGGATATTGCGTTTAGAGTTTAGGGTATGGGTTGAGGGAATAAGACATAGGTGTAAAGGTTCAAACTGTATGGTTTAGGTTATAAGTATAGGGTTGAGGAGAAATTTTCAAGGTATAGGCTATAATGTTGATGGTATAGGGTATAGGGATGAGGGTTGAGGGTGTAGGGTTCAGGGTTTAAGGTATAAGGTTGAGGGTTGAAGGATTAGGGCTTAATATAGGGTTGAGGTTTATAGTTGAGGGATTTGTCCAACCCATTGAGTGTATAAGATTAAGTATGTAGGGTAGAGGGATTATGGTTTAGGATATTAGGTATAGAGTTGAGGGTTGAGGGATTGAGGGTATAAGGCATAGGGTGAAGGGTTCAGAGTGTATGGTTTAGGGTTTAAGTATAGTGTTGAGGGTATAGGATATAGGGATGAGGGTTGAGGTTGTATGGTTTAGGGTTAAATGTATAGGGTTGAGGGTTGAGGGTTGAGGGTTTACCATTTTAGTCTGACCATCTATCTCAGGGTGATAAGATGAGCTTATATTCAGTTCAATTCCTAATGATGAATAGAAGGTTTGTCAAAACCTTGACATCATGTGTGCATCCCTATCTGAGATTATTTTCCCAAGAACTCCATGCAACCTAAACACTTTCTAAAGAAACTTACAACCTATGACCAATACTCCATCTATTAGATTCCTAAGTATGAAGTGAGCCACTCTGTTAAGTCTATCTACCACTACCATAATAGCATTATACCTATTTCCAGACATAGGGAGAACTTGAACAAAATCCATACTGATGATTTTCCACTTCCAATTTGGAAGCTCATGAGGATAGATAAGACTTGTTAGGTGATGATGTACTTTTACCCTTTGGCATTGTAAACATATAGCTAAAAATCTTACATCATCCCTCTTCATTCCTTCCCAAAAATATAGTGGTTTCACATTATTTGGAAGTTCTGTCACTCCAAGATGTCTTGAATGTGGTGCAAAATGAACTTATTTCCACATGATATTCATTAACTCGACTCAGAGTTCAGAATGTGCATTCTTCCCTTAAACCTTAATAGTCCATCCAGTTCAAAATAAATCCCATCATACCTCGAACCTTGATGATTATCTATGAGAGATTACTTAACTTGATCATAGTACTCATCTCCCATAGAATTTTACAATACCTAGTTCTTGAAATCTGAGTGAATAGAGATCATCGAGGAAATGTGTCTCCTTTGACTCATAGAATCCACTACTTGATTTTTCTTGCCCTCAATATACCTAATCTCAAAATTATAATCATATATCAACCCTAATCATCTTCTTTTTCAAGGATTAAGATGTGATTGAGTGAAAAAATACTTAAGACTTTGATGGTCTGACCTTAACTCAAGAGGATTCCCTAGAAAATATTGCTAGCAAATTTATAATGCATGCACAACTGTTGCCAACTCAAGATCATGAGGAGTGTAATCATGATCATGTGTCTTTAGTTTCCTTGACTCATGGGCGATAACTTTCCCTTCTTACATAAGCACCTTGCTTAATCCTTCTTCTAAGGCATCAATGATAACTATAAAATGGCCTTAAAGATCAAGGACTTTTATTATCAGTGTCGAAGTTAACTTCTCTTTTACTTGATCAAATGCCTCTTGGCATTATTTTGACCAATCAAATTGCTCGCCTTTTATTCATAGAGAAGTAATGGGATAGGAAATTTTAAAAAAGTTAGGCACAAATTTTCTATAACAAGCTACCAAACCCATGAAACTACATACTTCATACACAATTTTTGGTGCCAACCACTCCAAAATTAGTTTGACCTTCATTGGATCTACTGCAATTCCCCCTGTTGAAATTACATGACCTAGATATTGTACTTCTTTCTGAAAGAAAGTACATTCTAAGAACTTCCCATACAATGTGTGCTCTTTCATATGTTGAATAATGAAACGTAGATGCTGGATATGTTTCTCTTCATTCTTAAAATATATAAGAATGTCATCCAGAAACACTAGGAAAAACTTATCCAGGCAATCTTTGAAAACATTATTCATCAAATTCATGAATTTTGTAGGGGCATTTGTCATTCTAAAAGGTAAGATTATGAATTTTTGGTGCTCATACCTTGTCCTAAATTTGTTTTATGAATATCTTCATTCTTGAGCCTTAATTGATGGTATCTTGATCGTAGATCAATCTTTGAAAATACTACTGCCCCACTCATTTGATCAAAAAGATCATCAATACATGGTAAAGGATATTTTTTCTTGATTGTTGTTTTATTAAGTATATGATAGTCTATACATAAGTGTAGTGCACCATCCTTACTTTTGAAAAATATAATTGGCGCTCCCCAAGGTGAAACATAGGGTCTAATTAATCCTTTAGCTAACAGTTCATGCAATTGAGCCTTCAGTTATATGAACTCAGTTGTGGTCATTCAGTATGGAGATTTTGAGATTGGTTCTGAACCTAAAATTATATATATGGAGAAATCAAAATCCCTCTTAGGAGGTAATCCAAGAAATTCATTTGGAAACACATCCTCAAAATCTTGAAGATGTAGGCAATTCTCCATATCAGGTTTTGTTTGATCCATAAGATCCCTATATTCCATCCCTTGGAGTTTTTAAGACTCACAATACATTAATTCATCTTGAAAGATAAGCCATTTGAAATATTCTAATTTAACCATTTTGATCACAAAGAGTTGACACCCTTTTCTCTTGGCCCTCTTTAGTTGCACAACAAATATTTTCCTTAACTTGAATTCTCTAGGAGTGCCTTATAGGAAAAATTTATTCCTTGGGTCATCTAAACACTCTACTATTTTCGCAAAATAGTCTACCTTAGCCCTATGCCTCCATAACCATTTTATTCCTAGGAAAAAATCATAGGAACCTAAGGGTGCTACAAACATGTTCACTTTAGTTAAAAAACATGGAAGATCAACCTTAGCTTCAAACATGCATTGCTCTACCTAAGCTCTTGTCTGGTTAGCATACTCTACTGACCAAGGTTTTGTCATATAACCAGCTCTTCTAGGAAACTTATCTAATATTCTTGGTGTAATGAAACTTTTATTTATACTAGTTTCTGTTAAAATTAAAATTAGGTCACCAAAAAATGTACCTATGGTTTCAATTGGAGTAATCTAGTACTCTACTTCTTGCTTATCTAATGCTACATGGATCCTTTGTTAAAAAAATTCCTACTAAGTTGGTAAAGAAGTATCATGAGGCTAAGCTCCTTATGAATTATTAGGGAATTGATTTATGTAATGATCTCCTCCACATGAAAAACATCCTACTAGAAGTCATCACCTTTCAAAAGGCTTCCTAGAATTGTCACCATTCATCTTGAAGTTGTTCTTTTTCTTCTTCTCGCTCTTGGAATCATTTTGATTATTACGAAATCCTTTATCATTTTTCTTTTTAGAATCATTCTTATCAATCCTCTTCTTGATTGACTAGGATGATTGCAACCAATTTAACTTTTTACAGTTCTTCTTACGATAAGTAGATATAGGTTTCAAATTTTTTCCTACTTTATTGCTTTCTCATACACTTGATCCATTCTTGTGGGACCATGGACATCTACTTCACCTCCAACTTTGGCATTCATCCCCATGATAAATTTCCTTATCTTGAACCTCTCATATTTTTGATACTGGGGCACATATTTTAGGAGATGAGTAAATATTTTCTAGTACTCTACTACTAACAAGTCACCTTGCTGCAAATTCAAGAAATCGGTGATTTTTTTATCAAAGAACAATTGTGGTAGTCGGGTATGTGCAGGATCATGATGGGCCAAAAAGTGGCGATATGTAAACCATATGATGGCCCATGTGGCTGACAACTTTTTTTAAACACAAAATTAATGAAACAAAAAGGGTTTTTAGAGGATATTCTCAGCTTTCCACCAATATAAATTATGCTTTACTTTGAATTTAATAAATTATTATTATTCATTTTCTATTAGAATTACGAATAAAGTCCTGATTGATACGCTGATTGAAAAAAATCTATAACTTTCAAACGGTATCTTATTTTTTGAATCTGAAACATGTGTCACATTCTATGATTTGCATACTATAGGATTAAAAAAAATAAAAATGAATTTCATGAATTTTTTACCAAGTTAAGGTGGTTAGACATACAAGATTTTATATTTTTTAAAATTTGTAATAAAAAATTCATAATTAATTATGCACTTGGAAAAAAATTATAAAAAAATATGCATCACATTGGGACATGAGTCCTCTACTTATACCTAAAAGCTTATAAAAAATTATTATCATTTTATTGTGGTTAGGGTGGTCAGACAGACACCTACATCTTATTTTTACCCTGAAATTTAAATACTATTGCATTGAAATTTCAAATTTTCACCAAATAGATTTTTTTTAAAAAATAAAGATCTAGTAGTTTAGAAACTACATTCAATTTTTTCACAGATTCTATTTTTACATTTTTTTGAAATAATATAGATAACTTATTCAATTTTTACGTCAAGTTGTCTAACTCTGATTTTCTATCTTTTTATTGCCACTTAAGGGCTTGTTTTTTCCATGATGATCCTGCACATACCCAGTCATCTTTTCTTAAAGGTGATTACAAACTGATCCCACATTAAGGTTGATGAAATTAACCCTAACTCCATTTTCTTGTACATACACCATGTGAATGCTTCTCCTAGCAACTAGTATGCTCCCCAAACTACCTTAGTAACTTTGGAATGATTCCTTATTTCTAAGTACTTGAACATTTCAGTGAGCCAAGCCTCTACTGCATCTCTACTCACCATTCCATTAAAATTTTGTTCCATCACCTTTTTCATATCCCTAGATAATTCAAGGGCTAATTGGTCTCTCTTCTCATTATCACCTCTAGATTGAAAGTTATTTTCTCCATGCCCACTCTAGGTAGTGTGCTCATGCATATTCTCATTGTCACCTTCATGAGATGCTTCCTTTTTAGGCCTACTTTGGCCCTTGACCTCTTGCTCTAAGGTGTCAATTCTATCTCTTGTTTCATCTAATATTGCTAAGATTTGGTCCAGTTTTACATTAGGGTTGTCAAAAGGATGAGATACCTCTTGAATTTCTCCATGTTTTTTTTTTGTTCACACCATGTTTGATTTTATACTTCACCTGAAGTTTTCATTTTATGCATTCAATTAGTTTCTCTAATTTAGCATTTACATTGTAATGATGAACAATATTCACACATTTTCTTAATCCAATAGAGAGATATTTTGCAAAATTTACAAATTTAATCATATTATTCATTGGATTTATATAACATCCTTATTAAAGAAAAATTTAACTATTTGTGACTATAGGTTACTATCAGATAGAGGTATCTCCTCAGGTTCTTTCTCACCCTCAAATCAACTAATTCAAACTTAGAGGGTGGATGTACACGTAGGTACTCATCCATAACCTCCTTACTTATCATAGGTGCATTACGACCATAACAAAATGGCATATCCCTATGGACCAATGGTTTTACTGGTTTGACAACAAGAATGGGTACAATGGCCTTCATTGCTTCTTTCTCCTAATGTTTCTTCTCTAGCTTAATATGCTTGAGTGCATCAACTAAGGTTTCAAAGTCAGAAAACCAAGCACCTCCCATGTAGTTAATGTTCTCAAGGAGTTTTACCTACGAAGACAACTCCTTCTTATCCATAGTTAAACTAGGAAATTTTTTGGGAATTGGCTTCCTTGCGGTTTTCCTAATTCTTCTCTTTCCTGCCATTCTAACACAAGAACATTTCAATCATTAGCTACTAATAATGTTTGAGGAAAAATGTTTGCAATGAGCTCATAGGTCCATGTGTTCAACCTAGTAGCTCTGATACCATATGTAATAAACTAACTCTTACAAAATAGTAATTACTTTGGTTTTTACCATAGAAGTAAATAAAAGCATTTTCTAAAAATAGGAATGTAAAAAATATTATTTTTTCATACATCATTTATCGCACATATCAAATATGAAAGTATAAAACATCTTCTGAAACTGAAATAATATTGCATTTCAACTTGAAAATGAAATATTACTTTCCATTTACAATTCATACATGATAAACTATCAAGTATACAAATTTACAAATTACAATACATATTCATGGTCAAGTATTTCATATTTTCACTAAGCTTTTGTTTCACAAGCCTCAGTGTTGCCATCTAAAAGAGGGAGAGCATCACCCGAGTGTTATACCTCCAAACACAACTTAGTGGTCTCCCACACAACTTCCAACTAGAAGTGACCCTACCCTTCACAAAGAGTATAGACTAAGGAACCTATAAGTATGACATCTGAGTCTCTAGTGTTGTGTCCTATATAACCAATTGATCATACAACTATAGACTTCTCTAACTAAGTATGGCCGAAGTGACTGGTTATGCAATCTAGATCACAGTGAATTGGTTAATACTAGTACAGAGTTTTGCATCACTTTGGCCAAAGTTTTAAAAAAACATTTCAATCACTTTCTTAAGAAGTGGAGTCATATGTTCACACATCTCTAACTTGACTTGGAAACCTTCATGACTTAAGGTTTAACTCAAACTGACTGTTTGGCGAATTGATTTGATTTTTCATAAAGTTATTCAATCATAATATAATGACTCACCAAGTTGGTAAACGACTAGGTTGATTATTCTTTTCTAACTTTGAACATCCATGTTACATTCTCCTAATAACTTGGGTCTTGGTAACTGCCACTTGTTCAAGTCCTTAAATTAAACCAAGAGAGTGAACTACTCTCCTATTTTTATGCACATTTGATTAATAGTGATGACACAATGTCATCAACTCGAGAAACTTGGTCTCATCTTTAAAGTAATGACTACATGTCAAATAAGTACAATAATCTAATATTTAAACATAAATAGAAGATCACTTCTTCTTAATAATGTTTTAGACTTTTCAATGTTCTACCTATAGTGTTGTTCTTCAAGAACACAATAATAATTCCAATTAATTATGAAATCAAATATGCTCTTATTCTATTCAAAGTAAAACTGTGTTCAAGTACTGAATATTCTGCAATAAATCAGCTTATAAAATTGTTTTTAATTAGTAACTCAGCTAAGAATGCATCTTGAGCTTATCTCACATTTAAATAATTAGATCTCATAAAATATTCATTATATAAATGTATATAAATATAAAACTAAAAATAATCTCAACTAGAAATATATGAAATAATTTGATCATTTAAGCATAACAGCAATTATCTTTCTAATTTGCTTCTAATTTTGAATGGAAAAGAAACAATTCGAATTTTTGTTTCAAATTGAAAAAATAAACTATTTTTCCTTTGTTTTAACTTGGTTTATTCGCCATCAAGAAAACTAAACTTCCTCTTTTCAAAATCTGAAAATAATAAAATGTAAACTATGAGTTACACAGAGAAAGAGAATATAAACCATGCCTGTTTTTTTCTTTTTCTGCACTCTGTAAACTCCAAATTTGCAGTCACTAGGGTTGGCACAGTAATTTCCAAGAATTCAACTTGCAAGATTTTATTCGCAAACACCTTTTGCAATTTCAAGACCAGATTTCTAATTACTGGTGTTGTCGTTGCTTTCTCTCCAAAAACAAAAACTCTCCTAGAAATTTTAACTTCCAAAGATATAAGAATTTTATGTTCTTATTTCCCAAACCTCAGACTAATAATGCATACATCTAATATTACTTACATGTCGCTCCTCACTCTGTATTTACCTCAGCCAAACTGAGAGAATAAAAACAAAAAATAAAATCTCTGTCACTCCACTCAAAGAATAAGAAAACACAAAATAAGAAACGCTCTTTTTCCACTTTCTGTCACAGACTCACATAGAGAAATGATAGTACAAGTAATTTACAGTCGCTGCAATTCATGTGGATTGCACAAGAAAACTCATGTCACTTTTTATGAAGCAAATATGAGGCAAGATTTAGTAATTTAAAGGCTATTTTCCTATCTCCTAAATGGTAGACACATTTAGTGTAACAGGGATATGACCCCATCAATAGAGTGTCATGGGCTCTCTTAATATTGATAGTCATTATTCTAGGATATTTAGTGTTTATACTCTTAATTATGTTGCTAAATGATCCAATATTTGGCATTAGATTTTTTATTCAATACCTATAATTACTTAGGTCATGGGGATTTTAATATGGTTGAAGATACAACTACAAATTCATACATTAGATAGTTGGTAAAAGAGAAGCTTAGTTTTACATGGACAATAAATTGGACCTTTTTTATCTCAAAATTAGCCACCATCTTAATGGAGCTATTTAAAATATGCATAGAGTAGCCGCCATTTTAATTCTAAATATGTTCTTAAAATGATAGATAAAGTCATGATTTCATCTCAATCTTTTTTCACTTTTCTCAACTATAATTTTTCGTTTCCAACTAAGTAATAATTATTTTAATTCCTTTCAAATCATTCCCAATAAAAATTTCCATTGAATGGCTCTTAATCCTAAAGCGAAAAAATATTATTTTTAAATACCTCTATTTTCACTCATTAACCTACCCTTGTTCATATCTGATGTGTTTAGAATTTATAATTGCATCCCTATCATCAAATTGGATGGATTGAGTGGTCGAATGATCTACTTAAGCATAACTCCCAACTTCTTCATATTTGTGGGCACCATCTCATGCATTTCTTCTACCAAGATTATGATTCCACCATCATGGAGCTTTGTTGCACCATCATCAAGATCGAAGAGCAACCTTTCTCTCTCTAAGTTTGCAACTCCATGTTTCTAAACTTGATGAACACAATTAAATTATAGATAATCAATCTACAAGAGGATCCCAAAATTAAAGCTTGTCTTCAAAAGCTCAAATTTGGGGATAGAGGTTCTAAGGAGATTTTTTAATCTTTAAGTCATATTCATGTTTCTTAGGTGGTCAAGCACATCAAGGAAGGATCTAAACTCTTAAACGTGTTTCATAATATTAGGTCTTTGTTTTTCATTATAATTTTTTTTTCAAATCCTAGAAGCCATCTCTAGAATAAATATATGCTCTTCAATATTGCATTCAAGCAGTCCACCATAGGGTTTCCCCCACCAATACATCTTTGTATGAGCAAATTTTAACTGAAAAAAACTTCATGAGGTTTTTTTCTCCATGGATAACAATAAAGCATCAAGATGCAATAGGTTTCCTTGTGAATTTACAAAGACCTTCCAAACATGGTCTGTATAAATCTCTATAGAGTTTATCTAGAAGCTTATAGTTCAAAATCCTTAGAAAATAGTATATATATTTTTGCTTTCCTAAACATGGTTGGATCAATTCTTGTGATTATAAATAAATTGATTATGGAGAGGTTTTTAGATTTCAAAGCATTATGTTTTCCTTCCAAGCCTCTTCCCCTTCTTTATGGTAGGCTATTGTTAGTTGGATGGAGAAAAAAAAGTTAGCTTATTGGATTAACAAGACACTCTCCTTTGCTAAAATATTTTAGACACAAATTAAATCCAATAAAGCTACACTTGAAGTAGCCACCTACAAAGGCCTCTTGATAGGGGTAGCACCTTGTATGGTTGCTACAATTCTACTAACGCCTCCTTCAAGCAAAGGTCAATACCCTCCTCAAGGGTGTCGATGTGGGGAGAATCATAATGCCCATGGCTACAAATCTTGTGATTATCATGCTTCTCAACTCAAAGCTTGTGAACACAATACTCATGGATTCTTTCCAACTTCAATCATCCTTCAGCTTCTTTACAACCCTTTGACAAGGTGCCTCTGATTAGCCTAACAGTGGAAAGTTCCTCATCTTTCCTTGGCTATTTTTCCTCCTAGGGTAATGGATCAGCCTTCTAAGGGACTATAGGATGAACAAGCTAATTGTGGTGCTCTTATAGGCTAAGAGCCCATACCAAATAAGCCAAAATAATTCAGATTTGTGTAAACCGAATGATTGTGATTCATCTCCCACTATTTTTTAAAGCATTATACAATTAACATAAACAATATGTTTCATCCAATAAATAAATAAAATAACAATTTCAAACAAAATCTAACTTCAAACATTTATAAATGGTCTCTTTGAACCTCAAAATAAAGTATATAAACAAAATGTGACATCTTAGCGTAGATTTTGTTTATATGTTCTGGTTTCTTTGGGGAAAAGAAAAAGCCATTATTTTTAATTTCTACATTATAAACTAGACATTCGGTAAGGTAACCAATCCTTTAAAAACAACTTAAAATTTCTTTTAAAAGAACTCAGTGATTGCATCTATGTCAACTCTAATTTCTTACAGACCAACCAATGCAAAAGATCAAGATTGGCAAATGTGGGTAACGAACAATTGTCCAACCTAACCATATAAGATGTTAATAATGAGAGCTTCTGGATGAATGCATATTTATAAGATGTTTTCTTTCCATGACAGTCTCCTACAACTTTTCTTGAGGAGCACATGCATCAACTGTATCAACAAAAATGTACTTATAAAAAAACAGGCAATAGCAGTCCAGGAATATCATTAAAAGAAATCCTTTTGGACATGGAATATCTCAAAACTGCCCAAAAATTACAGCTGGTTTGCCTTGCGTGGTGGCAAAGAAGGCCTTCTCTCCAACAAGTCATAAAACACTGTAAGGTCCTCCTGCAATAAAACCCAAATTTAGAGCAAAATTAGATTTGGAAAAGATGAGAAACTTCACAATAACTACTGCTACCAGAGGCAATGGCAACAGACTTTATTAACCACCTTTTTAACATAATCCCATTTACGTGGATCAAAATAAACATATGACCCCTTCTCATACGTATTTGTCCTGATAGTAGGCTGGCCACTTCCACTGCGCATTAACCATACACGTAGTTGTTTATGATAAGCCCAACCTCTGTTATGCCTGCAATGACATTTAAGTAAGAAGTTTCTTGTTAGTACTAGAGATCTAAACTCACGTCATGCTCAACTAAGCTTTTAAATAAAACCTTGAAAGTACAGGAAGAAATTTACAGCTCATTAGCGGCAAGAAGCTGAGCCTCGTCGTTTGGTGTACTGTAAAATATGTATAAAAGTGTGTCCTGTTTAAGCTCAGAAATATAGTGTGGCTGCAAACATTAAAGTGCAGACACTCAGTTAGTGACAATGAGCAATGTTATGTCTAGTGGGTGTGACAGAGTGGTAAAAATGTGGGTGGCTGCACACATTAAATTGTAAACATTCATTAGTAACAGTGAAAAGTTTAAGGTTGTTTATGGTATAATATGATAGTTAAATCGTGGTATTGTTGATATTATTATTAAGGTTCAAATTTTCGCTTGGTCAATATGTTCATCCTGCTGGACCAACATGCTTGTAGTGTTAGAAGAAGTCATAATAGAATTATGCTTCTAATGTTTATGTGTCATTAAGCGTTGAATAGGTGTCAATAACAGCTGTTGAGAGTCCCAATTGGTTGTCAAATCATTTCCAGATTTTTTTGTCAATCACCTCAGCTGTTTTATAGGAAGATTGTTGAGTTTTCTGCACTTATAAATTTGTAATCTGTTGATGAATAAATTAATGAGTTTTTTTTTGGTTCTTCATTATGTTTTTGCTGTTGTTATATTTCTGTTATGGTATCAGAGCTGTGATTGTTTAAATGGTCTTTGCGAAAAAAAAGATTTGTGAGGTGTATGATGAGTGAGTTGTGATAAGAGCTGCTCGTTGTAGAATATGCAAAGGGTATTAGAGGAAAGTCATTTGAGTATTTTGTATGAGTTGCCGGTACTGCAGTCCATTTGAGTGTTGTTTATGAGTCTTTTCTATTGTCAAGCATCTTTTTGAGTCTATGTGACAGTTTGAATGTTGCGTGTGGTTTTTTGTGGAGGAGACTCTCAAAGGGAGGCACCTATCTTGAGGTTTTGTGCAGCTGTAAAAGCTGAGAGAATGTTAGTCATTGAACAATCACTAGATGTTGATAGTGATGATAACCTCATTGAAGATGAAGAACTTGTCCTAATTTGAAGAGGTCAATACTTTGAAGACAAAGAGGGATGCAGTAGAGAATAGTTAGATGCTCAATAGATTGAGTTTCTAGTGGACTAGAGAAACTATACCCCATTGGGGTTATCAAACTAATAGTTTAGGGGAGATCCAAAAATTTGAAAGTTCAACATTATACCTTTATGATGGTGATGAGACACTTCATGTTCAAATGGTGTCCAATAATGTTGGGAACTTGAATTATAGCTAGGCGACTATACTTGGAAGCAGCTTGAAGAATTTCTTACTTATTTAAAAATTATTTTCAAAAATTAAATTAGAAATAATGTATCTTCTATCAATTTGTTTTATATCAAAGATGTGTTAGGAGTCCATCAAAATTCAGTTATTCCTTAAAGGGGAGTGTTAGCATAAGGCTTAACATAATTATGCTTCTATTGTTTATGTATCATTAAGCATTGAATAGGTGTTAATAACAGCTGTTGAGAGTCTCAGTTCATTGTCAAATCATCTCCAATTATTGTCAATAGTTTTAATTTGCTATCAATCTCCTCAGTTGTTTTATAGGAAGATCGTTGAGTTTTCTGCACTTATAAATTTGTAATTCATTGATGCATAAATCAATGAGTCTTTTTGTTGTTCTTCATTATATTTTTCTTCTTGTTATATTTCTGTTATGCAAGTCTTGCATTCCCACAGACTTTAAGATCCCTCTGGACCAATGTGCTCGCTGGTTTGAACCACCAGTGTTAATACATAATGTTTATGCAAAAGGATGATGTCTAGGTCATTGTGCTCATAGACTTACTCCATGATGCATCATTAAGATATAATCAAAAAAGTTGATGGAAAAATAAATATGCAGTCAAATAAAAAAACTTCAAACTAATATTATAGACTACAGAGATTTTATCTGTGGTCTAATACTTCAACCATTTTTACACATGAATAATCTACAAAATTATTATTAACTATTTCATCGTTATACCATTTGATATGAAAGTAGAACACAATGAACACTGCTAAAACCAATCTTTCACAATTAAAAAAGAGAAGGAAGAACATTCAGCAATATGAATCCATGATAATTGATCTAGGGAATGAGTTTGCACTTACATTTAATCTTGGAACTTGCCGAAGATAACAGTTTGGTAGCTTATAATGTGGTTGAGGATTTGGAAGTCTTGCAGACCAAGGAAAATTATATGTACAGTACATATTATCGTAAGCATATAAACTATCCTTGTCCCTGCCCACAGCCAAAGCTGTGACATTAGAGTCACGCCCATTCAGAACATCTGATAAACCTCGCAATCCCAAGCGATAAGAATCTGCTTCAACGCCTTCATCTCTACTACTTGTCTCACCAACAGCTGACTTGTGCTGCAAGTTATTTATGACCTGCTTATTTGAGCCCACTGTCTGCTGTGTATTGTTCCTGTTAGGAGTAGGAATTACCTGCTCACCATAAATCTAAATTGGTCAAGAGATTCTACTCCTCCTCCTTTCAATGAGATTTTGAAGAGGATATGGGATGGTTGATAAAGTACCTGAGCGTAGAGTGGAAGAGCACTATAAAGAGTGGGATATAAATTAGATCCTTGTAAAGGATGAAGATAAGCTACGTTGGCAGAAGTATTGGGTGGTGCCCCAGATGGAACTGCTTGGCTCTGCACCGCATACACAGTCCCTGGCAACAGAATTCCTTGTGCAGGTCTTTCAGTCTACAACAAACACCCAAGTTTCTTTAGTAGTTTGGAAAATATTACAAGTGATAGCACTTTACAAAAAAAGAATGATGTAGTATTGTATTTTAAATAGTTTTTGATCTGTTAGGTTTGTTTTTTTTGGGTATGTTTTGTTTTATTAGTTTTATGGTTTGTTTTGATTTCTGGAGGTGGTCTAGGGGAGAGGACAGTTTTATGGTTTGTTTTAGATTTATGGAGGTTGTCTAGGGGAGAGGATCCGTAGTTGAGCATCCTAATTTCCTACTTCTAAAAAGCTTCCTTAGAAATTTCAAATCACTCTCAATTTTTTACAGCAGCTTACTTGGCAAGTCCCCTGCTTATAACTAAGGTTTGAGGGACACATCATCAAATATGATGTCACATCAGCATGCATGCTTTTTGTTGAGGTGTTCAAATAGTCCCAAAAAAAAGTGAGACAGATAGGTGTGCACTAAATCATGTTTTATTGGCGCACTGATGTGGTATCACATGATTTGTTGCTTATTAGATCTAAGGAATACATTTTATTCAATTGTGGATAATCATCATCAACACTGACAACTTTAATGTCACAACTATTGATCTAATATTGTTAAAAATATTGGGCATTAAATCAACTAATACTATAACAATTATTGGAACATGTTGTAAGTCTTCTTCCCTATTTGTTGTAAACTTCCCAATTTTTATTCTTTAAATTTTAATGATAATTGTCACTGTTTAAATTTTTTTATGTAATTTTCTATACTCTTTATTTAATATATTTATCTTTCTATAAAAAATTACATTTTATAGATACTAACAAAATAGTAAAATTTACTCTCAAGATATATTATTTATTATTAAAATATAATATTTAATGATTTTTAATTTTTAAATTATATATTTTTTGAAATATAAATTAATTTATTCAAAAAAAATCTATTGAACATGCAATATAATATATTTAATTTATTTTTTAGCCCTCAATAAAGTGTCTCTCTTTCCATAGTAGAGAATAGCAATACCATTTAAATAGTAAAGAATTAATTTTCATGCAAGGGCAAAAAACATAGAAATTTGACTTCACTTTAAGAAGGATTAGAGATTTGATATTATTTCATGAGGATTGAATTGCATAGTGTTAGAATTGGTTATGGAGATAGTCTACCAAGATCTTGAGGTCAAATTGAAAGCACAAAGAGATAATATGAATATGACAAGAATAAATTGTATTAAAGCAAAGAAAAAATTTGACAGGATTGAAAATTAGTATTAGTTAAAGAAAGGTTAGAAGTTCCATAGAAGTTAGAAAAGTAAATATTATAAGAGAATAAAATAATATTTAATAATTAAAGATAAAATATATTTAAACTAAAGAAAATAATTAATGAATATGAAATAGAATTAAAAAAAAATGAACAATTAAATTTTATATGAAGTAATTAAATCAAATTAAATTTTAAAAAGAATAATAGAATAATATTAAATAATTAAAATAAAATAAGTCAAAAATTAAAAATTATTCATAGACATGAAATAGAATTTAAAACATGACATATTTAATTTGAAACTTCATTATTCTTTTCTATTCTAATTTTAAATTTTAAATTATTAATTTTTTTATAAAAAATATTATCAATATATAATAATAAATATATATATATATCATTTAATCAATCAATATATATAATATTAACGTATAAAATATTTATTAAAAAATTAAAAAATATTTTTTTATATGTAAAAATATACTATCAAAATATTTATTATTAAAAATAATATTTAATAATTTTAAATTTTAAATTATATTTTTTTAAATATAAATTAATTTATTTTATTAATAAAATCTATTGAACATGCAATGGAATATATTAAGTTCAATTTTTAAGCCATGCAACAATAAAGTATTTCTCTTTATATAGTAGAGAATAAGATACAGTATAGGTAAGATAGCAAAAATTCTTTAACTTTGGAGCTTGGGAGGAGGTGCAAGATGGGGATCATAGGAAAATTTAGTACTCGATGGTGATCTTTTCTAGTGCTTAACAATTGGATTGAATGGTCATGGTGTCCTTTCCTAGAAGCTCAAGTGGTTATTTACCTCTACTTGTAGGGTTTCTTCATAGTTGTTTTTAGTTCATCAAAGGATAACACATTCTTAAAGAAAGGGATGTGATTTTGGGAACCTATTACTTTGTTTTTGAGGCTATCGTTTCTAAACTTTGGCTCATTTATTCATTATGGGCAAGGCTTTCAAATCATTCTTTTAGTTTTTGAATGCATTTGATATTGAAGAATTCAGGTTATGTTTGGGATAGATTTATTACATTGTCTATAGATACCCACAAGCATTGTTTTAACAACTACAACTAGGATTCTCATAGAAAATGATATGATATTAAAGAATTCAGGTTATGCTCTGGATAGATTTATTACATTGTCTATAGATACCCACAAGCATTGTTTTAACAACTACAACTAGGATTCTCATAGAAACATTTGATGTGATATTGAAGAATTCAAGTTATGCTCTGATTTATTACATTGTCTATAGATACCCACAAGCATTGTTTTAACAACTACAATTAGGATTCTCATAGAAAATGGATATGAGTAAAGGTTTACCTGAAAATTTTTGTTTGAAAATAAGAAATAACCATTAGACCTTTCTAAAAAGAAAATTGTTAGCATTGCTTTTAGATAGGACATGATGCAGATGAATGTAAGGAAACAAAAAAACTCAATTGATTATCATGGTGGAAAGATGCTTGTCCTTAGCATGAGCTGATGGGTTGTTCTTTGGTTCCAGCTCCAAATAGCATAAAACATAAGGTTCTAAAAATTCTGAAAGACTCAAGTAAATTATATAATGAGGCATATATATTAAACAAGGTAGAAGAAAGGGTCAGGTGGCTTAGTTCGATGCAAGAGGTCACGAGGTCTAGTCTCCTCCCTTCTCTTGTTGGCATATAATTTCTTCCATATATTCTGCAGTTAATTAAGCGTACAACAGTAGTAAGTGTTTGCATAAAATGTGCATGTAGGAAGTATTTAGGAAGTTTCAGTTTGCATGTTAGTTCACAGCAGTGAGAGAATTGATTTAGTATGTTTCCAGAATTATCTTGTATATTATAAACTCCTCTATAAAAGAGGTATGATGTAATGAAAAAAGTTTACCAAATGTACTACAGTTTACCTGATTCTTGCTGTTTATAATAAAAAAATTGAATCTAAAAAAAGATATATGACAAAAGAAGGAAGTTCCCCTACAAATATTTGGAATTAATTTTACAATTAATACACAAAACAGAAAAAAAATTAAAAAAGAAATATGCAAATTCAGAAGAATGCATGAAACTGCAAGAAATTTTAGAATGAATTTTTTTCTGTGTTTGGAAGTTCTAATGTTCTCATGAAATTTATTTATAAAAAAGAAGATCTTAGTTCCTACATTTTTCAATAGATTTTATCTAATATTGCAAAAATTCACAGTATTTTTTAATTTATACAAAGAGAAATAACAAAAGAAGGGATGATTTTACTACTTACACCATGGAATCGACCAGTTGGCAGAAGATTTTGATGAGGTTGGTGTTGCTGAAGTATTTCCATTGGTGTAGGAACATTTCCTCCTGCAATTAATATTCATCATTCATCTACTAAAGAGGAACTCTAAGCAATATATCCAATCTGCAAGAATAAAAACCAGCTAAATCCTCTGGATCATTAGGCTAAACCTTAAGATTTTTATAAGATTTATCTGAGAATGAGTGAACTGTTAGCCGTTGGATCGAGATCAAAAACTATTCTATTCAACTGAATTCAATGGCAATATGATGAAAACTATGTGTATATCATAAATATATTTAGATTAGAGCTTAACACAAGGAGACGTCTTTTGTTTTGCATGAATTACTACATGAAGAAGAACATTACAAGCGTGGCACGTGTCTTATTTCTTCGTATTCTAAGACATGCTATCTTGATTTAGAAATAGTATTAACTTCAAATTTTAAATTTTAAAATATGTTTATATATTAAAATACAATAAAGAATATATTTTTGTTAGTCAAAGAGTATTCTTGAGTCTTAAAGGAATATCTTGTCGGTTTTTCCTATTGATAATTGCTTTAGTTCTAAAGTTCCCACCCCTTTTCATTAGCTACTTTGAGCTAACTTGCAACATATTTTTATGAATTGTTGTTAGATATTGGTAAAATCATGTTTTGAAAGGGTTCAAACCTTTGTACAACAAATCATCTAATGGAAAAATGAAACAAGTACCATTACATATGAGACCACACAAACCCAACAAAATGAAATAAAGAGAGATACAATTGTACCCTATCTACCATATACAACCACAACAACAAATAACACTATGGTCCAATCTAAACAATGCCAAACCCAGCCCTATTTAATCTCCATATTTTTGCGAATTGTTGTTATGTATTGACATTTAAAGATTTTTATATTTTCTAACTAGTTTATATGGAATAAACATGATAAATACATAGAAGAACAAGGACAAAGCACTAGAGAAAATTTCATTTTCTAAGGGAAAAGAATCTTAGTCAACATTAAAATCATACTCGGTCATCTACAAGTCTACACATGGTGTCTTCAATCATTTTATCAAACCATAAATTTAATACAAACAAGGTACTGACTTAGGACATAGTTAACCTTGACAATCTAGTAATCTCCACTAATGTTTTTATAAACACTACCTTGAAAAATTTGAACATACTAAAGGTGTTGGTAAAAAGATTACTATTGTAATTTAATGTCAAGTCATTCTTGTTGGTCCGAATTTGTTTCCACACATCAAATAATTATTTTTATGATTATATTTGATCTATCAATTTATGTTCACATACTTAGATTGATTTGATTGTACGTTTGGCACACATTATCTTTACCTACCCTTGAAGGCCATATTTTCCTTTATAATTTTCTCACAGTTGGGTTAATATTACCTTTATTATTGTCTCTTGCTTATTTGTTTTACATTTCTATCATTCAATACTCTACTACTTTATGTGCATACAATGATTTACTATGGCATTCATTTAATGATCTATGTGCTTCCATATTTACAATATATTCAACTATATTTACTTTTCACGTATCAATTTTCCCTTTCCTTTAATTCTTTGCATAGTATATATGCAATCAATTGGAAGGGTATATATTGCCACTATTGTTCATATTGCTGGCATTTTATATGGTGATTTATGTTACATAGAAATTCTTCATCATTTTTTAGTAATCTTTATTGTATTACAAAGTCATAACCTACAATTAACTATTATACACATTCCTTAATCAAAATTAGTCACATGGGCATATAAAATGTTTCATATCATGCTACAATCAAACAAATTATGTCATATCTCTTTATGTACACACAGATTCTTTGGTCATTCTCTTAATTTTTTTTAATTTGTATAAGAACTAAAGGATAGTGATATGTCTCAATCTTTCACCACATGTTGATTTATCATTAGAACATAAGGAAAAATAAATTAAGTTCATTGTAGATGACATTATTGACATGTACATGTGTTTACCCTAAACATTGTGCACATAGTAGCCTTTTCTCCAAGCCACATGCATCAATTTTAGTGGCTGAAATTCACCACATTGCATCACATTCTAGGGTTTAAATGAAGTCAAACAAAACTAAAAATTATAGGTTGTCCTTATTGTAATCTTTCTAAAGAAATATAATTTATATTATATTTTCATTATAAAATATTCTTTTAATTTTATGATCAACTTCAATATGTTACAAAAAATAATAACCTCATCTTGAGCACTAGAAAAAATTATAAAATGATATCAAAGAAATCTCAAAAAAATCTCTTTGTTTTAATAAAAAAAATCCATTTAAATATAACACAAATAAAAGCATGCTGCATATATAAGACTTAATGTTAGTATTACCAATTAAAGTTAATAATAAAAATATATTCAATATAAGAAATTATCAAAAATATGCATACACTAAATAGTGGAATTAATTATCTATGTACAAGAAAATGTTACACTTGAAATAAAAATAGTAAAATTATAATATTTCTTAATTTAAAACTAACTAAATATGATGATAATAAAAAAAATTGAAAAATTATAAGTTGAATATGTATAGAAAATGACATAAATTATTATTATTATTTTTTTTAAATTCTTTAATCATTTAATCATTATATTTGACAAAATTTGATAAATATCAAAAATGTGATTGCAAAAGTTTCAAAATGTAAAACGTTTGATACACTATTGTGTTGTTTTTCATATATAGTTGAAATTACTTGTTATATGTGCTTATTTTTCTTGTGTTATAGAAGCTACTCATTTTATATCTATTTTCTATTATTTACATTTCTATGAAGCAGTATTCTCAATAATTTAAACACAAGAAGGAATGAATAATGGTCTATTACTTTATAATTTAAATAATATAAATATTAAAAAGCTTATTTAAAATGCAATGGATTTTGAATTTTTTTGTCTATTAATCTATTTCTGATAACTATATTTAAGATAAATATTTTATATTATATTTTTCATACAAAATTAAATAATCAAAAAAAAAATTATAGCTTAACTATATATTTATAAATTCATTTTAATTTACATTTAATTTTTATAATAATTTCAAAATATTTCTTAATAAATATTATATTAAAAATATTTAAGATATCAAAATATTATGGTTTGATTGATTAAGTTTAATTAATAAGAATGATTATATTTTTTTATTGTATCTTTTATTAAAAATTTGACTTAAAATGTATATTCTTATTTTCATTAAGTAAATTAATTATATAAATAAATAAATAATTTAAATATGTATTAATCTATAAATATATTTATTAATAAAAAAGAATACTCAAAATAATCTATTTATTTTTTATTTTTTATTTTCTAATATATTTCTATCTAAGATTAAATTTTTGGAACATAAAATTTATTAACCATGAACCCATTTTGTTGACATCATCAAAAGAGGATATCCATTAATGGACCCCTGATCTGTTGGTGAATTTGAAAGGTTCTAAAATAACTAGTAACAAACATAAATAATAATCGAGTATATGATCCTTGATCATAATAAAGGTTCTAACCTATCTTCCTCATCATACATTGCAAAAATGAATTATAATCTTTAATTATCATCTTCACTACCCAAAAATATTAATGTTAACTTAACTCTAAACAACTTCTTTAAATTAATAACTAAAAGATTAAAAAGAATGCATGATTCAAGCTCCATCTTAATTTGTCACTCTAAACCATGAAAAGCTTATTTAAAATACAAATGAAATGATTTTGAAAAAATATGTCTATTAACCTATTTCTAATAACTATATTTAAAATAAATATGTTTATATTATATTTTTTTAACAAATATTCTTAATTTAAGAAATAAAATTATAACTTGATTATATATTTAAATATTTATTTTTAAATATGAATATTTTTAATTAAAAAAATAATAATGGAATTTATGTGTTTTTTATAATTATTTCAAAATACTTTTTATAAATATTGTATTAATTAATTTGAAAAAAAATTATAACTTGATTATATATTTAAATATTTATTTTTAAATATAAATAATTTTAATTCAAAAATTGTTTTAATTGAATTTATATGTGATTTTATAATTATTTCAAAATATTTTTTATAAGTCTTATGTAAAAAATACTTAAGATAATATTAAAATTATGGTTTAATTGATTATGTTCAATTAATAATGATGATATATTTTTTGATTATGTCATCTATCAAGAATTCAATATGAAATGTGTATTTTTATTTTCGATAATTATAACAATTTCTATATTTTTAATATAACTTAATAAAATAAAATAAAACATTTAAATATAATTGTGAATAGAAGAGAAATACTCAAAATAATCAATTTATTTGAATTTTTTATCTTCTAATATTTTTCTGGCTTAGGATTAGATTTTTGGAACATATGAATTTTCAACCATGGACTCATATTTTTAAGATCCTGAAAAAAGGGTATTCATGTGTTTGAAAGGAAAATAACATACATGAGCTAGTAGAAAGGAGGACATGAAAATATAACAAAAATATATATATATTTGTAATGGTAAAAATTAAATATTTATATCTTTTTTCTTTATATTTGTCAGTTATGTAATAAATATTTAACAAATAAAATTTTCTTGAATAAAATTTGGTTCATATTTTAGTCAATCTTCCTAGTTGCACATTTCCAAAAATAATTTTTTTAGATCTCATATTCACTTCTCTAATTTTTATTTCAGCCTATCTTCATCATGGCACATTCCCAAAAGTGAATTGTAATTTTTACATCTCATATTCACTATCCTAATTTTTATTTCAGCCTATCTTCATCATTATACATTCTCAAAAGTGAATTGCAATCTTTAAATATGTATTCACTACCCTAAGGTTTAGATCTCATATTCACTATCCTAATTTTGATTCCAATCTATCTTAACCATGACACATTTTCAAAAATGAACTACAATCTTTAGATCTCATAT
The DNA here is from genome assembly GCA_007115665.2 of Sequoiadendron giganteum. NCBI lineage: Eukaryota > Viridiplantae > Streptophyta > Pinopsida > Cupressales > Cupressaceae > Sequoiadendron > Sequoiadendron giganteum. Next base: position 225,851,302 of record CM021109.1, on the reverse strand, counting down.
TCACTACCCTAATTTAGATTTCCACACACGAGATTGACCAATGAAATCATTGGTGCATGTGCTCTACCATCATAAAAAAGACACCAATAAATAAGGTAGTATAAGGTTGACCAATGAAATCATAAATAAGATTGTAGAAGACCATTTTAAATCAGCTAGGGTAAAAATAAAATACTTGTATCTTTTATCTTTATATTTTAAATCTACGTTGATGAAAGTGTCATTTATGTAATAATTATTGTATAAATAAAATTTGGTTAATAGTTTATTCTAGTCTATCTTCATCATTGCACATTTTGAAAATGAATGAATCGTAATCTTTACATCTCATATTCACTACCTTAATTTTTATTCCATCCTATCATCATCATAGCATATTCTCAAAAATGAATTGCAATCTTCACAACTCATATTTACTATCATATTTTTCCCAAAAATGAATTTCAATCTTAACATCTCATATTCACTATCCTATTTTTCCCAAAAATGAATTGCAATCTTTACATCTCATATTCACTATCCTATTTTTAATTCCAACCTATCTTCATCATTGCATATTTCCAAAAATGAATTGCAATATTTGATCTCATATTCACTACCCTAATTTTTACCAACCTAGCTAAATCATCCATTTCCAAAAATGAATTGCAATATTTGCATCTCATATTCACCACCCTAATTTTATCATTGCTAAAAGTGAATTGTAATATTTACATATCATATAAACTACCCTAATTTTTATTCCATCCTATTTTCATCATCATGCATTCCCAAAAGTGAGATGCAATCTTTACATCTCATATTCACTGCCCTAATTTTATTCTAACCTATTTCGTCATTGCACATTGGTAAAAGTAAATTGTAATCATTGAATCTTGTATTCACTATTTTAATTTGTATTCCGGCTTATTTTCATCATTGCACATTTCCAAAAATGATTCGCAATCTTTAAATCTTATATTCACTACCCTAATTTTATTCCAGCCTATTTTCATCATTGCACATTGCTAAAAGTAAATTGTAATCTTTACATCTGGTATTCACTACCCTAATTTGTGTTCCCGCTCATCTTCTTCATCACAAAATCCCAAAAGTGAATTGCAATCTTTACATCTAGTATTCACTACCCTAATTTTTAGGTCTCATATTCACTACCCTAATTTTGATTCCAGCCTTCCTCCTTCACGGACGATTCTTTAAATCTCATATTCACTGCCCTAATTTTATTCTAACCTATTTCATCATTACACATTGGTAAAAGTAAATTGTAATCTTTGTATCTTGTATTCACTATTTTAATTTGTATTCCGGCTTATTTTCATCATTGCACATTTCCAAAAATGAATCACAATCTTTAAATCTCATATTCACTACCCTAATTTTATTCCAGCCTATTTTCATCATTGCACATTGCTAAAAGTAAATTGTAATCTTTACATCTGGTATTCACTACCCTAATTTGTGTTCCCGCTCATCTTCTTCATCACACAATCCCAAAAGTGAATTGCAATCTTTACATCTAGTATTCACTACCCTAATTTTTAGGTCTCATATTCACTACCCTAATTTTTTATTCCAGTCATCTTCTTCATCGCACATTTTCAAAAATGAATCACAATCTTTACATCTCATATTCACTACTTTACACAGAAACAAAATTGATCAATGAACCAATGAAACCATTGGTGCATGTGCTCTACCATCATAAAAAAGACAGTAATAAATACAGATTGCACAAGATCATTTTCAACCAATCTATCTACAACACCCCACTGTAAAACAGACCTCGGTAACAAGGACATTACTCACATGGGCCCTAAGAATTGCAGACGCACGCCATGGAAGAAGGAAAAACCATGTACAACCTAACCAAATCTCAGAAAAAAACTATGTACAACCTATCTTTTCCCCTGCTGTTCATTTTGTTGTCTATTGTTTGGTGGTGCGGATTGCATTGCTTTGCAACCAAACCACATTAAGTTTAAATCTCTACTTGGTATGATGATCAGATGCCTATGTTTGCTTCATTCAAATCAAACTATTCTGATCCTCTACCCTTTCTCTATTCAGCCCTATGTGTACAACATATGGCCTCTACAGATGCCTATGTTTGGCACTGTATCCTCTGATAGTCTGAGCAACAGAAAAATCTAAGAGAACTGTAACAGTACTCAAAAGAAAATAACTAAGGAGCATGTATGGAGTTAATATCTCATACCTGCACTGTAACCTTGAAGGACATAGAAAGAGCCATCAGGTCTGGATGAAGCCATCTTATGTATGCGCTGGTTCCTTACAAAACCAACAAGAACACAGAAATATGTTCGTCACCCTGCCTTCCACACCTCCAAACTGCTTTTCACTTGCTTTTTAGCAAAGTAGATGGTACCTGCAAACAATCTCTTGACGCCCCAAGGTTTGAAAAAAGGAAATGAATGGTCGCTCTGTTGATGGGTACAGCTATATATGGGTATGCACTCCAAACGAGGGGCTTTGAATAAGGAGATGGATTCCAATCATCTTTGCTCACATGTTCCAAGTCGGCCATATTTGAATGGAGTGAGACTAGTGGGGGACAGCTTAGCTTAAAGCACCCACGTGGATTTTGGTTGATATTAATAAAGGAAGGATGACTGCCGTTGTGACACCTTGTGTTTATTTCATCATTGCTTTGGGGTATTAGGGGGTATTAGGGGATATCATCTTGTGTTTATTTGACTATTGTTTTGGGGTATTATGGTCGTATCATCTTATATTTATTTCACCATTACTTTGGGGTATTATGGTGATATGATCTTGTGTTTATTTCATCATTGCTTTGGGGCATTAGGGTGATATCACCTTGTGTTTACTTGACTATTGCTTTGGGGCATTATGGTGATATCACCTTGTATTTATTTCACCATTGCTTTGGAGTGTTATGGTGATATGATCTTGTGTTTATTTCACCATTGTTTTGGGACATTATGGTGATATAGCATTGTATATTGCTTTCAAACACAATGGTGAGACACCTATATTCTTGGTCATTTAAAAAAAAACTATTGGTTTATTTTAAATTATGTTATATGCTACAAATTGAGCATGGTGTTATTAAGAATTGAATTTAAAAATATTTAGGTAAATATGGGAGTTAAATATTTAGGTTAATATGTGGGTTATGAGGGATGTTAAAAAATATTTAGAGAAATGTATTAAAATAAATAAGGAGAACAAACACATCATATTTAGTTGGAAATTTATTGTAAATGTATTATTATCATGATGTAGAAAAATAAGATTAATTAGATGAATGTTTTTTAATCTAGAAAATTGTTTGTAGTTCTAGGTCACTTTTATTATTGTAGAAGTGATCTACATAAACTGTCGATCTAACCTAAACCTATGAATCCAATATGTCAATTTGTGACACTTTCTATACCCACACAGAGATTTGTCTAGATTTTCTACACCTTCAATAGCAATCTAGCAATGTTGATAAACAACGTTGGAGAGCTTGCAAATTGAAGATCTTCTCCTTGTGAAAAGACCTTGGGATTTAAATACGTGATAGAAACAATAGTGAACAACATGCAATGAATACAAGGACTATAAATGAGGGGTATCTAAAATCTAGAATTTTGGAATGTGACACTTGAGTTGAGAATATCATGCAAAAGGCAATGTAAAAGACCTAACATGTAACTAGTGTTTGGAAACATGTAGAGGTGGTGAAAGTAAAATATTTGGAAAGCTACCAAATCTATATATGAGTCCCTTTGTAAGGGTTTAGTGATAGCTAAGATCTCCTATTGCTACTTAATTTAGAATTTTTTTAGATGCTAGATGGAAATAGATGAATGCGAAATATATAGGGGATGGATGCAAAAGGTCAAGTAGGAGTGGTATATTTCTAATTTGACCTAGACACATAATTTGAAATTTTTGATGTGCGTAAATATATAACATCTATTTGGGACTAAATTGACTTGGGCCCAAAATAAAATTTGAATTTTGAAATATCTAGGTGAGACGTGTGAATTCTAGAACTAACTTGCCCATAAAATGTGATGGAATGGAAAAGAACTAAGAAGAGTAACATGTAATCTAGGAGCCAAAAATTCTAGAGAATAGCTTTGGTTTATAGTAAAATGGTTATCTAGGAGTTTGAGTAAAGGGAGTTCAAATCAATCAAAATCATGCTCTAAATCAATAAATCAAGACATCCATAAAAGTTGCATAAAACCAATGATAAAAATGGTAGGGTATGGATTTTTTCTTCATTACATGTCCCCCCCACTTTTATGTGCATGTGAATCCACATCAAGCATACCAAAGTATAAAAATATCAAAATTAGACACAATAGGAACTCAAGTAGCTAGACTAATTATATAGAGATTATCTATGAACCACACATACAAGTTTGTAAAGTGATTAATAAGGTTATGGCCCCCTTAAGGGTAAGTGCACAAAGATGAGGGGCCAAAAAAGGGTTTTAAGTGGCTACTTTTTTCTTGAAATTAGGAAATACTAACCTTGGATGAGAAATTGAGGATAATTACACTCAAAGTTTTAAGATGCAACAAAAAAAAGGGTCGTAGTGCTCTGAATCTACTTTCGAAACTACTAATTTTATTTGAAAATGGTAGAGATTAAGAGGTCCAAAAAATGGATCCATAGAAATTGATGTTTTTTTTGTCAAAAAACATAACATAGCATCTGTTGTGGCTCCCTCAAAAGGTTAACTTTTTTTTCAATATTTTTAAAATCACTTTAGTGAGAAATTAGCTAATAGAATGTAGTTTATGTCCAATTTTTCTAATAATTTTCTAATGAATTTATGATTTTTTACTAAATTTGAAAGTGGACACATCCTAAAATCAAAAATTTGGTCATGCTACCACTATAATTTTTAAAAACTAATCAAAAAACATTTGTTTGAATATGTGTAGAATGGAGTCTAGTTTATAAAAATGTAATTTATTTGAAATTTCAATGAACAATTAAAAAATAAAGTAAAAAATACCAAACATTGGATTTTTAATAAAAAAACAAACACACAAAAAAATAAAATTGAAGATGAAAACCTTAACATAGTCAAAATATGAAAAAAATTACTTTGTTAAATAGCTAAGAGAGAGCTTAACATTACCCAAGTGTTTGTTTTACTTAGCCTTGAAACACATGCAAACCTGATGGTTAGCACAAATGAGATAATGTGAAATTTTGTAGAATATGCAAAAATGCATTTTTGGACGTTGGAAAGGCACTCCAAGCCTTTGGGTTGGAAATCCAAAGAAAATCCAAGCCAAAGGCTTGAGGATTCCCAAAGCAAGGCAAAGGTGAATGTGTTATAATGTGCTTGTGTTATGCCTTATTTTATGTTTCTATGCATGTTTGTATAAATGTGTGTTTTGTGTATGCATGTTTGTATTTCACATAACACAAGTGCATTATAACACACTCATGTTATGGCTCTTTATTTTTTGTGTATGGTTTTATAAATGTATGTTTGTATATATGTTTCTATGTATGATTGTATGTATGTATGTTTGTATGTTTGACTACATGTATGTTTGTATGTATGAATGTATGCTTGTATGTATGTATGTATGTTTGTATTTTTGTATGTATGTATGAATGTATGTTCAAGGTTTAGTGTATATATTTAAGTTTATAGGGTTTAGGATATAACTCGGTATAGGGTTGAGGGTTGAGGATTTAGGGTACAAGGTTGAATGTAGGGTTTAGGGTTTAAGCATGGGGTTAAGGGTTTATGGTTTACTATGGTTGAGGTTATAAGGCTAAGTGTATAGGCTATAGGGATTAGGGTTAAGGATATTGGGTATAGGGTTTAGGGTATGGGTTGAGGATATAAGGCATAGGGTTAATGGTTGAGAGTGTAGGGTTTAAGATTTAAGTATAGGGTTGAGGATATAGGATTGAGGGACAATGTTCAATATTTAGGGTATAAGTTTGATGCCATATGGTATAGGGATGAGATTTGAGGGTGTAGGGTTGAGGGTTGAGGGTTGAGGATATAGGATTGAGGGACAATAATAGGGTATAGGTTCGAGGGTTGAGGGTTTATAGTTGAAGGATAATTTGTATCTCATGGAGTGTATAAGATTTTAAGTGTGTTAGCTATAGCGATTCTAATTTAGGATATTGAGTTTAGGGTTTAGGGTATGGGTTGAGGGAATAAGGAATAGGTTTAAAGGTTGAAATTGTATGTTTTAGGTTTTAAGTATAGTTTTTAGGGGCAATGTTCAAGGTTAAGGGTATAGGGTATGGGGTATAGGGATGAGGGTTGAGCGTGTAGGGTTTAGGGTTTAAGGTATAGGGTTGAGGGTTGAGGGTTTATAGTTTAGGGATAATGTTTAGCTCATTGAGTGTATAATATTAAGTGTGTTAGGTATAGGGATTATGGTTTGGGATATTGGGTTTAGGGTTTAGGGTATGGGTTGAGGGAATAAAGCATAGGTTTAAAAATTGAGACTGTATAGTTTAGGTTTAAATTATAGGTTCGAGGGACAATGTTCAAGGTTTAGGCTATAAGGTTGAGGGTATGGGGTATGGGGATGAGGGCTGAGGGTGTAGGGTTTAAGGTTTAAGGTATAGGATTGAGGGTTGATGGATTAGGGCTTAATTATAGGATTGAGGTTATAGGATATTGGTTTGAGGGTTGAGGGTTTATAGTTGAGGTATAATGTTCATCTCATTGAGTGTATAATATTAAGTGTGTTAGGTATAGGGATTGTGGTTTAGGATATTGGGTTTAGAGTTTAGGGTATGGGTTGAGGGAATAAGACATAGGTGTAAAGGTTCGGATTGTATGGTTTAGGTTATAAGTATAGGGTTGAGGAAAAATGTTCAAGGTATAGGGATGAGGGTTGAGGGTGTAGGGTTCAGGGTTTAAGGTATAAGGTTGAGGGTTGAAGGATTAGGGCTTAATATAGGGTTGAGGTTTATAGTTGAGGGATTTGTCCAGCCCATTGAGTGTATAAGATTAAGTATGTAGGGCAGAGGGATTATGGTTTAGAATATTAGGTATAGGGTTGAGGGTATAAGGCATAGGTGAAGGGTTCATAGTGTATGGTTTAGGGTTTAAGTATAGTGTTGAGGGTATAGGATATAGGGATGAGGGTTGAGGTTGTATGGTTTAGGGTTAAAGGTATAGGGTTGAGGGTTGAGGGTTGAGGGTTTATAGTTTAGGGATAATGTTCAGGGTTGAGTGTCTAAAGGTTGAGTCTATAGGTTATAGGTATTAGGGTTTAAGATATTTGGTATAGGTTTTAGGGTTTAAATTTAGGGTATAAGGCACAAGGTGAAGGGTTGAGAGTGTATGGTTTAGGGTTTAAGTATAGGGTTGAGGGACAATATTCATGGTTTAGGGTATAAGGGTGAGGGTATAGGGTATAGGAATGAGGGTTGATTGTGTAGGGTTTAGGGTTTAAGGTATAGGATTGAGGGTTGATGGATTAGGGCTTAAGTATTGGGTTGAGGGTATAGGGTATATTGTTGAGTGTTGAGGGTATAAGGCATAGGGTGAAGGCATAGGGTATAGGGTATAGTGTTAAGTATTGAGTGGTATAGGGTATAGGGATGAGGGTTGAGGTTGTAGGTTTTAGGGTTTAAGGTATAGGATTTAGGGTATAAGGTTAAGGCATAGGGTATAGTGTTAAATGTTGAGGGTATAGGTATAGGTATAATGTTAATTGTTAAGGGTATAGGGTTGAGGCTATAGGGTTTATGGTTTAAGGTATAGGTTGAGGTTTGAGGGATCGAGGGTATAAGGAATAGGTATGAGGGTTGAGGGTTGATGGATTAGGGATTAAGTATAGGGTTGAGGGTATAAGGTATAGGGTTGAGGGATAATGTTCAAGGAGTGTCTAAGGTTAAGTGTATAGGGTATAGGGATTATGGTTTAATATATTGGGTATAGGGTTTAGGGTTTGGATTGAGGGTATAAGGCATAGGGTTAAGGGTTGAGAGTGAATGGTTTAGGGTTTAAGTATAGAGTTGAGGGACAATATTTAGGGTTTAGGGTATAAGGGTGAGTATATAGGGTATATGAAAAAGGATTGATGTTGTAGGGTTTAGAGTTTATAAGTATTAGGTTGAGGGTATATGGTATAGGGTTGAGGCATTGAGGGTATAGACATAGGGTGAAGGGTTGAGAGTGTATGGTTTATAATTTAAGTATAGGGTTGAGGATATAGGGTATAGGGTTGAGGGTTTATAGTTGAGGGATAATGTTTAGGGTTGAGTGTCTAAGGTTAAGTGTATAGGGTATAGGGATTATGATTTAATATATTGGGTATAGGTGCTAGGGTATGGATTGAGGCTATAAGGCATAGGGTGAAGGGTTGATAGTGTATGGTTTAGGGTTTAAGTATAGGGTTGAGGGACAATATTTAGGGTTTAGGGTATAAGGGTGAGGGTATAGGGTATAAGTATGATGGTTGATGTTGTAGGGTTTAGGTACTAAGGTATAGGGTTGAGGGTTGATGGATTAGGGCTTAAGTATTGGGTTGAGAGTATAGGGTACATAGGGTTGAGGGTATAAGGCATAGGGTGAAGGGTTGAGGGTATAGGGTATAGGGATGAGGGTTGAGGTTGTAGGGTTTAGGGTTTAAGGCATAGGGTTGAGGGTTGAGGGATTAGGGCTTAATTATTGGGTTGAGGGTATAAGGTATAATGTTGAGTGTTGAGGGTATACTGCATAGGGTGAAGGCATAAGGTATAGGGTATAGTGTTAATTGTTTAGGGTATAGGGTATATGGATGAAGGTTGAGGTTGTAGTGTTTAGGGTTTAAGGTATAGGGTTTAGGGTTTAGGGTTAAGTTATAGGGTATATTGTTAAGTGTTGAGGGTATAGTGTATAGTGTTAAGTGTTGAGGGTATAGGGTTGATGGATTGAGGGTATAAGGCATACATTTAAGGGTATACAATATAGAGTTGAGGGTTGAGGGATTGAGGGTATAAGGCATATGGTGAAAGGTTCAAGGTATAGGGTATAGGGATGAGGGTTGAGGTTGTAGGTTTTAGGGTTTAAGGTATAGGGTTGAGGGTTGAGGGATTAGGGCTTAATTATTGGGTTGAGGGTATAGGGTATAGTGTTGAGGGTATAAGGCATAGGGTATAGGGTATAGTGTTAAGTGTTGAGGGAGGTTATAGGGTATAGTGTTAAGTGTTGAGGGTATAGGGATGAGGGTTGAGGGTTGAGGGATTAGAGCTTAAGTATAGGGTTGAGGGTATAGGGTTGAGGGTTTATAGTTGAGGGATAATGTTTAGGGTTGAGTGTCCAAGGTTAAGTGTATAGGGTGTGTTGACGCATAATTTTGCATGTAGCAGTAGTCTTATGGGAAACTTAGCTATTGGGGGACATAGTGCACTAGCTAAGTGACCTTCGAGATTTTATCGAAGCCGACTCTTCGCTTAGTGGGTTGAGGAAAAAGATAAGGAGAATAACATGAATGTAAAGCTTACACTACAGGCGATGTGCCAAAGTCTTAGACGAATTTTACCAGAGCACAGTGCATAATGCAAAGGCCCGAACCATTAAATTGCTATTAATTAAGATAAATTTTCTCAAAAGCACTCGTCATTCAACACCATCCTTCTATATGCATAATGTAATCAAACATAACTTTGCTTTAACATAGAAGAGTCAAAGAAACATGATCTGTATTTATATTAGCTATGAAAGGTTACAAAAACTGAAGAACAGGAACTTATACAAAAATAAAGAGAATAGCACAGGTTAATAGTACCAGCGAACAATTGAAAATAGAAAGGCCAAATCTATTTGGCATAGTCTGAAGTCTTTGAATTGAAAGTAACTATTACACAAGGCTTAATCCTCAGTGCTTGAGAGATCTCTTAAACTTCATCAACAACATAATAAAAGAAAAACTAGGCCCCATAAATAGGCCATCCCACCGCCTGAAAAATGCATCATGGAAGAGCAGACCATGCGCAGTGATCCTTGGCCCAGATGATCCGAGCCATCACAGTAAACATCCATTTATCAGCAACATGCTAGCAAGGCCATGATCCGAAATAGAAAACCATGCAGCAACAGGAGAAAACACGCGACAGTGGGAAGCACAAAAGATCCATTGGCATTTCCAAGGTAACCGGTGCAGGAAAAAGAAACACCACATGTCATCCAGACGGAGCTCGGTAGAAAGCAGCAAGAGGGAACCACATGGAGAGCTCTAAGCAAAAGCGAAGAACGAGGCGGAAAGCAAAGGACGAGGTGGGTCCGACTCGGAAGAGCAGCCAGCACGAGCCACACGGCACACAAATGGAGACTATCAAAAAGCCAAACGAAGCCAAAGCAAAAAGCTTCATGAGGCAGCCACGTGGCGAGCTCCAAAGATAGTGAGCATACAAAATTAAAGCGTAGCCGCAAAGGAAAAGAAAATGGCCAAGGCATGGGCGGTTTTTTATTGAACAGTCTGGCGACTCATAGGGGCTTTTCATTTTGCGAAAAGGGGAACTCCAAAAACCTTTGGCTCAGCAACAAAATGCTCACAACTTTGAGAGGGTGGCTTGCAAATTGGTCCATATTTCATTTGATGGTGCAGAAAGAGTTCGCAGGTGCTCATGAGTCAGTCGAAGATCGATGATTGCTTTGAAGGGCAATCCGCCTGATACTTTTGTTTCCAATTCCAATTGGAAGAAAAGCTGTGCCAGTTGATGTACGATCGCCTCAATCTCTTCAGCACTTGGAGATTGATCAAAGGTCTGGAAGACAAAAAGGTCCTGCTTCTTCTCTTCGATCATTTCAATAATATGCTCCACTCCTGCTATTGCTTGGTCTGTAATGAAAGGTGAGGGGAGGCCTCTTTGAGTCAAATGGAAAAACTTTGCCCACATGTTGCTTGTGATTTGGTTCAATCGAGCTCTACAATCTACCACTTGTTGAATGGCCTCATGCATGGAAATGAGGCTACTTGCACCCAAAGTTGCCTTCATTCGATCGTTGATGCCCACGCTACTCAATGCTTCATCTGAAGCGGTGTATAACTTACCCAATAACATTCTAGCCTCGGGAACTTTGTCAAAAGTTAACTCTTGAACCTGTTGTATCGATTCACTCACCGTTCCACAGAGGCTAGCCGCTTGTGCCATAAACTTTAAAGTGGGCTACAAAGTAAGGCACAAAGCTTTTACCTTATCCCAGTATGATGCATGCAGCCCCTCGGCAATTTCCAAGGAACTCATCCGAGGCATAATGGGTTGGGTTCTTAGGGTAGCCAACTTTGCTTCTTTGCTGCTTAAACCTGCCACTGCTTCCGCCAAGCTTTTATCCAATGCAGACATCTGCTCCCTTAGGGTAAGAACCTCCTTTTCCTTCTCTACCAAGGTAAATTCGGCCTGCTTAGTTATTTGAACTTCCAACTCCAGGTTGGTGTTCACCTCAGTAATCTCGGTAGTTGTATTCTATCGGAGCTCCCTCATGCCTTCAATTAGCAGGTCGGACTCAGCGCGGAGCTCTTTTTCCTTTGCCTAAAACTTTTCTTCACTTGCTCAGAGCAAATCAACTTGCTTCTCAAGAGTCGAAATAACCTCTTTACCCAAATTTTGTAACTCTTTGATTTTATTTTTGAAGGTACCCCTCTCCTTCTCCAAGTGACCTATTTCGTTCTCTTGGGCTTTGAATTTGTTCACCCAAATGTCAACCTTCTTTTTCAGCTCCGCAATTTGATCATCTTTCTTCTTGTCCTGCCGGCTGAGCTTGAGAAAATCAGTAGTCACTATTTTTTGAGTCTCCTCCATTAGCTCAACTTTATCTTGCGGGTGGGCCTGCCACAAGTCCAACCCGACAGCATTCATAGAATAGTCACTAGGCTGCATTTCATTTACTGCCTTGATCACATTAGGAGTGATCTTCACGAACATCAAGGAGTTTTGGGTTTCATTGAAAACAGTTTGCAAATGGGGCTCCGTCTGCTTGGTTGTGCCCTTTTCTCTTAGCTTGCTGATCCAGTTGGCGTGGGCATTTTTATTTGCATCGACCTATGAGAAATATTCCTGGACCGGGATACCCAATCCACTAGCAAAAGGAGACTCCTAAGGGATAGCCAACGAGAAAGATAGTGTAGCTGATGCATTAGAGGTTTTGCTGGGTCGCATTATAATAGCCGAGGAGAAAGGCGGGATGAATTGGCCACTCGGAGGGGATGAAAATGAAGTGACAGAGTAGGAAAAAATTGGAGATGCACCAACCATAGGGCTGGGCCTTAGGGATAAAAATTGTTGACCCATGAGCCCAGTACTGACACCAAATTGTGTCCTGAGAAAAGTAGTAAAAGCGGAGGACACAGGAGGGAAAACGGGAGGAGCAAGACCAGAAAGACTGGCAAATCCAGGAGCTGAGAAAGCTGGCACGGATGAGGCAACAGGGGTAGACTGTGGTGGGACCAAAGACATAGAGGAGAGAGAAGAGGGATGAAAGCTTACCTGATGTTCCTATGGAGCCGCAGATGTCTCGACCGCTTCTATTGCTGGTTGTTCCTCCTCCACACCGTCCTTTTTGGTACGTTGTTGCTTCTCCCTAGGGACATCATCGAGGTCAAGAATGACTCGACTCTTACTATTGGTGGTCTTCGTCCGCTTTTATTTTGGCTTGGAGGAGGCGACTGGCATAGATGTCAATGCGCATGACTCTTCCTCCTACACAGGCTGCTTACTAGTGTTTCTTTCAAGCACTGGATTCTCGACGATGGCGGGGGGAAACTGTGTTACTTCCTCCCCAGATTCTGCAGTAGCCTCCTCTCTTCTATATTGCTGCACGGATGTTGAACGGTTCGGAGAACACTCAACATCCAGATGCTCATTTTCCCAAATATCATCAAATTTCTCATCGAGGGTGACTTCATTGTATAACTTGTCAGGTGCCAGAATCTCTTGTCGGTATATCCAGAAAGCTTGCATCTTGTCGGGTTCTCAATTGAGCTTCTTCAATTGGGTGACCAAAGGGGGGCTGATCAGGAGCTTTGGGTTGACCCTCCTTATGATGTGATAAAAATTCAGCCAAGGTGGTGGACCATCCACTGTAGGCAAATATTCAAGGCCTACATATCTACTTAGGTTTCCTTCCTCGGGATCCCTCCGGAGGTCCCAGAATGGCTGAGGTGAGTGCGTAATCTTGATGCCAATGTCCAACAAATTATTGTTAGGGTTGTAATTCCAGAAATCATCTATCAGTACCAGCCCGAGATGACCCAATTTTGAAAGTAGAGTCACTGAGGTATCAAGCTGCGGGGTCCTCTTCTTTGCCAGTGACACTGAACCAAACATGATTGGCAACAGTAAATAGGAGGTCTAGTGTTTTCCTCCCCAATAATCATCATCAAGGGTACATAGCTGTCTCATTGTCTCCAAGGCCAGCACTCTGTCGAAGAGGAAATGGGGAAGCCAGAAAGGCTCCCGGATGAAACCCGACAAACAAAGCATAGTGAAATCCGTGCCGAAGAACTAGTCACAGGGTGGTACTAACTTCCCAAGCTAGGACCTCTGGTGGGGTGAAATGCGTTCGGTCATATTTAAACCAGCCTTACCCAAGGCCCGAATGACCGGGGCTATGAATGCATCTGAGAACGCATAATAATCAAAGGTTTTTGACATGACAGGAGTCCATGTCGAAACCGGCTTCCTCAAGCCATTTTCATCAAAAACAGACAAGAGCATAGACGTTGAAAAGTAATCCATATTTTGGTGCAAAATTAAGTAGGTGAGGAAAGACGAATACTTGAACCTAGAGCCGACCCCAAATTCCTTTAACTGTAGACGAATGCCATCACTAATAATCTTTGCAAAATCAAAAAGTGGGCCCTCACGATTCTTCTTTAGCATAAAGCAGAGGGACATTTGAAACTAATGAACCTCCGTGTCTGAGTCCAAACCGCACACCATTGCCAGCATAGAAATGGCGGATTGTACCACACCTTTCAGAGCTTTCAAACCGAAAGGGAATTTGGGTGAGGCTGAACTGCTCGGATGTTGAAGCTCATAGCGATAAAACTGTGGCCCTAATTGGAGCTCTCCCCACTTTTGTTGCATTCTTTCAATATCAAAATCTTCAACCTCCTTACCCAAAGGAAATGGGATGCACAGCATATCCTGAATAGCCACGGGGCAAATGACTACCCGAAAATCCTTGCTACTGATAACCCCAGTACTTGGGTCAAAGTGTGTCATGCATGCTGCTACAATCTTTGGGCAAGGGTGCACCAAAGGAACCATGTACTGTGCAAGCCCATAGTACTATAGTCATTTGGAAAATTGGTCCATTATATGCTTCATTCTTTCGCATGTAGCTTCTCGAAGGCTCTTAGGATTGGTAGACATTTTAGGGTCAAAGACATTGTCCCAATCCTCCAAAACCACTGCCTGGTCTCTGTGAGGAGCCGTGCTCAACAACCTCTGGTTCACTTGGTGAGTGAAAGGCCAGTTAGGCTTCGTAGGTATGCCTGGAGTGGCATAAGACTCTGCATCGTAAAGCTGCACACGGGGTGCACTCTTTATCTGCTTGCTTAGAGCCATTTGAGTCGAAGTTTGTCTAAGATTTTTTGCAATTTCGGCCATTTTTGTCTCCACAAGAGTTTCTATGCGAACCTTTGGAAAAATGACTTAGCTTCTCTAAAAAATTCTCTTTTCTTGTGAATGCCTTAATTGCTTAATTCTTTGGCAACTTTTGCAATAAATATGTTTCCCTACATGCCATAACTTGCCTTTTCAGCTTTCTTGAGAATGGTGGCCGAAAAAGGTACGTGCCAGCCATTTACGCCAAGTTGTTACTATGCATTATCAGCTTTACTCGTGCGAAAAGATCGCCAACCATCTGAACTACTTAAAAATTAAATGACAATCTTTCACGTGTGACGAAAGCAGATCCTTGTCTTGGAAAATGAACCCAGGAAAACCTCATGAGAATTTCTCTGCAGGCTATTTGTATTGATTGACATTAATGTTCATACAGGGCACATTGCCCAACAGAGTCTTTCTCAATAACTTCATTCGATTTGGATGAGACAATAGTGCTTTGTACTACTGACAATTGGCCAATCTGTGAACGATGTGGCAACTTGGCGGAGCAAGTTGCAAGCTGATCCTATACCTCTCCGTCACCTCGCACACTATGACACGGAAAACCAAGGCGAAGTGACCCACTACGCGAAATTGTTAATCATGATTTCTTTAGCAAGCACAACTTAGTCAGCCTATAAATTAGCCCCTTGTGTAACATTGTGAATCACAATATCGACTGGCCTTTCAATTTAGCAATCTCTTGCTGGATAGTATTTTTAATCTCTTAGCTTAGAAAGCAGAAATCATGGAAACACCAGTGAGGCTCACTTGCAGAAAGACCCAAGCAGCATTTTTTGGCAAGATTACTCGCAGACGCTTGAAGCGTATGACAGGTGCCAAAAACCTGTTGTACGTGAAAGCCATCAAATGGATCCTTGGGAAGGACTACGTGCATTACGAAGAGCAATATCAGGTGAACACCAGCGTCTGCTCCCACTTTGTCACCTTGTTGCTGGACATCAACGTCAGCAAACGTAAAATTATAAAACTGATGAAGCTGGTCTTCCCTGTGCATTACCTCAGAGGTTTGGAGCAGATTGTGCGTGCAACCCAATTGGGTTGAGGGATTCCTTTGGTTCGAAACATTCACCTGCAGCAGCTGCATGGAGGCATCATCCCAACCAGGCCCTTTCTGTTTGGCTTCAAGCTGGAAACCCATGAAGAGCACCGTGCCAGAGTCCGTGAAGGCTGCCATTTCCTGATGCGCATTCATTATCTTGAGCCATTTTTCAGTTTTCAGTGGTACGAAAATTTTGAGAGAATGGTATTTCCAGAGCCCGAGCTGCCTGCTGCTATGATCGTCGGTCCTTCTCACTAATGTCCTGAAGACAAAGATGGTTACAAATTTTTCTTCCTTCTGCTTACAAGTCCCGCGCCTTAGCGGGCATATGTAAATGTTAACACAAGGCCTTTCGGCCCCATTATATTGTAAATTTTTGACCTTAATGAAAATAATCCATTATGCTCCTTTTGTTAACACTTGGTCCATTTATAACTTTCTTTCAATTGCTTACACCATTGCTGCATTATTTCAATTCTTGTGTCGAGAAGACCCAAAACCTAAAGCGATAAAGAGTAATTACATATATACAAATGTACAAAATTAACACATATACAGAATTAATAGAACCTTTTAAGATGTATTCCATTAACTGAAATACTTAGAGCATTGCCTTCCACATCTTCTAACTCAAAAGAATTAAACTATTTGCACTGGTAGATCTTGAATGGCCCTTCCCAGAGGCTGTCGAATTTGCTATCCTATCCGGGTTTTGTTCCGCGTTCATTGAATTTGAGAACCAAATCTCCGTGTTGCAGTCCCTGATCTGAAGCCCTTTTGTCGAACCATTTCTTCACTACCTATTGGAGACTATTCATTGCTTCCAAGGCATGCTCTCTTTTCTCCTGCACCTCAAGCAACTTAGAAAACCTTACTTCCATCGCTCCATTTTGTTCAACTTCTAGAGACTTGACCAATTGTAGGGTGGGAATCTCTGTGGCAATAGGTAGCAATGCCTCCTTTCCATACACCATCTCATAAGGAGATGCTTTCAATACCTGCTTGGGCATAATTCGATCTGCCCAGAGTGCTGTCCGGAGGTTCCTATGCCTTTCTTTTTGATGTTCCGAGCCTATCCGTTTGATCAACCGGATGAGGTTCTTATTAGTGGACTCCACAAGACCATTTCCCTGGGGATAATAGTTAGAGGAGGTATTCAAGAACACCCCGTATTTTAGAGCGAACTGACTCATTTTTGACCCAAGAAAAGCTTTGGCATTGTCAGAGATAATTGTCTTAGGCGGGTCGAATCTGGCTACCAGTTCTTCTAGGAAATTAACAATCTTTGATTCAGTTGCACTTTTCAATGGCACTGCTTCTGCCCACTTGGTAAAATAGTTGGTTGTTGTTAATATCCATTTATGTCCTGCTGAGGAAAGAGGATTGATCATCCTGATGAAGTCTAAACCCCATTGAGCAAAAGGTTCCTCTGTCACTATGGGCCTTAAAAGTATAGCAGCATTATGTCTCCTTCCAACATAGAACTAACATTCTTTGCAAGACCTAATTAAGGAAAATGCATCATTAAAAAGTGTTGGCCAATAATAATCGGCACATATGATTTTAATTGTTGTGGTTCTTGCAGAAAAATGTCCTCCGGCAGGGCTGTTATGATATTGATCTAATATCCTCCGGGCCTGCTCCTCGTTGATACATCTTAGCAGGATGTCGTTGAAATTTCTTTTAAACAGGACACCCTCCAAAAGGACAAAATTGTCATTCTGTAGGCGATAGAAACGCCTTTTAAAAGATGGGAGGTCCGTCGGATACTTTTCTGTCTACATAAAATTTATCCTGTCATCAAGCTAGTTACTCTGGGGATTCTCTTCGTTTATTAACACAGGTTCCGGAGCATCACATTCTACCGCTGTTTCACTGTTTTCAGTGATATACTCACATAGTCCTTTCCCTTTGACAGTCTTGACAGGTCTGACTTCAATGTCATATTCTAGGATCTTGGTGATCTAGTTAGCTCTCTTTTCTGTGATTTCCCCTTCCATGATATATTCTCGCACACTTGGATGCAGAACACATACAATCACCTTATTATATGATATCAGATGCCGGAACTTCTTAAGCCCCTTAACAATGGCGAAGGCTTGTTTCTCTACAAATTTATACTTTACTTCGTATTCTTTTAAAGTTCAGGAATAAAAGGCAACAGGGGACTCCCTTGCATTTTTATCATCTTTTTGCATAAGCACTGTAGCAATACTATTACCACCACCAAAAACATACATGATAAAATCCTTTGACAGGTCCGGATTAACCAGCACAGGAGTGGAAGAAATAGCCTCTTTTACAAGTTTGAAAGCTCTTCTAGCTTCCGTCGTCCATTTGAAAAATTGGTCATTTTTAAGCATTAAAGTAATTGGACGAACAATTTCTGCAAAGTCCGCAATAAAACGGCTAATAAAATTAATCTTTCCTAGAAAAGACTGCACACCTTTTTTGTTGATAGGCAACGGGAGCTCTCGGATCGCATTGACTCTTTCTGGATCAATAGCGATGCCCTCCTTAGAGACGACATATCCCAATAGTTTCCCTTGGGGAACTCCAAACACGCACTTCTTCGGATTCAGGGAGATTCTGAATTCCTGGCATTTCTGGAAAACAAGCTCCAGATGATCAAAATGATCATCAGTAGGTTTTGAGAATACGGTTAGGTTGTCCAGATAAATGAGTATAATCTTGTGGATCAAATCTTTAAAAGCAATGTCCATAGCTCACTGGAATGTGGCTCCGGTGTTTGAGAGCCCAAAAGGCATTTTGGCATAAGTATACGTTCCCCACTTTGTGGTGAACATCATTTTGTATTGGTCTTCTTCCTTTACCCGTATCTGGTTATAACCCAAAAAACCATCCAACATTGAAAACATTTCGAAACCAGCTACAGTCTGAAGAATTACCTCCATTGAAGGTAGGGGGTAGTGATCCTTTAAGGATGCCCTATTTAGGTCCCGGAAGTCTACACATAAGCATATATCCCCATTTTTCTTCCGAACTGGCACTGGGTTAGACACCCAAGTGCTGTGTTTGATTGGAAACACTATCTAGGATGTGATCAACTTGTTCAGCTCCTGTGACATTAGGGATTCTATTTTTGGGTTCATAGGTCTCTGCTTTTGACGGACTAGCTTTGCCCCCTCCGTCAGCTCAATAGTATGCTTAATGATTCTAGGATCATATCCTTTTAAATCATCATATGACCAGGCAACTACACTTGGATATTCTTCACAGAAATGTCTTAGTCTATCCTTATTCTTTTGCGACACTTTCTTTCCAAGTTTGAGCTTTCTATCTTCTCCGACGTGCAAATTGGTATAATCCCCTTTGTTAACCATGAGCTTCCTTTTATCTCTTGTTGCATCATCGAAATCAAAAAGACTTTCCAAAGTGACTAGACCCCTCAGAAGCTTGTTAGATTTCAGCTGAATGATTTGATCTCCGTAAGCCTTGGCGATCTTCGGCTACAACTGATCGGCGAACTCTCCGAATGACTGGAGGAATGATGCAATATGAGAATCACTATCAAATACTTGCCAATCTTGATTGTTATCCGGGACAGCGGGTCTTATAATTACCTTCACAACATGTTTATTTTTTAACAGGTTCGACGCCGGCTCGAACTGAGCTCCAATAGCTACCATCTTATCGGCTTCGGTGTTTGTTTCTCTTAGAATTACCTGAATGTTGAATGCCTCGAAGCTATCAATCAGATCCCAGACCCTATGCCGGTAAGATCACATGCAGATATTCTTTGTGGTCGAAGTTCTGCAGACCTAATGAACTACTAGCTCAGAATCTCCGAAGACACTTATTTGCTTTGCACCCATTTGCTCCGCAAAGCTTAAACCATGGACGAGACCTTCATATTCAGCTTCATTGTTGGAACATGCAAATTGGAAGCGGTAAGACCTCAACATCTTTTCATCATTTGGGGATATCAAACAAATCCCTACTTCGGCTCCAACTTTACATCAGGCTCCATCAAAATATAACATCCATATCTTGGGACACTCTTCACCCTCGGGTTCCTTAGTAACCTTGGGCATGATTTTCCCCTCTTCATGTATTACATAGGTTCCGAGGCCAGTTGCATGATAGTTTCCGAAAGGGTTTGTATCAATAAATTCTTCCAACAACTTCTCTTCATCATTTGTCTAGGAACTAGTAGCCTCCTCTCCGTTAAGGAACTCCACATTGTACCTTTCTTCTTGAGAAATTGAAGTGTGTGCTGCTTCAAAATTTAATAGAGCTTCATCAACAACATGTGCAGAATGCAGGGTTTTCGATAATAGCTTCATCTTAGCACTGTGATTTGTCCTTAGAATCAAGTGGGACTAGTCTAAAGCCAGATATCCTCCTACGTTTGTAGTGAAGTCTCGGGATAAACAGATCCCGAATAAAGGAGGGATATCAATAAGTACAGTATCCTGATTTACAGTGATACTAGGGCAGGCAAATAGATTCATAAGTAGTCCCTTGATTATCCCAACAATATCAACCTTGTTTCCATCAAGCTGCATGACTCCTTTACTTAGTGGCTCATACTTTAGTCCCAAAGCATCAACGACTTGCTTTGGCATGATAGTAGTGCTAGCACCAGAGTCAATCATATAGTTGTGTAGTAATTTTTCACCAACAATCAGTGTTAGAAAGAAAGGCCTAGGCTTCGACTTACCTTCCTTTTCGGATTATAGCTTCTCTTCATGTGGAATTGTCAACACTTTGTCTAGTTCGGGTGTGGATACCTTTTCTTCAGGGGATTGAGAAGAAATTTTCACATCTTCTTCACCTGATAATGCCTTTTGTAGCATCACCTTCTGCTCCGGAATAGCCAAGACATCCCACAGAGAAGCGTTGGCAGATGAATTTTTTAGTTGTTCCACTATGTTGAATTGCGCTTGGGACTAGTGAATTGTAGTGGTTTGCTCCTTTAGTTTGATAGTTGATACAGGACTGATGGCCGGTGTGTCTGATTTTTTACCCGTAGCAGGGATGACTACAGGAGTTATGAGCTTCGGAAGAAGTGGCTTTGGAGGGCCAGAAATAGCCGCTTCAGACTGTGGTGGGATGGGCAATGGGCCTGCTGTAGGACCAGGCACCGGTGGTGCTGATGCTTGATTAGATGAGTTCGCAAACTCTCTAGTGAATCTTCGCTTTGAACGCGTATTGTAATCTGATTGCACTCGGGGTACTTTATCCATAGAGATGTCATTTGGAAATGTTGACTCTTCTCCCTCCATCCAAGAAAAGAGAGCCTGGTCAGGAACAATTTATGATTCTTGTTGTATGGACATCCCCTACATTTGAGCTATAAGGACAACATTGTTCATTTGTTGAGAGGCATATGGTGTGTTACCAGAAATGGATGCGGTGCCTTGGCTACGTTGATCTGCAATTTGTTGTTGCAAATTTCCTCGCGGGCAGTTCTGTGACATATGTGCATCATTGCAAGGAAAGCACCATGAATTAGCATCTTCTACCAAATTGTTTTGTCCTGCTATCAGCTCCTTATTTGAACTAAGGTGAACAGTCTGCATAGGCAAGGTTACCGGAACCATCTGGTTATTCGATTAAGCTGGGGTATTCCCACGTGACTTATCTTGCCACTAATTTAATTGGTACAGAGGCTTTCCGTCTTGGTAATTTTGATACACCAACTTTTCGTAGCTGTATTACTGTCGCTTCAAATTAGTTAGTTCAGTAGTCATAGCCCGCATCTGTTCTCTCATTTCGTTCATCTCAGCAGCCATGGGGTTCGACACATGAGCTATTACAGGAGCTGCTATCAGGGCTGTGCTTGAAGCACTCCCGGGATAGATGTACATAGATTGGAGGGAAGCCGTAGGTGCACTGGTGGAAGGGACTTCAGCTTCTGGAGCATTGCACTCGGGGAACAATGGCATGATCGATCTTGGCACCAATTTCCCTACAGCGATCAGATTATTTTCTGCAGTAACAGCTAGAGCATAAGCATCAAGAAGAGTTTCTTCGCCCAGAGCTTGTAACATCATAGAGATATCAGCATTTATCAACTTCAGGTAGAACATAAAATCCAAATCAGGAGGTGGTCAGCTACCAATAGGCACTCTCTGCCAAGTTGAGTGAAATATTGCATTAAAATCGGGTAGAGCTTCATGAGGAGCTCACTTTATGTTGGCCAATTGATGGTACAGTGAAGATCTATCCCCAGCATTGGAGAAACATTCATAAAAAGGGGTTCTGAGCTGGTCCCAAGTAGCTATAGTGCCTGCTTGAATGGTTCGGTACCAGTTCAGCACCTTTCCTCAGAATGAGGCGACCAATAGTCTAAGGGCTACATTCTCATTTGATACGCCATGTACCAGACATACGTCGGCTACATCTTGTAGATGCTCTATGGGTGTTTTTGATTCATCCCTAGAATATTTAGGAATAGCTTTTAGGGCCGAAACAGGGATGGGGGCCCATACCGCAGGAGGCACATGTACTACCAACGGACTACTGGAGTCCGAGGCTGCATAATTTCTACCAACCATGGGCGCAGGTGGATTAGGTGATAATGGAGAAGAAGGTGAAGGGCTACTTCGGTGACTTCTCGGATATACGAAAACTAATAGTGGTACAAGTTGGCTGGGGAACTTTTCCATTTGTGACCTAGTTACAGGGTGATGGCTCATACACACTTATAAAAATCAGGCAAACGTGCTAGTTTGCGGTCCCACCAGGCATGCCAGAAAAAGAACTGTTGATGCAGAATTTTGCATGTAGCAGTAGTCTTATGGGAAACTTAGCTATTGGGGGACATAGTGCGCTAGCTAAGTGACCTCTGAGATTTTATCGAAGCCAGCTCTTCGCTTAGTGGGTTGAGGAAAAAGATAAGGAGAATAACATGAATGTAAAGCTTACACTACAGGCGATGCGCCAAAGTCTTAGACGAATTTTACCAGAGCACAGTGCATAATGCAAAGGCCCGAACCATTAAATTGCTATTAATTAAGATAAATTTTCTCAAAAGCACTTGTCATTCAACACCATCCTTCTATATGCATAATGTAATCGAACATAACTTTGCTTTAACACAGAAGAGTCGAAGAAACATGATTTGTATTTATATTAGCTATGAAAGGTTACAAAAACTGAAGAATGGGCATTCATACAAAAACAAAGACAATAGCATAGGTCAATAGTACCAGCGAACAATTGAAAATAGAAAGGCTAAATCTATTTGGCACAGTCCGAAGTCTTTGAATTGAAAGTAATTATTACACAAGGCTTAATCTTCAGTGCTTGAGAGATCTCTTAAACTTCATCAACAACCTAATAAAAGAAAAACCAGGCCCCATAAATAGGCCATCCCACCGCCTGAAAAATGCATCATGGAAGAGCAGACCACGCGCGCCGATCCTTGGCCCAGATGATCCGAGCCGCCACAGTAAACATCCATCGATCAACAACATGCCAGCGAGGCCACGATCCGAAACGAAAAACCATGCAGCAATAGGAGAAGACACACGACAGCGAGAAGCACAAAAGATCCATCGGCATTTCCAAGGTAACCAGCACAGGAAAAAGAAACTC
The DNA here is from genome assembly GCA_007115665.2 of Sequoiadendron giganteum. Taxonomy (NCBI): domain Eukaryota; kingdom Viridiplantae; phylum Streptophyta; class Pinopsida; order Cupressales; family Cupressaceae; genus Sequoiadendron; species Sequoiadendron giganteum. The sequence goes on along the minus strand of CM021109.1, from coordinate 225,828,092 downwards.
CATGTGTCATCCAGATGGAGCTCGGCAGAAAGCAGCAAGAAATCCCAGCAGAAAGTCGCGAGAGGGAACCACGTGGAGAGCTCCGAGCAAAAGCGAAGAACGAGGCGAAAAGCAAAGGACGAGGTGGGTCCGACTCGGAAGAGCAGCGAGCACAAGCCACGTGGCATGCAAATGGAGACTGTCGAAAAGCCAAACGAAGCCAAAGCAAAAAAATTCATGAGGCAACCACGTGGCGAGCTCCGAAGATAGTGAGCATACAAAATTAAGACGTAGCCGCAAAGGAAAAGAAAATGGCCGAGGCATGGGTAGTTTTTTATTGAACAGGGTGTAGATATTATAGTTTAAGATATTAGGTATAGGGTTTAGGTTTTGGATCGAGGGTTGAGGGTGTAGGTTTTAGGGAATGCATTCATAGGGTTGAGGGTATAGGGTATATGGATGAGGGTTGAGGGTGTAGGGTTTAGGGTTTAAGGTTGAGGGTTGAGGGTTTAGGGTTTAGGGTTTAGGGTTCAAGGTATAGGGTATAGGGTATAGGGTATTGTTACACCCCATTGTATTATTACCTAATTACTATTACCTTGATGGGTTATAAATGATTTAGTATATATGTTTATGATTGTGTTTTGTATATGAATCTTGATGGAAATATGATGAATGAATGTTTAATTAAGTTGATAGTTTATAATGTTATAAAGATGAAAATATATTCAATGCATATGAATTTTTATTGGTTAACTACTATTGTGATGTAGTAAGCTAGATGTAGGAACAAATTTTAACCTCCAAAAGAGAGGGGGAGTATCACTCAAGAGAATAACTTGGTTCGGTAACCCTAATGAGCCTAATTGATCATACACACACTCACTTCCTAACTGTTCTAGTTGATTATGATAGTTCAAAAAATGGTAAGTAGCCTTTTGTTGGGGTTTTTGAATGTTTTGTATTGGGTTATGATCTTGTTCTCTGAATTTTTTGATTAAGGGTATGTGATTGAGTCTTTATGTTGAGAATAAGTTTTTCATCATGTGTTCATATTTATATGTTAATCGGTGAAGTACATACATAGAATGTATATATGTATATATGTACATGTGTATGATAACTCATACATATGATTATATGTGTGTGAGTATATGTAGGTATATGTACCTATGCATAATAATGAACAAATGTAGGAGCAAATACCTAGTTGTAAAGCAGTCCTGTATCAACCAAAAAGTAGTTCTTTTCTTGCATTGCATTCAATAGTAATTTTAGTAGTTCATTTTGGATTTTACCACATCTTTGTTTCTCAGTTTGCAAAGTAGGATATAACACCTACACATTGACATCTACTACATATCCAAGTTTTAGATCATTTACATTTGCCTACCAGAATTTATCGCTCTCAAAGTTTCACTATGTTACAGTTAGAGCATTTGGAGTTGACCTAGTCCTGATTTCTTAGTGCGGACCTATTCCAAATAGTACGGAGCTTAATTGAACATTATACAAGCATCTTGGGTTCATTGGGACCTATCTTGAAGATCCATAAGATAATTAATTTCGCGTGGAGTTAATTCTTCATATCTTGAGGCCAAAATTCTTATTTGAGAATTCATTGAATCATTAACCCTTGTGGCCAATGTAGATCTATTTTGGAGCTTGAGGATTATATTTATTAGCATTGTAATAATTTATAGATCATTAGTTGGATCATTCAATAGATTTAGATTTAGATCAATACATTTTCGTAGTAACCCTTTAGGGGCATGTAATAAGGCATGTTGGCCAATGAAATGTTGTAAGCCTATAAGGCAAGGCCTGTGATCCCTGGATATTCACCCTTGTGGCCAATGTTGCATGTAAGCATTCTACATTAAGGAAGATTCATGTTTGCATAACTATTTTTTGTGTTGTTTATGTTGTGTTGACTCATTACTGCATGGTCCAGACTGTTCCTTCTAGGAACCTCCTACCATGACTGCACCAAGTGGTATCAAAGCGAGTTTTGAATCTTGAAGGAATTCCTTTGAAATTTGATATGAGAAATTTTGAACTTTGATATTTGTACCATGACATTCATTTTTGATATATATATGAGATGGCTTGATTTGATTTATGATGGGATGTTGTATTTATTGTGTACTTTATGTATGGATGCACATGTATATGGATGAATTTTGATGTTATGGATGCATTTATTTATGTTGTATGATATGAGATGGTCTATCATGTGATGTGATGTATGATACATTGATATGTTATGGATGAATGCAATGGATGTTTCATTCTCTTTCTCAATATCTTGTTATGATATGTTATGAGATAGATGTACTTTTCTTTTGTATTTCCCATATGATGGTCATTATTTATATTATGTTAAGAGTATGCTATGATTTATGAAATATGTATGTGTGCTAATGGTTTATGGATGCAGGATAGATGAATTTATGATTTTTTTTTATTTTCATGACACCATGTTAGCGTGGAAAAGAAGATAGCAAAATAAGATGAATGGATTGACCATTGATTTTGAGATTGATTCAAAAGTCCACCAAATCCATGAGTTGTCAAGAATTTATTAGATATGGAGATGAGATTGATGAGTAGCTCATTTCTAGGATTGGGCTCTTTGTTATTCCTTTTTTTTATGTAACACATAGACATAATGCATCATGGTATTGATAACTAGGATGGTGTTGTATCTAGTGTGATGGACTTTGACTCTGCAAATAGATAGGATAGTCCTTGTTCACACCTTGACATATGAAAACCTCATTGAAATGTAGTTGAGAATTTTAGAATATATCGGACCAAAGCATATTCAATAGTTAACAATCTACTCTAAACGACCTCCCTACACACAACTAAGCAAGTATGCACCAATATTATTTTACAAGAATACCCACAAGCATACCAAATGAAAGATAATGATCGATACCCCATTCCTTTCTCTCTAAATCATTTAGCCATCATCGAGAGGTCCTCAGAATGGATCAACAAGATAAATCACAAGAAAATACCAAAAACAAACAATCAATGTTATCTACATCTCTTGCCAAAGTAACATATAGCTAAGGTGATTTTTGATGTTGTTGTCCATTGTAGGAAGGATGCATCCTAGGACATGTTTATCAAATGTTTTAACTTAAGACTAAGTGTTCAATAGGTCGTTGATACAAATGCTACTGACTCGTTCACCTATGATCTAGACTTCAAATTTTGACATTTAGGTGCACACTTCACGATTTGCCACGCTTGTTTTTCTACTTGTTTTACCAAAGTTTGAAGATGACGATTGATTTATTATAGATGAAAGGTTATTGCGAGTGAAGCCAAAATGAGATGGATTGTTTTGGGATTTTCAATAATATTTCAATGTTTTTGGTATTTTTGAAAAAAAATTGAGGTTGTTTTTGGTCTTTTTGAAATTTTGTGTGAATGTTTAGGTTTTTGATTATTTGAGGTTGTTTAGTAGTTTTTCAAGTTTCAAATGTTTTGAGTTTTCAATTTTTCATTTTTTTTTGTGTTTTCCAAGTTTTGACCAAGACCTAAAAGGGATTGACCTAGGGCCTCAAGATCTTATCAAAGATGAGCTTTTCCTATGTTATACACGTAGAGACCACGTAGTTTGACTGACATAGACCTATTTATTGATGATAAATGGACACTTGATGGATTGCCAATTTATTATGAAGATCTCCTAAAGGATTGACCTAGGGTGTCTTGAGGGCACATTAGTGATGGTCTTGCCTACATTTAAGCTCAGAGACTCATAGTTCGACATGGTACTATTTTTTATTTTTTTGATATTTGACCTGTTTAGGAATTTTGAGATGTTTTGGATTTTGACTTTACAATTCTTTTGAATGTTTTTGGATTTTGGCTATACAAGATTTTGATGTTTTTTTTTTCTATATTTTGCAAGTGTTTTTGGTTTTTGATGAGGTTTTATGAATATTTTAGGATTTTTTTATGAGATTTTGAATAACCTTAGGATATACAAGAACCTAATTCGATGCATAAAAAATTGCCCCCAATGTGATGTGATATCTACTACCTCAATATAGGCAAGACAAATTGGCCTTAGGAATGTGTCAGGTAGTACTAAGGGGAATATGATACTTACACAATATCAAGTCATGATATGGATGTGGATAGGTGATGAAATAAATAGGATGAGTGATGTGATGAGTGGATGTGAAGCATGATAAGCTAAAGATCCAAAGATAGATGGAGGTGCTTATTTACACAAGATGCCTATTTTCTAGGTTTTCACAAAGGTGCTTGCCTAAAGCACCACCAAAGTGGTTTTCACTAGAGGAATTTTTTTTCTTTATTGTTTTTAATCCTTTTTCTTTTTTTTTTTGGATATTTTAACATTTTTTATTTGTTTTTTGTATTTTTGGATTTACACCCTTCAATCCTAGGCATACAAATTTTTGAGATGTAGACTATTGATTGGCTCATGTAAGGGTTCTCCTTCAGGTGTTGATAATTGGTAAGCTCTTGATCCATAACTTGTTGTGATAACAAATGGGACCAACCAAATAGGCTCAAACTTTCCTTTACTATCCTAATCTAGAACATTCTTCTTATTCTGCTTGAGGACAAGATCCCCTACTTAGAAAGATCGACTCTTGATCTTCTTGTTGTAGCTTCATTTCAGTTGGTTTTAGTATTCTTGTAAATGATTTAGGGCATCAAGATGATGCTCATCTAAGAATTCTAACTCATTTAGCTGAGATACCCTATATTCTTCATCAGTGGTCAGATTCTATAGTGACACTCGCAACAAGGAATCTCAACCTCAATAGGTAGGATGGCCTCTGATCTATAGACCAAGGAAAAAGGGGTTGCATCTATAGGCATGCAAATACTAGTTCTGTAAGCCCATAGGATGGGATTTAACTATAGATGCTAGTCATGACCAACTTCATTGATTGTCTTCTTTAGGATTTTCAAAATGGTCTTGTTTGTAGCATTAGCTTGACCATTTCCCTAGGGGTAATAAGGGGTAGAGAACCAATGTTGGATGTTAAATTATTGGCATAGCTCTGTTACATCCTAATTTTTGAAGGGTGTTCCATTATCTGAGATAAGGGCTTGGGGAACACTGTAGTAGAAAATAAGGTAATTCAAGATAAACTTGGAGATTTTCTTCCCCATTATATAATTCATAGGAATGGCTTCCACCCACTTAGTAAAGTACTCAGTGGTCGTGGTGATGAATTTATGGCCATTAGATGAGGTGAGAGTAATTTTCCCTATGAGGTCAAGCCCCCACTAGGAGAAAGGACAAGGTGTGACCATTGGTTGTAACTCCTGAGCTGGAGCATGGATTAGATCTCCACACTAGTAGAATTTGGAAAATAAATGACTACATGACTAAAACTTTTAGTCACAAAAACTAAAAATCACTAAATTCTACTAATTTTTTGCAACTCAGCTATAAATGACTAAATAAATGACTAAATTGGTCGTCGACTATAAAATTATTTAGACATATAAATAAAAATGACTAAATAGTTAGTCACAAAAATAACAGTGGGTAATTAAAAAAAAAATTGAATTGAAAAATTATTGGTGGGATGCTAATCATTTCCTCTCGATTGCTACAATTGAGAAATTATTGGTGGGATGAAAAAATATTTCCTCTGATATCCTAATTTTGTTAGTTTGAGAGTCGAGAGCCTCACAAAGGAATGTAAGCTTGAACTGATATCTCTAGTACAAAAAAGCATTCATCTTGTTCTCGTCAGATGCTCATTAATGAACGAGTTTACCATGTATGAAGAGGATCAGGGTTTGAAGCTCAACCCATTTTGCAGACATTTGACAAAGAATAGAGGAATTCTTCAACAAGTATAACTTTAGGAAACAAGGATATTGATAATGTAGTATGACTCAGTGTAGACTTCTTCCCGTATTTTGGTGGATTTTGATTCTATCGCTTTATATTGTGGATGTAGTGTTTTGTCATTGGTCATTCTACAAAATATTTAACTATCATCCTTTGCATCCAATTGTGTTTAACAATCAAATTGTTGGAGAAGATTCAATGTAAAATGAAACTTCAAAAATTTATTTTGTCATATATTTTTTTCTGCTTCCTTATATGGAAGAATACTTTTACTAGGCTTCTAGCCACTATGACATAACACACAAATCTCAACAAGATTAGAAGATATAAAATTTGTAGCTACATAAATGTAAATGAATACCATTCAATATACTAAAAATCTATACCTACCACACATAGAGAAAACACCTAGCTAAAGATGTATGTCCTTCATAATTATGTATTTTTGAAGGTTTTCTAGCTAAGAATTTTTTATTCTAAAGTTCTCTATTTTATGGTATGACAATTTTTATCTATTGTCCTATATTGCATATTTTATTTTTATCAAGTTGTCGTATCTTCTTTAGATATCCGAACTGTATTAGTATTCATTTTTTTTGATAGATTAATAACTGGTAAGGCCAGCACCATATATATTATTTGATCAAAAAATTATTACAAGACTGTCTTTCGATACAAAATATACTTCAGCACTACATACATTCCAGGAGCTTTACTATACTACTCCTATCCTACCAACCTAACTTATAACCTAGTTGTTGTTATACTTACTACTAATCTTTGCCGGTTTCCTTGACTACTTGGCCCTTCTTCCCTTTGACTTCCATAGCCCACGTAGACCAGTGAATAGAGGACTGGTTGTATCATAACTTGACCCCTGGGCCGATGCTTCCTTGTGCATTTGTTTAGCATGCACTGCACGATTCTTCACTGGGCAGTCTATTTTGCACTTTTTGTGGGCAAGGCCATTTTCTATATCCTCCACATCTCATTCATCATCCTCAACCCAATCTTCCCCTGAATCTGGGAGACACGGGAGTGCTGGTCCAGAGTACACCTTGTCATCACTATCCACATCAAATCCTTCCCTTGCTAAGTAATTTCCCAACTCCTCTTTTGACATCGGCTCTGTGAGCCCTGCTACCATCAGGAGAAAACTAAGATTCCTATCTATGTCCTCGCCATGCTTTGTCAGAGCCTCTGGTTCAACCGTAGTCAGGATAGGGAATTTTGGAACATGCCTTCCACCGCTCTGCTTTAGCAAGTAGTAATGTTGCGGCATTGGAATTTGGCCTTGCTCATCGATGTTGTCCAGAACTGCATCTATTTCTCCTAGGTAGGCATGCTTGAAGATGCGTTGATAGAGATTTTTAACCCTGGCCTTTGGCACTCCCTGGTAGATAGCAATTTCCAGAAACATTTCAGTTATATTTGTGTTGAGGCGGTGCTTGTGGTAAGACCAAATGAACTCTCACCCCAGAACCACTTTCACTGCATGAATTACATACTTATCCTTAACCATAAGGATACTGTGAAGCCTTATATTCGTGACCTCCCCCTAAAAAGGAACCATGGTGGTGGTAGTTTCCAGACACACCAGAGTATCCATTGCTTATCGCTAACCTTATCGCCAACCTTTCCAAATGCTTTTACTAGTGTGGTTTTTCACCCTTAGACTCACACTTCTTATAGCCAACTAATATCCTATACGAGCTTGCCTTCTAGGCATCAGTGCTTCACACAGATGAGCCTTACCTTAGTCCTTCATTCTCGAGGCCACCAACCTAATGTGACTATAATACGCCTTGAGACGATCTACAAGATTTGAAGGGATGTTTTGGCTGCCTTTTATGACGATCGCTCAAGACCCTAGATGTACTTAGCATGCCAATGCGATTACCGATACCGCCACCAATGCTTTTTCATTATTAAAGATGTGACCCTTCCCACAGAGTTGGCTTAGTTGGCTCCTTCCAATCCATACTGTGACTCCATAGCCACAAACCTGTATTAGTATTCATATTTGCATCAACTACATTTAATTATGCATAAAGGTTAATATATCTTGATTAATTTTAAATTGGTCAATTGACTATTTCTGCAAAGTGTGGGTTTTGTGGTGTACTTGTATTGGAAGTACATGCATTACAAGAATAATTACACATTGTCATTGTAATTGGTGAAGAAAAACCATGACTTACCTAATGGACATTTACTAATGTATTTATTTTTGAACCACAACTTTATAGATTTTTTTGACTGAATTTAGGTGTTAGGATTATTAGATGTCTTTTGACTTGCTTATTTTATGTTTTTAAAAATCTTGAATATGGTTATGGATCATACCATACATGCAAACACAATGACATTAAAAAAAATGGTGTTGAAGGCTACAGTGATTGAAAGTCCCTCAATGGATTTAACATTTGATATGGGACATACATTTAATGTTTTGAGTATGATAGGATCAAGTCTATTCTACGGCTTGTACTTAATTGTATAGATTGAAATTGGACTTCCCAATATCCTCGTGTATAATGACTAACATTCCTTATATCCTCAAAGTAGCTTTAGAATATAGTGATAAAACAGTCACCAATCGTTAAAGGTTTTGGTGAATGATGATTATATTTATTACATTCAAATACTATCCTTACTCCAAATGATAGTCATTAAGATTTTCTTTCTTTAAAAGCTTGACTATTTAATCTGACTGTCCTCAATTGTCTTTATCACTACCTTTGTCAATGTCTCAAATACTCATGGATAAGATTGTCCTTTTCTACCTTCCTTCATCAATGACCTTTATAAAAATCCTCCTCAGTTGGTTGTGGCTTTAAAAATTATGTTGATCCATGGTCATCTTTGTGATTGTCATCATAGAAAGTTATCTTATCTTCATGCTTTTAGATTTTAATTTCATTCCTAAAAAAAAATGATGGGTTTGGAGGAAGTGGTAGTTCTTGTCATTATTTTATATTTTTCTTTTGTTTAATTAGGAGGGTTTATTTATAAGGCCTTCACCTTATACCTTATACAATTCATCCACTAAGGACTAACATGTCCACTACATGACTTAAAATTCCATACATGGCCTTCGAAGGACCAACACATCTGCCACATACCTCAACTGGGGGATTACTGTTGTAGCATGCTATTTGGTTTTGAGATGTAACTTTGAGGATTCAAGCTTGAATCTCTTATTTAAGAACTCAATGGCTTAACCATATGAGCTTAATGCCTTTGATCATGATGATAGGTTCTTAATAAAGTAACAGATATGCAATGGGTGTTATCCATTGGTCTTTGCATTAGCCTTCCTTAAATAATAGCTTCCACATTAACTAGTAGATGATATATTATATTTGGAATGTTCACTAAGGAGCTAGACAATGTATATGTTATTGGTTCATTTTTTTTTTAGTTGTGGTGCTAGCTCTCACTAAGGTTTATTTTGTGCAGCCAATGAGTATGGTACTTTCGAGTGTTGTGGGGTTCAAATTAATGGGCAATTTGAACAATCGAGTGATGGCCACTGACTTGGTTTTAAGTATGACTCAAATACTAAAAAAGCATGGTGTTGTTGGAAAATTTGTTGAATTTTATGGTAAGTTTATTGCAGGCTTTTGTTTCCCAAATCTCTTTTGTTACATTTCAGTTTTTGGTTTATGAAGCTCTACTAGCTATGGAATTTCTTGTAGTTGAGTTGATTTGTGGAACATGGTTTGATTATGTGTGTGGCTAATTGTCACTTTATGTATTCAATTTAGGTGATGGTATGAGTAAATTATCACTTTTTGATCAAGCGACTATTAAAAACACGTCTCCTAAATATGGAGCAACCATGGGATTCTTCCCTGTAGATCATGTTACCCTGGAGTATTTGAAATTTATGGGTCGCAGTGACAAGATAGTGGGTACTTATAATTTCTAATTCTATATAAATACATTCCTTTTGTCATATGTTGATGTTACTTCTTGTCAACTACAAATAAAAATGGATGAGGCTTTTCTTTGTGCAAATAGGATGTTTGTGGACTATAATGAGGTAGGGGCTACTTTTTCTATTTAATTTGAATTTTAATGAATTCCTATTTGTTGTTGGCACAAACTGAGTTATGTCACTATCTTTTGTGAGTGTTCTCCTTCCTTAAGAAAATCCTATAACTTCCCTCTGTTACTGCCATCATGTCATTACAATGCTCTTAATTTCACCTTTGTTCTTTGCTCTTACTGTTGCTGCAAGTAATTGTTGTGTTGCACTTTCCAATGTCATATGTCATGCAACATCATATCCCTACCCTATGAAAATACTATTAATTTTCTATTAATCTTGTTCACCCTCATTATCCTCATCTTATTTTGCTTCTACTTTGACATGATCCTCTCAATTTTCCACTAGAGTGATATTTTCTAAGCATTAAAACCCCTTTTGGAGCACTTTCACTATCATTTCTAAAAGGTGGTTGTCCTCTTCAAGCTTCATAATCATGATATTCCTTGGAGTCTTGTTGTCTTATATTTCTCCTCTATAAGTTCTTTCCCCTTTATTGTATAGGGTTAACTGTCTATTATGTGCATACTGTCATGAGTCATCTTCTATATAGTACTATGTTTGAAGGTTTTCTCCTCTTTATAGATGGTCCTTGAAAAGAAATTCTTCAAAGATCTAATTAACACCTAGAATTATCATCAAGCCCATGTCATAGAGTGTAATTGTACTTTCTAATTTATATATTACAAACATTAATGTGCGCTTCATGCCCCACCTTCACCATTGCTTTGCTTTAAGACTTGTGCCTCCTCACTGTAGACTAAAAACCCACATCTTGTCCCTATGCCCCACTTCATCTATAGGTTCCCATTTTCATTTTATGTAAAATTCAAAATATATACTATCCCTTGCAACTTACTTCATTTATGGGACTAACTTATCTTGCCCCTCTACATATTATAAACTATAAACATGCTCCCCAAGCTTGCATGCCTATAATACACTTATTTGGAAGATTTTGCAAATAGAAATTCTTCCCGCACCATGCAACCTTGTATTTTCAAAATACATCAACTAATTGCATGCACATATTGACAAGCATAGGATGCCCTCATATGGATGTGATTGAGCTTGGGAAGTTTTTCAAGGAAGCTGAAGGTACATGTGAACCCTTTAGAGGCATGTATTTATGTTTGAAGCCATGTGATTGATGATGCTATAGGCATGGGTGATTTGAGATGTGATTGAATTGAAATACAACTCCTTGGCATACTTGTAACTAGTTTTTTATTGCTTGAATGAAGATTGTTTTAGTCTATCTTATTATAGATCAAAACTAGAAAATATTTATAGGTTGTACACTTTTGATTTTTTGATTTTAGGGGTTTTGAGGAATTTAGAACAATAAAAATATCTTTGAGAAAATTAAAATTTGAAATAAGTGTGGATTTAATCATATAAAACATAATGTTCAACTAACCTCACATTAAGAATAGTTTTTTATAATTTGTAAGAGAAGATAATGATCAAAGTTTTTGTAGGTTGTAGGAGAGCATTCAAGAAAATAAATGATAACATATATCATATGAAAATATGCAATATCAAGTACATATGAGACACAAAGTTAAAATGTGTAACCATTTATTTTCTCAAATTATAAAGCTCAAGGTCTTTTGTATTCTTGTTCAATGTATGAGACAATTTCATCATTCATCTTCATGCATTGACACCTTTTTCATTACCCTCAATGCCTTTTCTTTTGCCACATTTTATACAAAGAGCCTTGTTTAGGTCTATTTGTTGTCCCTGAACTTCACAGTCAACATTTTATTATAAATTGTCACTTAGTGCTCAAGGTTTGGATACCCATCATAAAATGTGAATAGTGCCCTAAAACCTCCACTCATAGATATTCTTATAAAAAATCGTAAACTGCCACCTATGGTCCCATGATGACCAAAATAGGGTGGTAACTCACTTGTCCTAAAGCATTCCAAATCATGACTATTTTCTTGGCTCTAAGGGTCTTTTTGGTGTCAGTGAAGGATTCTTTGATTGGAGACTTATACATGAGCTACCTCTAACCTAATCCTGCACTTGCATTTCACAGTCTCCTTGCATATAATGTCATGGTTCAAACAGAAGGTTTACACTACTAGAAGCATCATATACATAATGCAATCATCATATACATCATATAACCTTAGCACATAATATTAGAGTTCAATTGATGTTTTAATTTCATAGAAAGCAAAAAACTGGGCCAAAAAGCTAGTTGTCAGAGCATGGTTGTGGCATGAAGCCTATTTCTGCCAACAAAAATCTTGGTAGATTTCACCATGATTCTTTGTTAGGCTCTATCAATTTATGGGTAGTTAAGTTTGTGGAATTTGATTGTTTTAGAAGTACTTGACTATCATAAAAAATGAATATTGATAGCTAAAGTCAAGATTAAAATGATAAAAAAATTGGCTATCCAGAGGGATTGACTTGTCGGTTGGGAATGAAATGTGCAAGATCATGTTACACTAGGAGAATTGGATGTCTAGAAATGAAAGCCAAATCATCTCCTATATGAGAATCTGAAATGATGAAAGTATGGGAAGATTTTAGTAGATCCTAAAAGTACATGAATAGAGAGTCAAAGTCATTTTAGTTAAAGGTAGATTAAATGCAATGAGAATAGAGTTTAGGATAGGTATGTTTAAGAATTATGTCATTGAAGAAAGATTATGTGTAGTGGAAATAGACCTTTCTCTATATTTTGTATTCACTGAAATAAAATGCATAGATTATTGTGACTATTTTGGCTAGAGAACTAGGTGTCAGAGTGTGGCTTTTCCACAAGGCTTGAGACTACCAATGAAAAATATTTCGAGAGTTCACAATGATTCTTTGTTTGGCTCTATCATTTTATGGGTATTTAAATTTGTGGGGTTTGAATGTTGTGGAATTAGTTGTTTGCCATGAAAATGATATCAACATTTAGAAGCAGTGGTAGAATAGAATGGCCTTCATTGGTCATTACCTTTGAAATTTTTAACTTTTCATTCATTGTGCATTATACAATTGAATCAATTAGTTACATGTTTGTTATATATGCTGAAATAGATGGTTCTATTTTGTTCAGTCTTTAATTTTTTCTCATATATGTTTATATTTACTTTACAGATTAAGTGAATCATGGAAGGTATCTCTCCTAAGGGTATTCTATGTGTATATGGTAGATTCTTATTACTTTCCATCATTTACTATGAAGCTTTCAAGCACTAACTACTAACTAGGGACCAGGGTTGATTAAGAGATCCATACCTTGTATCTTTCTACTATATGTTAGGCATTTGATATTTACTTGATAGGTAAGCTTTTGTTAATTTCTAGACAAGGGGATCTAGACTTATATAACTATCTTTTTTCCTTTGAATCTTTGCATGTTCGGTTTCAAGACATAGGCAATGCAAAAAGCAAGTGAGAAATTAGAAATCTATTCAGGTTTGAGTCTACCTAGGTTTAGAGCAAGGGATAAAGACCATTCAATTAGTAGTCTTCACTTTCTCCTCTATTCAACATGTTGTGGTAATATTTTCCATTATTCTATTTAGGCATTGAAGCATCTGCATAGTATCGGCTTAAAAATCTACTGTTTTAATTACTTCTGACTATAGTTGAAGCCATTGTTTTTGGATTATCTAATATTGTTTATGATCAAGTACCATTTTGAATTATCGTGTACTACTATGGTATTTATACTGGACATGAAACTTTGCAATCACTATATATATATATATATATATATTGGAATATGAAAATAATTATAGAGTCAAGAAAATTGTTCAGTAGCAAGAACAATCAAGTTAATCTTGTATTGATAGAATTTTTTGAAAGTCAAATTCCTTCATATCTTAAATAAGAGTTTAGTTTTGAAAATAATAATAAAAAATTAATGTGGATACAACATAGAACTGAATTGTCTAAATAAAAAAATTTAATGATTTTTCTAATGAATATGTATATGTCAAAACAAGCTTAGAATGTGTTTCCGGACAATCTCAAACTTCTTGAGTTTGATCAAAAAGTGGTTGAACTTTGTTTCCGAATTGGTCTATAACTCATGGGTTGATCTATTAAAATGTAAATTCCAAAACACTGCTTCACTCTTATCTCTAGAATATAAATGAATGTATGAATAGATAGTATTTTAAAATAATTTTGGAACACCAAATCCTTCACAAAAACTTCTACACAAAATTCAATAATGAAGTATTTATTCACAAATCTTCTTTTGAATGAAGCCTCCACTGCAACCCCACATGATTTGTTTTCGAGCCTTCCAGTGATGCAGGCGATTCACCACATCACCACAAGGCAAAGAAATAAACTGTGTGGTGTTGCGGTGGAGGTGATATCACATTTATTTAAGGTATTTTTTGAAGTAATGTGCTTTCCTTGTCTATGATTTCACATTTTCATTTGATTTAGTTTACCAACAATCTATTTGCATGAATTTTTCCTTGATAGATTGCAACAACCTCATGAGCATAAGGTTGTTATAGAAATTGGACCGAAAGGAAAAATCTTAAGAAATAAAAATGGGGAATTTTTTGTTGGAATCATGGAAGAATGAGAGCACAATCCAAAGAAATTTTTAAAGAATCCATTTGTTCAAATTTGGAGCCATTTTATAGAACAGATGTTTGGGTGGTGTCTGGTGAAGGGATGAGCTCATTGGAAAAATTGGGAATGACTCTAACCAAATGAAAGAATTATTTTTAAAGGGGTTCTTGTTGGGAAAATTGTGTCATCTCGGAGAAACCTCCAAGAATAGTAGTGCCTTCGATAGCTTTTAATTTCATTAAATTACCTCAAAGACACATACAACTATGTCACAAAGTGAAATCAGACATAGTTCATTTCCCACATTAGTCCTTATGAGAGAAAAACATGTAAATTCAGTTTGAACAACTTGCATAAAAATATTCAACAAACAAAACCATTAAACATGAAAGATGATACAAAAGATTATAACACACAAATTTACGTGGGGGAAACCATTTCAGGTAAAAACCCCACACTCCAAAAGATATGATCCATTGTGTTATTCAACAATAGACAAATTTACAATATAATCTCAAACTCATAGCCTTTTCACAGAGATTACATCTTGTTTCATTCTAGAGACAAACTGACAGCAACCCTATTCTATTTCCCTCTCTCCCCTTTTCAATTTTCCCAATCAACCTCTTAGTGCATTACAACCTTTGCACTGTTACAATGCTCTCACATAGTATACAGTGTAGATTAACAAAAAAATATTGATCAAGACATTCTATCAGGAGAGATTTTGATAGCATAACCTTGCTTAGATCTTCCTATCTGTGTTCTTACTGCAGAATGTCCAATATTATACCATTCATTCTCAATTGACAAGAAACAGTTCGACTTCCTCTGTAGATCAGTTCATTTTTTGTTGGACCAACTGTCAACTCCTCCAACTCATTCATGATCCTCCAATGAACATCAAACACATCAACAATCAACCAAGTCAGCGTCCTGTTCAACCATGTTCTGCCTTTCATGTTCATCGATTTGAGTCTCCCTAATGTCTCCATCATCCTGAGGTCTCGACTAGGCCTATCGTCAAGAGTTTATAATGCCACATCAAAACCACAAGTCTCACCAATGTCATTAAGCTCACACACCTTTCAAACCATCTTGTTTGCCTGAGTCACCCCAATGATCAATAGGAGCACCAACCATCCTTATCAGCAAGAGAACAAGCATAGGAGAAGGTTTCACCAAAGTCCCAAGTCACATCAACGACCTCATGCTTAGCTGTAGTATGAAACACTTCATCAGCAAGAGTCACACCGATGTTCATCACATGTAGATCCATCGACAATACCAACACTATCAGGAGGGGTTCATAATGTCACTTTGAACACACTTGTCTCCTCGATGACTTCCATCGGCAAGAAATTGGAATCTCACAATGATAGTTCAAGTCACACCAATCAATTCCATCAAGAAGACAGACCAAAGGTCACACCAATCACTTCCATTGGGAAGACAAACCAAAGGTCACACCGATATGGTCGTGAAGGAAATTCACAAGGAGAACTCAAAACAGGTTAAGTCACACCAATCTCACAGACAGTTCAGGATCACTAAGCAGATCCACTAGACATCTCAGCGGTCACACTAAAATTGCTTACTCAGAGGTTTAGGCTTGTGGGATTGAGGCACACAATTCCAACAATCTCCCACTTGATGAAGATCACACAAGCACCTCTAGAGAACTCAGGAACTAAGATCACACTAGCTCCATCAATTCAAACCCTACTCTATACAAGACTTTGTTCAATAGAACCCAAAACACCCAATCAACAAGTTTTCACAGATAATAGTCTACAACAAAATCAAGTATCCAATTGTAACTAACTGTCCAACATTGCAACCGATCACAACCTTCCATGAAACCACATAGATCTCAAACATGCTCTCATGCTCCATCAAGACTTCTACAACAACATCTAATATTTCCACTATTAAGGAAACAATCCCTATCATCTTCCAACATGCCACCTATGGAAGAAAGGTACAAGACAAGGTGAATAAGAACCAGTCCAATGAACACAAGAAAAAATATCCCACTAATATCATCAACAAGAAACCACCATCACTCTAGAAAACAAGATTAAAACATCAGCTAGAACAACAATCAGACTGACTACTTCCATCCAACTGATAAACCCATGTGACTGAAATTAGCACCCATAGCAAGTGCTAGTTCATCCAATCATCCATACCTCAAAGGTATCCTCATTAGTAGACTCATGCCAGTAGTATAGCCAACCCACCAACCACAAATACAAGCTCCATGTACACACCAGTCAAGAAGACAAAGCATAACCAAAAACTCCCACTACATAGGTAATTCCAAATCTGAAAGATCAAAAGGCATAGCAAGTCTACCAATAACAACACATAGAAAATGTAACCATGTAGTACCAAGGAAATATCCACAATGATATGCACAACCTGAAAATTAATAACTTGTAAGAACAATTCTCACCACAAGTCTTCACAACTCTCCCAAGTTCTCCACACCCAACAAAAGAAAAAATATTAGGAACCTCCATGTCATCATCCAAGAACATGAGTGAAAACACATGATCACAAGCTAGTGATCACTACAGCTCCGACCAAACCTCAAACCAATGTTATGTGAAACCAAACATCCAGGAAGACAACCAAAACCAAAGAGAGAAGTTTTGCACAACATATACCTATAGAAAATCCTCCTATATACACTTCTAACCACCAGTTGTCTCAAGTATGATCTTCTTCAAAAACCCCAAGAAAAAATCCTTAACAACATCTAACCGTTCAATCACCAAGATCAAACATAACACATATAACATGGAATCAACATGAATGTAAGCCTCTCAAAGAAGATCAAACTATTTCATTTCCCATTTCAGGAAATCAGCCCATAAAGCATCTCTTATTGGTTCTCATCAATAAATAATATAACACAAAATCTCAAGGAGATAAACCACGCTATCCATCTCTCACAATGAACCCTTTAGAATCATCTAATAGAAATTTGAGATCCATATCCATGAAAGAAAGCATAAAACACATCTGAAAGATATAATGGGAAAATACCTCTCAGATAAACTTTTGAGTAGACCAAGAGTGGGTACGAGAATACTCCTGCAAGTCATCATGACTAATCCAAGAGAAATCTCCTCATTGGTCTCTGTTGAACTCACGTTCAACCAAGGTGTAGGCTTCTTGAACTTTCTACTGAAATATTCATCAAGAGTAACCATCACTAGTTCTCTCCTCTCAAGAGAAATACAACCTCACCGTATTCTTCATGTATCCATAAGTACTGACAACTGATCATCTCATGCTAAACTCCAACTGCATTACTACACTAACATGAAGTATCAAGCAAATAATCAAAGCACCCAATACACAAAGAATTAACAGACCACTATCAAAGCTCCAATCATTTTAATCAAGAACTTATCATGACACCATGATATAGACATCCCCCTTAGGAAATACCATGATCCAAGTGACTTCACCATGGTCTCAAGTACAATGCACAATGTCAAAACTCCAGTGCATAAACAAGAATAAACCATGACATAAAGCAAACAAACTCAAAACCAACAACACCTATCAAGAACCACCAACACCTCAGCCAAAGACTCCAAATGTCCTCCATGGTTCCAAGATGTTGCACATTCTCAAATAGTGTCCATGCAAATGTGAGATAACCCTTTTGCAACAACAGGATCAAAGAGTTCCTCCTAGTAACATCTGAAAACTAAAGAAGACAAATTATAAACAGTCACTGCTAAATCTCCCACTAAACAATGATACTGAGCTTTCCAAGCATCATGACCAACCATCTCCAAAACTGAGAAAGAACTTCCAGGTCCAAAAACATATAGTTGCACTGCTAATTATCCCAAGTGGAGCCAAGATCTCAATAAGTATGGAGATTCACCATGCTACAAGACTCCATAATTCACTTATCATCCATCCTCTTACCTCAAAATAGCGACACCAATGCACAAGTGACCACAAAAAATGCCATCTTATAGGCCTACAAAAACATTGAATCAAATTGCATGGATATAGATAGTCCACTTCTAGGTTGTCCCACTACAAACATATGGGTAAAGACCCCCCACAACATTTCACAAGCCAAAGATCCAATTAATGAAACATGAAGACTCACAATCACATCAATGTCTTGCACAATATGAGGTCTCAAAAGAGAACAAACATGTAGACACCCTGACTCAAACACCAAATCAAGTACAAATCTAATTTTCCAATTATGTCCACACCAAGCACCAAAGTCTAGGAATCCATCAAGCATTACCATAAAACAATGAGTGACTAATCACATACCAAAAATTTCTATGCAAAGAAAGAATCACTCCTTCTCTCACCATGCACAAAGAATGCAAGTAGAGCTGCAAATACCCCATCCAGTAGCACCTTGAGGAAGTACAAGTCTAGAAAATATCTTTTCAGCAGATCCACAAAACAACAAGTTTTCTTGACCATGTAAAACCTACAAAACCATTAAAAACATTCAAGTACAATACATCCTTAAAAAGGAACAACAATTCAGGAACCCCAAGCCCATTTCAAGCCAACTCCAAAACCACCAATATGCACATGCATCTAAGAAAAATATAGGCTATTTCAGAAGCTTTCAAATCATCCAATGACTAACTCCATATCCTTCATGCATTCGAGGTTAACAGAAAACAACGCCTTCCAACACTAGGAAACGCCACCCAACATAAGCACTCTCTTTCATGGCTGAGAAACAACCCATGCCTCTCCATATTATCAGGGATTCTCTCACACATACACCCAAAATGAAAGATTTACTGCTACATAACCACAAGGCAAATAAATCCACCTCATACATCAAGGTTATACCGTTGCCAACTAGGAGACAAAGATCACAATAATTGAATATGACCAACTTCATTGTCTCCATCTTCACCATCCTTCAAGTTGTGTGTTATCTCTAAATACCACAAGACTTCCACTCACCAAAGGATCAATTCATCAGCCAATTCCTCTAGATTTCCTCTAGCCTAACAAACTAATAAATCTTCAGAGGAGAAATACCCAAAACTGACAACCAAAAGAAGGCTCTAATACCACTTGTTGGGAAAATTGGGTCATCTCAGAGAAACCTCCAAGAACAGTAGTACCTTCGGTAGATTTTAATTTCATTAAATTACCTCAAAGACACATACAACTATGTCACAAAGTGGAATCAGAAACAGTTCATTTCCCACATTAGTCCTTCTGAGAGAAGCACACGTAAATTCAGTTTCAACAACTTGCATAAACAGATTCAACAAACAAAACCATTAAACATGAAATATGGTACAAAATATTATAACGCACAGATTTATGTGGGGAAAACCCTTTCGAGTAAAAACCCCACACTCCAAAAGATCTAAGCCATTGTATTATTCAACAACAGACAAAGTTACAATCCAATCTCAGGCTCATATCCTTTTCACAAAGATTACATCTTGTTTCATTCTGGAGACAAACCAGCAGCAACCCTATTCTATTTCCCTCTCTCCCCTTTTACATTTCCCTGATCAACCTCTCAGTGCATTACAAACTTCACACTGTTACAATGCTCTCACACAATATACAGTGCAGATTAACAACAAAAGATCGATCAAGAAATTCTATCAGGAGAGATTTTGATAGCATAACCTTGCTTAGATCTTCCTATCTGTGTTCTTACTGTAGAATGTCCAATATTATACCATTCATTCTCAATTGACAAGAAACAATTCAACTTCCTCTGTAGATTAGTTTTTTTTCTATTGGACCAATCATCAACTCCTCCAACTCATTCATGATCCTCTAATGAACATCAAACACATCAGAAGTCAACCAAGTCAACATCTTGTTCAACCATGGTTTGCCTTTCATGTTCATCAGCTTGAGTCTCCCTGATGTCTCCATCATCCTGAGGTCTCGACCAGACCTATCAACAAGACAATGTCCATCGAAAAGAGTTCATAATGTCACATCA
Organism: Sequoiadendron giganteum; assembly: GCA_007115665.2. Taxonomy (NCBI): domain Eukaryota; kingdom Viridiplantae; phylum Streptophyta; class Pinopsida; order Cupressales; family Cupressaceae; genus Sequoiadendron; species Sequoiadendron giganteum. The sequence goes on along the minus strand of CM021109.1, from coordinate 225,807,647 downwards.
AACCCACAGGTCTCCCCAATGTCATTAAGATCAGACACCTTTCAAACCATCTTGTCTGCCTGAGTCACCCTGATGATCAATAGGAGCACCAACTGTCCTTATCAGCAAGAGAACAAGCATAGGAGAAGGTTTCACCGAAGTCCCAAGTCACACTGATGACCTCACGCTCATCTACATTACATAACACTTCACCGGAAAGAGTCACACTGATATTCATCACGTAAAGATCCATTGGCAAGACCAACACTATCGGGAGGGGTTCATAATGTCACTTTGAACACACTTGTCTCCCCAATGACTTTCGTCGACAAGAATCTCCCTGAAATCATCAAGAGTAGATCCATTGGCAAGAGAACCACTATCGGCAACAAACTAGAATCTCACAATGATAGTTCAAGTCACACCAATCACTTCCATCAGGAAGATAGACCAAAGGTCACACCGATATGGTTGTGAAGGAACTTCACAAGCAAAACTCAGATCGGGTTAAGTCACACCGATCTCATAGAAATTTCAGGTTCACTAAGAAGATCGGCCAAACATT